>JAHHFK020004503.1:0-50747 GCA_024533555.2 Aedes koreicus
CGCGGTGGCATCGTTCTATTTGTCGGAATAGCTGTTCCATCAGCAGACTAAGCGTTTGTTTACCTTAAACCTCTGGAGATAAATGTTTCAAAAGGCTCACAAGGGTGGCAACGACCCCGGTTGGTAGTCTTCCGTTTCTTGGAGATCAACGATGAAGCAGAAATACATTTATCCTTTCTGCGTTGAAGATGGTTGGCACACGACCGAATGTAAGAAACGGTCGATGCTAAGGGAAAATGTAGATTTGAACTGCACCCTGCCGCATTATGAGGTCTATTTATATGGGTAGTAATATTTATTTATAAGCATGTGTAACAGTCGAAGGAAAAGGACCCTCCAGTAGGTATTCCGTTGCGTATAGAAGTAGCTGCTCTGGAGGATGCGCTACCACTGTCTGGCTTTATATTTCAATTACTACACCAAGATGAAGGGCGATACTGATGCGGACAAAAAAGGATCGTGAATCGTAAATAATTCCCGAATGGTAGACTTTACTCTTGGCGGCAGGATGTCCTGTGGACATTTTAGAATACTATAGTTGAGCAAATCTGCTTAATGGACATTGAACAAGGAAGACAAATCATGTAAAGTTTTGTCCAAACGAATTTTAATCATTAACATTCGATTTAGTGAAACTCAGTGCAGGAAAATTAAAACGCAAAAGGTCCTTCTTTGGAATGTGTAGGAGGTTCATAAAAAGGGATATAGACATGACACTCCTTAAGGAGCCATGGGTTAATGAAGGAAAATTACTCGGATATTCTATAAGAACAAATAAAATAAGAATTGAAGTTCTTTTTCATAAAACACTGATATGTTATAATTTTACTGAGTCCATCAAACGTGACAACGTAGCGATTATAGTTGAGGTATCAATCATCAGAGAAAAGCAAATCGAAAGAGTATCGTAAATGCTGCTAATCCAACTTTTTTTTTCTTTCAAATCATATAAAAAATATGATGTTTAATTTAAACAAATCGATGATTCTTCATGGTACGGGATTGAACTTGAACATTGTGAAGGTTGGATGAAATTAATGTTGTTCTTTCATATATTTGTGAATTTTTGATCGAACACTTTTCATCAAGTTCCGGAGAAGTGTTTCATCACATTTTTGGACGCCTTAGCCCAAATTTTTTTGAACTCCTGCATATTCACAGCTACTTTACCAGTTTTTTGAAGACCCTCTTCACAATCGCCCAATAGCGTACGATGGGCCGCAGCTGAGGGCAATTTGGCAGATTGATGTTTTTCTCAACGAAATCTATACCCCTTTCCGTGAACTAATTAAGAGTTGTTTTCGCGTAATGCGCCGACGTTTAATCCGGCCAAAAACAGCAACCTCTTCAGCAGACACTCAGATCGATAGATTTCCGCCTTGATTTTTCCAGTAGTGTAAAGCATGGTAGATTTTATACCCCAGTAACATATTGGTTACCATACCAGCACTTTTCGACTAAACTTCTCCACTTGCATCGCTTACATATTGTGGACCTTGCTTACCTTACCAATCAGACAAAGGCCGGCGTGGTCTCTATTATACACAGAAGTTGTTTCCATTGTAATCGGTCCATGGCTGTACCTCGCCAGCCTCGCTGTCTGCGGAGGGTCCGCAGGTCGCCTTCTACTTGATCGATCCACCTTGCTCGTTGCGCGCCTCTTCTTCTTGTACCAGTCGGTTCGTTTTCGAGAACCATTTTCACAGGGCTGCCGTCCAACATTCTTATGACATGCCCAGCCCATCCTAGTCGACCGATTTTTGCGATGTGTACGATGGGAGGTTCTCCCAGCAACTGGTGCAATTCGTGGTTCAATCGCTTCCTCCACGTTCTGTCTTCCATCTGCACTCCACCGTAGATCGTAAGCAGCACCTTCCGTTCAAAGACTCCAAGGGCGCGTTGGTCCTCCACTAGCAATGTCCATGTTTCGTGGCCGTAGAGAACTACAGGTCTAATTAATGTCTTGTAGATGGTCAACTTTGTGGTTCGGCGAACTTTGTTCGATCTTAGCGTCCTTCGGAGTCCAAAGTAGGCACGATTGCCAGCCATAATGCGCCTTTGTATTTCTCTGCTGGTGTCGTTATCGGCGGTCACCAATGAGCCCAGATACAAGAATTCGTCTACTACCTCTATTTCATCACCGTCGATCTGAACTCGGGCTCGGAGGCTAACATTGTCTTCTCGTGAGCCTCTTCCCTTTATGTATTTTGTTTTCAACGCATTAATCACAAGCCCAATCCTACCAGCTTCAGCCTTAAGTCTGATGTACGTTTCCGCCATCGTCTCAAAGTTACGTGCTACGATATCAACGTCGTCGGCGAAGCCAAATAGTTGAACAAACTTCCTGACGATCGTGCCACTCGTGTCTATTCCAGCTCTTCGAATCACACCTTCCAGTGCAATGTTAAACAACAAACACGACAATCCATCACCTTGCCGTAACTCTCTCCGAGATTCGAAGGGACTCGAGAGCGTCCCTGATACTCGGACGACACACATCACTCGATCCACCGATGCTTTCAGGTTGCATCCTCTTAAACGACGAACCGTGTGTGAAGATGGATTACGGATGTTCGTAAAGATGGAAATGATGTTCCTAGCAAGTTAAAATTCGTTTTTGCCGATAAATTTGCAAGCAAAAAATCTGGGAGGTATTTACAATTGCTGACCAACCGCACCTCCATTTTGTGGTGGACTATCTGTAGCTTCGACGCCTGCTTTCAGTTTTCAATAATGCCGATTGCTTCGGACGCAAGCATTTCCACTTCGTCCATTGTTTCACCTGTCACTGACAATACGATGTCGTCAACAAAGCCAACGATCACTACGCCTTTGAGCAGCTTCAACGTCACCACTCCGTTGTACATGCCGTTCCAAAGTGTTGGGCCAAGGATGGAACCTTGCGGAACCCCTTGCCGTGATGTTCACCGATTTTCGACTCACGGAAGTCTCGTAGATCAGCACCCGGTTCAGAAAGTAACTCTTCAGAATTCTGCTCAGTTTATCAGGGACCCTCATTTTGTGCAGCGTTTCGGCAGTATCCTCCCAGTTGGCGATATTGAAGGCGTTTGTAACGTTGATCGTTACATCAGTGCAATATCGAACACCTCTCCGCTTCTGTTTGGACGATTTTGCGGCTGTCTCGACCATTGTCCGAATGACATCTACCGTAGACTTCCCTTTCCAGAATCCGAATTGCATCCTCGATAACCCGCGTTCGCTATCAGTAAATTCCATCAGCCTGTTCCATTTCGTCAGGATGATCCTCTCCAGGAGTTTTCCGAGCGTATCCAATTTGCATATTGGCCTTACGATGCTAAATCCCCCAAAAGCTTTTCTGGCTTCGGTAGCAACACCAGTTTCTGTATTTTCCAGCTATCTGGAAAATATCCGTCCTCTAGATATTTCTGCAGCACATCCCTGAACGTGTCCAGTAACGACTAAATCGTCACTTTCAGCGCCACCTTAGGGATTCCATCCAGCCCGGGTGCTATCTCAACTTTTGCCACTGCAATGTGCTCCTCGTTTGAGACTTGCATGACCTCAGGTTACTTATTTTTTCCTCCCTTACGGTGCACGTGGCCACGTCGTTGGATCGTACGTCGAGAAAAGTTCATCTTCGATAACCTTAAGTTTAGCTGGTCATAGCCAGCATTGTTGGGCTTTTGATCTTCGGCATGACAAAATTGTACGCGTTGCTCCAGATGTTAACATTAGCGGTTTGACACTCTCTAAGCTCTCTCTAAGCTCTCTCTAAGCTCTCTCTCTCTCTCTCTCTCTCTCTCTCTCTCTCTCTCTCTCTCTCTCTCTCTCTCTCTCTCTCTCTCTCTCCCCCCCACTATTTCTCTCTCTTTATCTCTCTCTCTCTCTTTCTCCCTATCTCTCTCTCTCTGCGTGTGGGTGTGTGTGCATCTGTGTTGATGTGTGTGTATGTGTGTGTCAGAGAAAGAGAGAGAGACATAGAGAGAGAAAGAAAGAGAAAGAGAGAGAGAGAGATAGAGAGAGAGCGTGATTCATTTTTTCCCTTATGCAGGGAATTTCTACTTACCCTACACAGAAGCCTACACTTGGTTATCGTGCACTGTGTCAGAGTTTGGTCACGATCGACCTTGAGGAGGCTGACTTCTGATCCCAATTAATCCGACGGAGTATTCCTCGGCTTATAGCTCCCACATACTGACGCAATCGACTCGAGTAGTCCCCGACTACTAAGGTATGGTAGATCGGAGAGATCTTAGACGTTAAAACATCCGCCAAGATCGACTACCTTCTGTGCTCAACTACTCAATTCTTGGTTCTCTCGCTATTTTCGCAGCATTGCCGACATGATCTGCGTAATGGCTCCGTTAATCGCATTCCACACACTTTCGTCAAGATACATTATAAAGACCACGTTAACTGGGCTGGTGTTTGCCCCGCTGATGACAAGCATCTCGGTTCGCAATGAGCTGAACTGTGGGCAATCAAAGGCCACGTGCTCCGGTGTCTCTTGGGCGGTTGCGCACTCCAGCCTGAAGGGTGACGCTGGGTGAAGGTCGTCGATCATCACACTCAGATATTTCGGCACGTGCTTCGTGACTATGGCATACCTTCCGATAACGATTTCTGCTCACTGCACCGCTTTGTTGTTGCTGGCCAACAGCTCCTCCGATTTGTAGTGGACTATCTGCAGCTTCGATACTGGCATCCAGTTTTCAATTATGCCGATTCTTTTGATCGTCAGCATTTTCACTTCTTCCAATGATTCGCCTGTCACTGACAATATGATATCATACGCAAAGCCAACGATCACTACCCCTTTGGACAGCTTCTGCGTCAGCAATCCGTTGTACATCCCGTTCCAAAGTGTTGTACCTTGCGGATTTTCGCCGAAATGTTCACCGACGTCGACCCACGGAGGTCTCGTAGATCAGATCCGGGTCTGAAAGAAACTCTTCAGAATCCTGCATAGGTAATCAGAGCCCCCCTTATTCTGTGCAGCGATTCGGCTATAGCCTCCCACCTGGCGCAGTTGACGGCGTTCTTAACGTCGATCGTTACAACAGCGCAATATCGATCGCCTCTTCGCTTCTGTTTGAACGCCTTTACGGTTGTCTCGACCACTGTCTGAATAGCATCCATCGTATACTTTCCTTTCCGGAAACTGAATTCCATCTTCGATAGACCGTGTTTGCTCTCCGTAAATGTCGTCAGTCTGTTCAGGATGATCTTCTTCAGGAGTTTCCCAAGCGTATCCAACAGGCATATTAGCCTATATGATGCTGGATCCCTCAAAGGCTTTGCTGGTTTCGGCAGCAACATTAGTTTCTGTATTTTCCTTCTGTCCAGGAAATGGCTGGCCGGGCTGGGATTTTGCTGACCAATGCTATGCCGGATCGCCAGATGGTCGCTCACAAACTCTCCAGTTTCCATTTGTGATCTGCAGACTACAGAAGTTAACATCGATGACGGATTCACGACTGTCCATGCGAAAAGTACTGGCGGACCCTACGTTCGATAGTGTAACTTCCAACTTTGCCAAATCTTCTACCAGGATGCACCCTCTAGCGTTGTTACATATGCTGCCCCACTCCACTGCCCATGCATTCAAGTCTCTTCCGATGACGACCGGTCTTCTTCCGATGAGCTTCTCGGTCAATGCATCTAGTGGAACTGCTCCATGGTCTACCTTGGGGTTGTACCATTATTTGGGGCACAGCATCCGGTACCAAGAAACAGCTGCTAACTGCATCTCTGTCTGCATCCTTCAAGCACTTTTGAAGACGGGCTACATTTTCCACATTCGAAAGCCCGCATGCTTCTGTAGTTGTTTGATAACTGCTGAAAAACATGGGCCACTCCTATGGCCGACCAATGAACATCGGAAGCTTTCGAGACAGGGACTGACGAGTTGACAGCTGAGCTAAGGTTGGTCCGGTTCTAGATTCATTTCTGTCGTCTGTTTGTACCCCTCTTCCTCGGGATCACATTGTCTTTGTTTTTAACGACTCCTGGCTCATTTCCTTGAGAAATTCATCTGTCTGAAAACAGATTCAAATTTCACACGTAGCCTCAACAGAACGCTCCAAGGCTTCTTGATTCCTCTTTCTTCTACCCAGCTTTAGACTTTCGTATACTTTTCTCCTTTTGTACCTTTTGGTCCTTCTTGGACCGATTCTTACCAGAAGTTGTACTTAGTATTGAGTTTTCTTACCGCCGGATCCTGGTTTCCGATCAACCGTCAGCCGATCCCGGAAACGTTCTAAAGCGACCCAAGAATTCGGAGTGATTTTGCTATGTCACGATGTGGTATAAAGACAAGATCATTTAGATATGGGGCATTTCATTTTAGAGATAGTGGCGCACCAAGTGGTCGGATATACAAGTTTTTAACAGCGTTTTGTTGCTTGTAAACAGTTCTGCTCGGTCTATTTTTTCACAGTTTATAGCTTACGTGGTTTCAAGATACCCAGGATACCCAAGATACGCAGGAAGAGGAAATAATTGTGCACTGGTACCTACAAAATCCATCTGCATCAACTCGTGAGCCGGCAAAACTGCAGGATTATCCTGAAAGTACTGCGGCGCGAGTGATTAAAAAGCACAAGGAAACTTTTAAAACTGCCCGCAAAGTGCAAATCAATTGTCGGAGTTAACTCGTTGATCGCCAACTGCGGGTGAAGGACATTCGGAAAATCAAGGATGATCCCAACATCTCGGATTATGATTTGACGAAAAAAATGAATACCGACCGTTGTACTGTGCGATGAATCCATCTCCGAGAAGGTTATAAATGTTACCGAGTAAGTAAACAACCCAAACGAAGCCTCAAACAACACACACCGTAAGTTGTACGACCAAGTTCTGACGAAACTCGATGGATGTTTCTTGATCGATGATAAAACATATGCCAGAGCAGATTTCAAACAAATCCCGGGGCTCAAGTTCTGCAAGACTCTTGCTCGCGGCAAGGTTTCGGCAGATTAAAGTTTATTTTCGCGGATAAGTTTGCGAAAAAAATCATGATTTGGCATGGCAGCTGTTCATGTGGCAAGAAAACCAGAGTTTTTGCAACGGATAAAACAGGGAGTGCCTCAACCGTCGAATTCTGCCCTTCGTTAAATCCTTTGATGGTCCAATTACGTTTTGACCAGATCTAGCCAGCTGCCATTACAGCAAGGAAGTGCTACAATGGTACAACGATAATGGGGTGCCGTTTATCCCAAAAGAGCTGTAGCCACCATATTGTCCTTAGTTCCATCCAATAGAGAAATATTGGGCGCTGATTAAGCGGAAACTGCAGATGAAAGGAACAGTCACCAGTGACATTAGCCAGATGAAAAATTGGTGGAATCAGCTAGCCAAAACAATGAATGAGGAAGGTGTGCGCCGGCTGATGAGCGGCATCAACAGAAAAGTGCGAGAATTTCTTACGATGAATGATTTGTTCCAGTTATTTTTAGGAAATTAAACAATATTCCATTTGTTTCAGAAGGTATAAAGTTTTTCGATTGAAAGAAAAGTTTAAGATATACACGCATTTGAAAGTGCGCCATTTCTCAATGATCTAGTTTTTCGACGGATTCTCAATACATACCCATGTGTAATTTTTTTTCGTGCACTTGTTCTTTTGACTCAATTTTCAAAACAAAGGTCATCTGTCAACAAAGCGTAGTTTTAAAACTGTACACATACCATGAACTTTCGTTGGCTGTATTAGTTTAAACTATATATTGGGAAAAAGTAAATATGTAGTCAAATGGCAGTGGACAGCAGCAGCCCCGTTCCGCTAGTTACATTCCTGGAGTTATTATTTCGAAATCTTCCTAATTTTTGACAAGTTTGTTCCATAAAAGCACCGGAAGTCAGTAAGAGATTGATTATTTATCCTTGGATTGTAAGAACTCTACATGTGGCCAGCATTTTAATATTCTGCCTTGGTTTAAGAAACCAATCACACTACTTTAGAGAGCACTTCAGTTATGACTGTTGGCTTAAATGAAAAGATTCATCGTTTGGATCAAAATGGCGAGTGTCGCACAGTGATTAAAGTTCCAAGTGCATCATTTAGTCGATTTATGTTTCTGTTTCTGTTATGTTATGTTTATGTTAACACGCTATAGTTAAAGGATCTAACTCCCCTCTCGTCCGCAATCAGTCTTGAATTGGATGGAAAACGTTGCATCCAAATCCACATGAGCGACCAATAAACCATTATATGCAAAGGTTTTGAGGTGTGTATTGCACGTGTTACTACTCCCTACCCTAGCCATCCATGAAAAAGCTACCGACGTAATTTATTGTGAAAATAAAATTGTAATTTCGGGCAGATCGGGAATTGAGGGTGGATTGCTTATAAGTAAGTAAATCCCCTTGGAGAATTTGCGCTCCTTCTATGTCTAGTGCCTACATACTCATTCCTTCCTCGCCTACCCTGATGTCCATATTGCACCGAGGAAGAACGAACGCAAAAAGGTGGAATTGTTTATGAGTTTATATGGTTTTTGCGGTATCGTAATCATACGAATTTCTGACACTAATGGAATGAATGAAAAATTATCGCCTGACGTGTCCGGAAGGAATGACTTCGTTTGCTCGCCCTCTCCGAATTTGAGTTTTACCATTGCTAGTGGAAGTTGCTCTACGAAAAAAAAGGGGGAGGGTTGGATCGGTACATTAATAAATATGAGAACTGTGTGCGTGACGAACGACTACGGTGACTTTGTTCCGTTCCGAGCGGACGAAATGCAAAGGGTGCAATTTATCAAATTGATTAGGTGACACTTTTATGAGTAATTATCACTTCAATCTAAGATATGGTACGGAACGCGGCTGACGGTGTGTCATTAATAATGGGGAGTGGAAAAGTATTCGGGTCCGCCCATTGATTATAGTGATTATACATAGGGGTGAAGAATCGTTTTGGTCGCCCTAATTCCATGACGCAACACATGTCCAGCGATTTCTAATTCGCAACGGCCGCAAAACACACCCTCCAAAATTAATTATTAACCATATCAGCCCGCATGTCAACTGCAATGTGGTAACGATGGGACCTTCAGCGAAACTTCACACGTTGACGCAATGCCATGTCATAAGCAGGAAACACGGAATCCCTGCGTCCCACCACAGGAACAACACACATGACCATCGCATCGCTCGCACTCCATGTGTGTAAAGGATAATTACACTTGCCTTGCATAGATGTAACACGTGGTACAAGTCCCACATCTTCGGCAAGTGCAGTGCTTCCATTGTCCCGGCCACGTTCAGAACGTCCAGAGTCGCTAGAGACGACACCATCCACCATAAACACGACGAGTTGAGATGTGATCAGCGTGGAAAATTTGCCCTGTTCGTCGCCTCTTGTTTGATAGCGGGAGTCTCCGATGTCCCACCAGGACCAACACCGAAACCGGAAAGATAAATCTAGAGTGATAAATTATTAATTTGTTTGGAGGTGAATAAAGGGAAATAATTTCTATTGTCGAGCAGCATTGGGACGGAGCAGATTCACCACCATCGTCATATCGTTGTCGTCCTTTTTTCTTTTGTCGAAGGTTTGTTTGAATGAGTGAGTGTATCGCAAATCTCCTGCTCTTTGAATCGGCCTCGTTTGACCAGGACTATTGTCATTCATCGGTTGGTTCCTGTTATTCTTTGCCTTCGTTTGCTTAGCCTGGTAGACGAATAACTCGGAAATCCTGTCCTGGAACAATAAAGATGGTTGAGGACACAAGAAATGAAAACCCCGAGACAAATTTGACTCTTGGCATTATTGAAACGACTCATACCTTGTTGACCGGAGTAGGTACGAAAATACTCAGTCAGTCAGTGATTCCGAAAGGTAGTAAGAGGGGAAAAAAAGTCCATCCTGTCTAGAACAGAAACCGGAGATACAACCGGTTTGGGGAAATAATGCCCTTGTTGTGTTGATATAAAATATTTAACGCGATTAAATGATGTTGTTGTCGTCGTACAAACAGACCTACAGAGATTTACGCTTTTTGCACTGACTAATCGGTGTGTGGCGGAGGAATTACATGTGGATTGTGGTCGGTTGGATGAAACTAAAACGACGGTGATGGTGGAGACGATGACGTGTTGGTGTAAAGCGGCACATACTCGTAACATGGCCAGGAAGGGATAGAAGTCCGTGCGACATGTTCTGATTCACATATTAAGTTAACCGCAAATTGTAGGGGGTCGGGCGAAGCTGATCTTATACATTAAAGGGTAGTTTTGAATCTTAATCCTTGTTTTGGATAATGCTCGGAACCTTCCTTAGCTCAGTCAGGAAGAGCGTGACTACAAAACAACATCGGTATGGAGGCAACTGTGTACGATGGTTTAAGAATTTTTCGTTGTTAAATTTCATTTGTTACACTACTTTTAGTGCCGGCACTAAGCCAAATGTTATTAACAACAAGCTGTACATGCCATAAAATTGAGCCGTTGAACTTTCGTTCAGTCTGTGTTGGTTCATATAATCAATCTCTAAATTGTGCTTGAACTATCTTGTCATCAGAAAAAAAAAATCGGAGAATACCCTTTCCTTTTTTTTTTAACTCTTTATTTGTTCCAAATTTATTCATATTTACATTTCATGTTAATCTAGGTGCTCCACCCGAGTAACACATCTTCATGATTTTATGTTGAGTAAGCTTCTATATAACCAAATCTAGTCAAATAAAAGTATTTTCAACCGTTATGAAACTTGTGTGTTGCTTGGGCAGCTACTACCGTAACGTATCAACCTTAATTGTTAAAATATGTATCTAATTTGTTTACATTGTTCATGCCTTAGCAGTTCAGTATTTTAAACAGGTTTTTATTCCTGCATGTCAGTATAACAATAATAATCTTAAAACTAAAAACAAACTAAAATTAATCTTAACTAAGCATAAAGGGAATTAATCATTGCAATAGAAGATTGCAACGATTTTTGTCTGAAATTATTAATTATTTTGTTGGACATTTGTTCTAAAGTCTCAACATTCGAAATTCTATGTACTTCGTTAGTACTGTACCAAGAAGGCAGCTTCAAAATCATCTTCAGAACTTTGTTCTGAATCCTTTGAAGTATTTTTTTCCTGGTAGCACAACAACTAGACCATATTGGAACAGCATTAAGCATGGCCGGTCTAAAAATTTGTTTATATATTAGTAGTTTGTTCTTCAGACATAGTTTGGATTTTCTGTTTATAAGAGGATATAAACATTTTATATATTTATTACATTTGGCTTGAATGCCTTCAATGTGATTTTTAAAATTTAATTTTTGATCAAGTAATAGACCAAGGTATTTTACTTCGCTTGACCAGCAAATTGGAACACCGCTCATAGTAACGATGTGACTACTACTAGGTTTCAAAAAAGAAGCTCTAGGTTTATGTGGGAATATTATTAGTTGAGTTTTGGAAGCGTTGGGAGAAATCTTCCATTTCTGTAAATAAGAAGAGAAAATGTCCAAACTTTTCTGCAGTCTCCTGCAAATGACACGAAGACTTCTTCCTTTAGCGGAGATGCCTGTGTCATCAGCAAACAAGGATTTCTGACAACCCTGAGGCAAATCAGGGAGGTCGGAAGTAAAAATGTTATATAGTATCGGCCCAAGAATGCTACCCTGAGGAACTCCAGCTCTAACAGGTAGTCGATCAGATTTGGAATTCTGATAATTTACCTGCAGAGTTCTGTCAGTTAAATAATTTTGAATTAATTTTATAATAGAGAGCGGAAAATTAAAGTTTTTCAATTTCGCAATCAAACCTTCATGACAAACACTGTCGAATGCTTTTTCTATGTCTAGAAGAGCAACTCCAGTTGAGCAGCCTTCAGATTTGTTTGAACGAATTAAATTAGTAACTCTCAAAAGTTGATGAGTAGTTGAATGGCCATGGCGAAATCCAAATTGCTCATCTGCAAAAATTGAGTTTGTATTGATGTGAAGCATCATTCTATTCAAAATTAGCTTTTCAAAAAGTTTACTGATTGAAGGAAGTAAACTTATTGGTCTGTAGCTAGAAGCTTCAGCTGGATCTTTCTCGGGCTTCAAAATTGGAACAACTTTGGCATTTTTCCATTTGCCAGGAAAGTATGTCAAATGAAAACATTTATTAAATAATTTTACCATGAAAGACAAGGTACTTACTGGGAGTTTTTTGATGAGTATATAGAAAATTCCATCATCACCTGGAGCCTTCATATTTTTTAACTTTTTAGTTATAGTTTTTACTTCATCCAAATCAGTACCCCAGGATTCATCAAAAATATTTTCCCATGAGGAAATTTTCAGATAATCAAGAGCAACCTGATTCACAATAGGACTAGTAAGACCCAAACTGAAATTATGGGAACTCTCAAACTGCTCAGCAAGTTTTTGAGCTTTTTCCACATTTGTTAGCAATATTTTATCACCTTCTTTGAGCGCTGGAATAGGCTTTTGAGGTTTCTTTAAAATTTTGGAGAGTTTCCAAAAAGGTTTGGAACTCGGCTCTAATTTTGACACATTATTTTCGAATTGTTTGTCCCTCAGGGCAGAGAAGCGTTTTTTAATTTGTTTTTGCAAATCTCGCCAGATAACTTTCATGACGGGATCGCGTGTTCTTTGATATTGTCTTCTACGGATATTTTTCAGACGGATCAAAAGCTGAAGATCGTCGTCTATTATAATTGTGTTGAACTTTACCTCGCATTTTGGAACTGAGACAGCTCTTGCTTCAACTATGGAAGTAGTCAGAGAGTTAAGAGCATTATCGATATCATTTTTAGTTTCCAAAGGAATATTAGGATCAAAGTTATATTCCATGAATGTTTGATATTGGTTCCAATCAGCTCTATGATAATTGAAAGTAGAACTGTTGGGATAAGAAATTTTTTCTTGAGATATTTCAAAAGTTACTGGAAGGTGATCCGAACCGAAGTCAGCATGGGTAACCAATTGGCTACAAAGTTGACATGAATCAGTTAAGACCAAATCAATAGTTGAGGGATTTCTGGCAGAAGAAAAGCAAGTTGGGCTGTTTGGGTATTGGATAGTGTAATAACCCGCAGAACAATTATCAAATAGTATATTACCATTGGAATTACTTTGAGCATTATTCCACGATCGGTGTTTTGCATTAAAATCACCAATAATGAAGAATTTTGACCTATTACGGGTAAGCTTCTGTAGGTCACCCTTGAGAAGATTCTTTTGCTGACCTACGCATTGGAATGGTAAATAGGCAGCTAATAGTGTAAGTTGACCAAAAACTTTGGTATCAAATGAAGAAAGAATTTGATGTTTGATACGCCTATGAACAATTATGGCAACGCCACCACCTGGACTTTCAAGGCGATCATTGCGGTGTACGAAATAATTAGGATCCCTTTTTATTTTATCACCTGGTTTAAGAAAAGTTTCAGTTACAACGGCAATATGCACGTTATGAACTCGTAAAAAGTTAAACAGCTCGTCTTCATTATTTTTAAGAGATCGAGCATTCCAATTTAAAATATTCAGTGTCTTAATACCCATTGCTGAATTTCAGGGTCATGACAATATTGTTTGCCAATTTTATACCAGTTTGAATTGCATCAAACATGGAGTTTGTATTTAACATTCCATTAATCATATCGATTAATGATTTCTGTAAAAAATCCATTTTTGGAGCGGTTATGCTACCTAAGTCAAAATCTTCAACATTTCTGGTAGAATTTTGGTTTCTACCGGCTGTAACGGCAGCGTAGGAAGCTACATTACCTAGCTGTACATTGCTACCAGCAGGTAAGAATTGAGCATTGAAAACTTGTGCTCTGTTTGTACTTACGGGTACATTTGTACTTCGCTGACCATTGTTAACAGCAGATAGCAGTGGAAAATTTGACGGTTGGGCATTGATCGTACCTTTCGGTACGAATGTTGGATTTCCTACTCGATGACCGTTGTTAACAGCCGAGGAATAATTAACTGGTCGGGAACGTGAAGCGGTCCCTACCTGATGCTTAGCACGAGAATTCAAGATCGCTTTGCGAGTCTTGCATTCCCAAAAATTGGATTTGTGGTTTCCACCACAATTCGCACATTTAAAATTTTTGGGATCCTTCACAGGACAGTTTTCCATGGCGTGAGAGGAATCGCCACAATGCATGCATTTGGCATCCATGTGACAATTTTTCGTCCCGTGACCCCATCCCTGGCATTTACGGCACTGGGTGAGGTGTTGAAAATTTCTTCCAGTCTTCCTGAAGTGTTCCCACTTCACTCTGACATGGAGCATAAGGCTGGCTTTTTCCAATGCCTTGAGGTTATTCAGTTCATTTGATTTAAAATGAACTAAATAAAAATCGTTAGAAATCCCATTGCGAAAATCGCCAGGTTGGGATTTCTTTTTCATCTTTATCACTTGAACTGGTGTAACTCCAAGCAATTTGATAATTTCTTCTTTGATCTCATCCAGGGATTCACCACTGGCTAGACCTTTTAAGACCACCTTGAACAGACGTTCAGTTTTGGTGTCATGTGTACAGAATTTGATGCCTCTTTGAGCAAGATACTCCACGAGAAGTTTAAATCCGATCAAGGTTTCAGCCAATACACGGCATTCACCCCGACGACCAATTTGAAAGGAAAATTTAGAATCTTTAATGAAATTCGTGAGTTCCTTACGGAGCCCATGAAAATCAGATGTTGTTACCACAATAGGTGGAACCTTTTCTTTCCCTGCATTAATTCGGGAATGCTTCGAAGATTTTTGCCTGACTGATGGATCATTCTCATCATCAGTAAGAATATCGAATTGATTGCTCAAATCAATATTAGTAGAAGGGGAATCCAGAGATTGTCCCTTTCTTTTGCGTTTAGGCGCCATTTTCTCCAAAATGATTAGAATTTATACGTTTTCTCCTAATCAACTTCCAAGCAGATTCTACAAGAATCCGAAGGGTCAAAGAGGAATTTTCCAAATCGATATCCAAGTTGGATTACCTCGCGTAGGGTCCAGGCAAGGATCGAAAAGGAATAAGGGTAAAAAATAAAAATTGTGCAGGTAATGTTAAGCACTGAAAAGTGCTGTTTGATTTTGTTATAGCTTTAGGTAGCAAAAATACTTCCTTCAGCAAAAAAAAAAAAGAACGCACGGGGGAAGAAGCCCGCGGGGGCTGGTCCGTTCTTTTCTCTTTTTTTTAAAAAAATGTGGTTGTGGTTGTTTAAAAAATTTAGAAGTGTATTCGATAAAAATGGCACACAGAAAATCTTCTGTAACTTTTGAATCGTATGAGTAAAAAACCTAGAAATTTGAGTAGATCTTATCCATAGTGTATTATTTACATCTGTCAAGTTTCATAGTTATACATTCAGTAGTTTCAGTCATGTCGTCGAAACAAGAAATTGTCCGTGAGAAAATTTTGTGCACTCACAATCAAAATCCAGGGGCGTCCCACCGGTGGATTGCTAAAAGGCTTGGAATTGCAAATACAACTGTGTCTCGTGTAATAAGAACCTTCAAGGAGCGTCTGAGTGTCCAAAGGAAGGAAGGGAGTGGTCGTAAAAGTGGTCCAATGGACAGTAAAATGGCCAGGAAAGTCGTACAACAATTCAAGAACCGTCCAAACATGTCAATTCGAGATGTCGCTAAAAAGTCTAAGGTGTCAGTCGGTTTTGTGCAGAAAACCATGAAGCGTGCTGGGTTACATGTTTACAAAGTGCAAAAAGCCCCAAACCGGAATGAAAAACAAAACATCACTGCGAAAACCCGCGCCCGGAAACTTTACACGAAGCTGCTCACCAAATCCGGTTGCATCGTGATGGATGACGAAACATACGTCAAGGCCGACTTCCGTCAACTTCCTGGGCAAGAATATTTCGTTGCCAAGTCGAAGTTCGATGTTCCGGAGGATGTTCGAAAGAAGAAACTATCGAAATTTGCAAAGAAGTTTCTAATCTGGCAGGCGATTTGCGGATGTGGTGAAATAAGTGCTCCCTTCATCACTTCCGGAACAATAAACGGTGCGATTTACACGGAAGAGTGCCTTAAGAAGCGTCTCTTGCCATTCATTAAGAAGCACAAAGGATCAACTCTGTTTTGGCCTGATCTAGCATCCTGCCACTACGCACGAAACGTATTGGAGTGGTACCGAGCCAACGGAGTCAATTTTGTGCCAAAGGATATGAACCCACCAAATTCACCGGAACTTCGTCCAATTGAAAAATTCTGGGCAATTATGAAAACGGAGGTTCGCAAACATCCCTAAACTATAAAAACAGAGCTAGAAAATTTCGGTAAAAACAACAAAAACACTGGGAAAATTGGTTGTACAAAATTTGATGGGTGAAAAGGAAGGTGCGGGCATTCGAGATGGGAGACGAAATTGAATAAAACAAATGTTGTAAATCAAAACTCATTAGTAGTTCTTCATTCCCTGGAAAATTTCAAGAAAATCCGATAATCTGTTTAATTTTGATGAGTATATATGTGTGTGCCATTTTTATCGAATACACCCTTTATTATGCTACATCTTTTCCAATGCATTTGTCTTGGTTCCGTGGCACTGTACGAAGATGAATCGCTTACTTTTGAACAATTCTCGTTTACTGTCCTCTGTAGCGATCGGTCAGAAGGCAAGGTTGGACGTGTATGTAAATGAAACGAAACGAAATCTCTCTACTTACCAGGATAACCGAACTGATGTATGATATATGATATGCAATATCACTCGTTGTAGCTCGAAAAATAAGTCCGACAGCAGCGAGCTCTCCTCTCTGTTTGACTTCACCAGACCAGGACCGAAAATGGGTTGGGAGGATTGATAGGCCACATCACTTATACGTATCCACCGAGATATAAGGAATCTCCATCCAACAACAAGATTTAATAGTTAGTCATAAATGTGAGCTATCTAACAGAAGGATGCCCCAATAGGCTGTGCCGATTTTCAAAAATGAATCGAATTTGTGGATTTGCATTGTAAATTGTGGTTGGAAATATTCCAAAAAATCATCAAGATTTTTCAAAAATCGATTAGCTTGACGGCTATTGACTTGAAGTTTCGTATACCCTGCCATTGTGTCCCAGTTATACTATCCTTTTGTTTCCGTGCTACTTGTACCTGCCCAGCAAGCAGTGGTCACCCAGCTGCGGCTTAGTTCCTGAAACGGAGTACACGGACCGTGGATTTGGTAGATGTCGCAGCCATAAGCAGCAAATAATACCTTCAATAAGTTACCTGCCTAGCCCCTTCCAAACGATAATGTGACCCATTAACCTCGAGCTAGCCACGAGTAATTGGCACCCCATTTTACTAAAATTGAAAAATTATACATTGTAAAAAACAATATTGAATATCGGCTCCGTAAAGTGTTACACACGCCTGAGCCTCACAAATAAACGAACTAATTAATTAATTGAAGCTTCGTATATGATTTACTTTTTTAGTATGCGGAAAATAGTATTTTCAGATTCAACGTAGGACTACGTCTGTGTTTTCAATACTGGGGTACACATTCGTATTGCGAAAATTTGGAGCGTCACGAAATGCGGTCAGGTTTTGAACGTTAATAAGTAAGTCAGTTAACGATCGATTTCAAAAATGTTTGCACCAATCGATTGGGTTTGAAATTTCAATATTTCAAACTAAAAACTAAATGTACGAGCATTCAGCTTGGGGGAGGAAATTCAATAAAAAAAATTATGCCAAAACATAGCTAATATATAGTTATTTAATCCCTGAAAATTTGAGCAGTATCCGATTTAAAAGGAATTTTTGGTGATCATTTTTGTGTGTCTCATTTTTTCCAAGTCCAGTCTTTAAACCGATGAGTTTGGAAATCAATAGAAGCATAAAGTTGACAGAATTATATCAATCGTAATTCAAGGTAAAAATTAGTAAAATAGTTTGTACAATACAGTTGTTTTGAAATTAAAAGTTTACAAAAAACAAAGAGGCTACGTCGGTCATCGGCTGTGATCGGTTTTGTCGATGCTTTGTTACGCAATATTTTGTTATCGGGAATATCGCGTTTTCTATTGCTTCCGTTGCCTATTGTTTGGTGGCACAAGTGATCGAGTGAGCACAGAAAAAAAAACAATAAAGCCGTTTCTCAGTGGTGGGGATTTTAATTAATTAATACTCGTTCGCACAAGTAAACCACTGCCTCATTTTGTAAGTGGCTCCAGCAACATGCGTACTGGTAGTATAAATCGATCCAAATTGGCCCTCAAGCGTTAATACCAATTACCTTGTTTTCCCAATGAAAAACCAGCATCACACTTTGTGAGTGGCATCTTTACTGTTGGTATAGTTTAGTTCACATCAGAAATTGGTACTTATATTTGAATATTTCACTAGAAAGCTTATCGTTTACAAAAACGAACCCTGCTGCCACCCAATCCTGTTATCCAACATCCCAGTGATTTCTCGTGGAAGTGCATAGGACTACTCTGCTTGCAATAAAGCGAGTATCACGTCAACATACTCCTACCCTTTCCTTATTTGACCTGCATACGGGCGGGGCCGGCACCACAAAGTGATCGGAAAAGCCTCTTTTCATGGCGAAATTAATAACTCCTAAGGGTTACGTTTTAAAATCATGGTGTCTTCTACAAAGTTGTACCTAAGCAAGTTGTCCATCTTTTGGTGATAGTTTTGTAGTTCCAAACTTGCTAACTTTTGAACGACCCCAGAAGTACCCGGGCTCATTTATATAGCATTTTGTTCCTTGACACTCATGAAAACAAGAATTTGCTGGTTTTCTGGCCAATTCTCACCTAAATAATCTTAAGGTCAAAAAGAAAAAACGCATGT
The DNA here is from genome assembly GCA_024533555.2 of Aedes koreicus. Classification (NCBI taxonomy): domain Eukaryota; kingdom Metazoa; phylum Arthropoda; class Insecta; order Diptera; family Culicidae; genus Aedes; species Aedes koreicus. The sequence continues at coordinate 18,763 of JAHHFK020004503.1, forward strand.
TTTAAGTTTAAATTACCCGTACCTTAAGAATGATACGCTGTCTTAAAAAACTTTTTTTCAGCAAAAAATTACGCTATAATGTTTTCTATATTTTGTTTCAAGACTACTTTTTCTCAAAATGAGAAACAAAAACGTTGTATAAAAATCTCATATTTTTAGAGACACCCTGATTTAAAGCAGAAAAATAGCTCTATCATGGTCGAATGAAGAGCTAGAAAAATGACAACTTCTTAGATACAACTTTGTAGAAGACACCATGATTCGGAATCGTAACCTTTAGGAGCTATTAATTGAGCCGTGAAAAAAGGCTTTTCCGATCACTGTGCGCCGGTATTGTTTTATCGTGGGTCAGTTGGTTTTCGGTGTAATAACAGCTGATCTGTCGGGCTTCAAATGGTGAGTTGACAACTTCGAAGGAGGGTGCGACCGACCTCTCGTCCTCACAAGTTCCTACCTCACGCCTCCACGAGTCATATGATCACAAAAGACTGCCAGCTGAAACATGTCGACGCTGGTTGGCGTAGCCTGGGCAATGTTGTCATTTTGACTATAGCGAAGTGAGAAGGTGCGACCAGTAAATCATATCATATAATTTTCCATTCCCATTTCAATTAATAATTTCAGCACGCTTTGGAATCATCTTTGCATTCCAAAACCATTGATTTCAAGAGCGTGGAGCAGCATGACAAACATAAAAGGCTTAGTTTGATTTTCAACATTTTAGCATAACATTCACTTTAAAATTGCACTTCTGAACTTCAACTACTATATTCATGTTTCGTGGTTTTATGATAAGAGAAGCCAATATTTCAGAAATCATCAAACCGGGCTCTTCGATCACTCCAATTGCTATCTTTGAAATGTAAATAGAACAGTAAGAAGACATACTTTGACAACATTCGACATTTGAAGAGAGACCAGAGTGTTTCGACAACATGTCTTCTAAAATAGTTTCTTACATTGAAATTTTATCTTTGATATTTCGAATGATTACTTCTATTTTCGGATTTTCCAGGACTAGTAGGACATTGGTACAATAATACAATTATTTTTTTCAGTATCAATCCGGTGGATGTCAGATTTATTTTGTGTTCGCATATTATATTCTCGCATGGTCATAATGAAGCCGCTTTTTACATTGTCAAGTTATTTAATTTGTGACTTTAAATTGAATTCCTCGTTTGAAATTTGTAAGAACCGCATTTTTGATATGATATGATATGATATTAAGTGCGCAACTAAGCTCCCGCTGTTTAGCAATAGATGGCGCCAGTAGTAAGTGCTGGTCGAATGTTGTACATCTCAAGCGTCGTAAACCAAGCTCAGACATATGGTAAACGAACCGCTTTGCCAAATCAGTGATTTTGGTTTAGTGTTATATATTTTGGTTATTTGAAGATGTCTGATTTTCGTGCCAAATAATCGTCATTTGCGGGAAGTGTTGATTTTCTTCTTTCATTCGAAGAAAACGGCGGTTGAAGCACATCGAGAGCTCCAAAAAGGTTACGGTGATGCTGCTCTGAGTGAAACAACGTGTCGTGATTGGTTTCGTCGCTTCAAAAACGGTGATTTCAGTGTTAATGATCGTCCGTGTCAAGGAAGGCCAAAAAACTTCGAAGACTCTGAATTGGAGGCATTGCTCGATGAGGATCCGTGTCAAACGCAAGAAGAGCTTGGTTCAGGATTAGGAGTTTCCCGCCAAGCCGTTTCTAAGCGATTGCATGCGTTGGGAATGATTCAAAAGCAAGGAACTTGGGTTCCTTACGATTTGAAGCCAAGAAATGTTGAGCGTCGTTTTTTCGTCTGTGAACAACTGCTCCAGCGGCAAAAAAGGAAGAGCTTTTTACATCGCATTGTGACGGGTGACGAAAAATGGATTCATTACAGTAACCCAAAACGGAAACATTCATGGGGACTGCCCGGACATGCTTCAACATCGTCGCAGGGCATCGTCCGCTGCCTATTGCCGCGGGTATTGTGGGTTTCCCAGGTACCCGGTTCAAGCTTTAGTTGGTGACAGTGGCTCTTCTTGGCCTTCTATTCCTGAGTTGTAAGTGTGAATAAGGGCGTCTATGTAATGTTTTGCTCTACCTGTTGTGGACTCCCAGTACCTCCCATTTCCCCAAAAGCTTCAAGGATAACTTGTCTTGCCTCAAAAGTTTTCCTTTTTATTGTATTGGCCTCCATAACAAAAAGGGCACCATTGCACAGAGCATATGATTGATCAAATTATTCGCAGTTCTACTCGCCCAACGCCCCCGGTTGGGTGAGGGATAGACGATGGCGCACACACACACAAACACACACACACACACACACACACACACACACACACACACACACACACACACACACACGCACACACACACACAATAACAATTCTGTCCATAACGACATAGCAACCTCGGGCGGTCAATCATGCCCATTTTTATGCTTAGCTCGTTCTTCTTTGAAAGTTGGTGACTATTCATTGAGAAAACAAGTTAAATTTAATACAATGCTTTAGAGCTGATATGAAACCATTCAAATCAACAATGAGGATGTCGGGGACAGACAGGTTCATTTTTAAATAACGTAATGCAGACGTCTTCCAAATTTGGCGGTTCTACTAGCACTCGCTGAGTAACCACCTTGGACCACCTTAGCAGGATGTTAAAAAGCGAACCGAAAGATTCAATGAGCTACCCTAGCAAAGTAAAATAACAAACTGATTTTATATAAATAACAAATTCTGTTGTCTCAGATATTATTTTGGACTCAGGTGTTATTGCATAAAAAATTTTATTATCAACTCGGGCACATCAACAGTTATCATTTTTCAAAGAAGGTTTTCGACGAATGTTACTAGTTGGATGCAACTATGCAGTATGAACTGAAGATACATGTTCGGACGAACAAAGCTCTACACTTTCGTTAGCGGTTGGAAACTTTATATTCCAGATCAGCTCAAGTCTAAAGTAATTTTTTGAAATTAGCGTTTAACATATAATTTTTGAAATTAGCGTTTAACATGTAATCAACACCGCGAAACTATTGACTGAACTATGTCGAGGCATAACTTGACGAAATATTTCAACATCATACGAAACAACACAAGCTAATAAAATTTTATGAATGCACTCTCTACTTAACCTAAGTTTTTCATATACATAAACATTTTTTTCTAATCTAAATGAACTATAGCATTAGGAAATTTAAAAAAAAATTAAGAAAACGTTAGTTTGACGAAATAAATTAATAAATAAATAAAAATTTCAGTCTGTAAGAAATATCAGTGGTATTAAAAACTTGATTCAGTAAGGCGCAGATAACTTACATTTAGCAACTTATACTTCTTCTAGCTGCTAAGGTTTATCTATCTCCCAGAATTGAGGGTTGGCCTGTTTTGGGATAAATTTTAGGTTAAGGTTAAGTACAGATTAAGAACATTAGAACTATTAATTTTATAGCTTATTTTTTTCTATTATATTTGATTAGCCACTAAGGAGTGTATCGAAAATAAGCTATCCACAAACTTTCTTTCAAATTATGTTGAAAACCGATATTTTATTCATACAAAAAATTGATCCTTTATTGTACGAGGTTAAACTTGAACATAATGAAGACCGGATGAAATTTAAGTTATTCCTTCACGAATTTTCGAACTTTGGATCGAATGCTCTTCATCAAGTTCCGGACAAGTGTTGCATCGCATCTTTTGGACGCTTGAGCCCAAATTTTTTTGAACTCCTGCATGTTCCCAGATGCCTTACCAGTCTTCTTGAAGACCCTCTTCACGATTGCCCAGTAACGTTCGATGGGTCGAAGCTGAGGGCAATTTGGTGGATTGATATTTTTCTCAACGAAATCTATACCCTTTTCCGCAAGCCAATTGAGAGTGGTTTTGGCATAGTGAGACGACGCTAAATCCGGCCAAAACAGTGGAGGTGTACTATGCTTCTTATATAAAGGCAACAATCTCTTCTGGAGACACTCAGATCGATAGATTTCCGCATTTATAGTTCCGGTAGTGTAAAAAATGGTTGACTTCAAACCACAGGAACATATTGCTTGCCATACCAGTACCTTTCGACCGAATTTCTCCACTTGAATCCATTTGACCTGTCCGCATCGCTCACATCCTCCCCAACGACGGCAGTAAAGTATTGTGGACCTGGAAGGGTTTTTGAGTCCTCCTTTACATAGGTCTCATCGTCCATCAAAACGCATGCATCCGGACGCTGTAAAAGGCGCGAATACAATTTCCGGGCCTTTGTTGTTGCTCGCTTCTTCTGTTCTGCACTTTGTTTCGAGATTTTCTGCTTCTTGTAGGTCTTCAGGTGGTTTCGCCTCTTGATACGCTGGATCATTCCGACACTCGTTCCTGCTTTTTTGGCCAAATCACGTATTGACATTGATTTGTTCTTCATGATTAGAGATACCACTTTCTGCTCCAGTTTCGGGTTGGAAGAACCGGGTTTTCTGCCTCTTCCTGGTAGCTCATCCAAAGAATAGTGTTCCCCAAACTTATTAATGATGGTTTTAACACTCGCATGATGAATTCCAAACCGCTTCGCCAATTTTCGCATAGTAATACCCTTCTCACTTAGCCATGTGTCCAGAACCTTAATTTTCACTTCCTTTTCAATACGCGACATTTTGAAAACGCAGAATTTGAACCGCACAAACAAGTAAACAAAAGAAAGCTGACAGTCAAACGCACAGCACAAATACATGCGTACAACGCAAATGTATGTGGATCGCTTATATTCGATACACTCCTTAGGCACGTGCAAATAATGAATTATAATTAATCAGAGGTAATTCGCCAAATAGAGATGAATTTATACGCTTTCTGTCCCCTTTTTACTGTTTCTTTCGTTTCTTCCCTGTGACATTCAAATGACATCCCTTCTGTCAAAGTACACTAGTAGGAGTGAAGAACTCACGTATGTCTGTAGCCAGAGAGATGATGTTGTACAGTGTGTCTTACAATAGGTGTCAGCTTTTTCAGTTTTTACATTTAACATTTTTACAGCGGAATTTATTATACCCGTTTTGAGTGTATTCTTTTGAAAGCTTATCGCTGAAGATAAATAAGCGATTCCATTTGTTTATATTGATCAACTACCATGGAAGCCATACAGAAGCAAGCTTTAAAATTATATTTGCAAAAGCTTAGACTGTGTCAGATAGCCTTAAGCAGTTCGGAGTGAGTAAGCGTTTTGTTTTTCGTACCTTGAAACGGTTCAAGGAAACTGGAAATGTCCATGTTCAACACAATGGAGTTGCCAGACGAACTGCCAGAACGAAGAAAAAGATCAAATGTGTGAGGGAGCGAATAAGACGTAATCCAGCCGTATCTGGCCGTTAATTGAGCAAACTATTTCAAATGTCCCCTGCTTCAATTAACAGGCTCCTCAGACATGATCTGGAATGCAAGCCGTTCAAGAAACAACGGGTTCATGGGTTAAAGGAGCTTCAAAAGCATGCCAGGGTCCAAAGAAGCAGAAATCTGTTGGTTCGGTACGGTGACTGCGAGATTTTATTTCCGGATGAAAAGCTCTTCCTCCTTTAGGACAGTCATAATCAACAAAATGATCGTGTGTATGGCAAAAGTCTTGCCAATATTCCAAGAGGTAAACTAGCTGTAGAACGCTATCAGAATGTATCGAAAATCATGGTATGGGGCGCCGTTTCACGAAAAGGAAAACTTCCTCTTCTTTTCATAGAACCTAACGTAGAAATCAACACTGAATATTACATCGAGCAGGTTTTGAAGAACCATCTGCTTCCTCGTGCTTAAACGCTGTATGGGAATACACCATATTGCTTCCTACAGGACTCAGCTCCAGCGCACAAGGCAAAGAAGACACAAGCGTGGTTATATGCTTCAACTTATAGGCCCTACGAAAGGGCTTACATTAGATCGATTCAAGAAACATTTGGTTGATATTTGGGACCAAATTCCTCAGGAAATTGTGCGTGCCAGCTGCGATGGGTTTACAAGGCGTTTGCGCAAAGTTATCAAGGAAAAGGGCGAGATATTCAAATTGAATTAATATGGTTTATTTCTATAACATGTATCTTCCAAATGAAAAATAAATGCTATGATTTGGTTGATTTGTTTTGCTGCAATGCCATTTTGTTTTAGTGACACCTATTGTGAGACACACTGTTGTGAGACACAAAACAAATAGAGTTTATTTCCACAACTTGATAGCATTTTGCCAGGCGTGAGAAAGTTCAAAAACCATCGGTAACGATCAGTGTAAATTAAAAGGGCAAAGGGTAAATGCACCCTTCTTATTGGGGAAATGCTCCTTAAACTTTTGAAAAATGCTCCTTAGAAGCGTTTCCTCGGTATAATGCAATCGGTGGTATTAACCGTCTGGTTAGCGCTTGCCGGGTGTTTTGACGGGTCTTCAGTCACCCTTTTCCCCAAAACGAAGGGTGGATTTACCCTGCTGCCAAATTAAAAGTGATTGGAATTACCAGATTTTTGCATTGAATAGTCAAGATTTAAATTTAATATTTATCGACACTAATATTACCGAACGACCTTATTGGCAAAACATTTGCCGAATAAAACCATCGTCGGGAAAACATTATTTTTATTTGTACGTGACAAATTTCGAATCAGATCACTTGGCTAAACACTGAATTAAAATTCAGTGCACAGTGGAATCATTTTAATACGTGATTGAAGTAATGTTGTAAAAATATTGAAAATTTGTTCTATTTCACTGCTCTTATTTTGAACTTTTTTATAATTGTTAAAATTTTTAATTTAATTTTTTTTTCTTTAAGCTTAAGATTTTTAGATTTTTAGATTTTTAGATTTTTAGATTTTTAGATTTTTAGATTTTTAGATTTTTAGATTTTTAGATTTTTAGATTTTTAGATTTTTAGATTTTTAGATTTTTAGATTTTTAGATTTTTAGATTTTTAGATTTTTAGATTTTTAGATTTTTAGATTTTTAGATTTTTAGATTTTTAGATTTTTAGATTTTTAGATTTTTAGATTTTTAGATTTTTAGATTTTTAGATTTTTAGATTTTTAGATTTTTAGATTTTTAGATTTTTAGATTTTTAGATTTTTAGATTTTTAGATTTTTAGATTTTTAGATTTTTAGATTTTTAGATTTTTAGATTTTTAGATTTTTAGATTTTTAGATTTTTAGATTTTTAGATTTTTAGATTTTTAGATTTTTAGATTTTTAGATTTTTAGATTTTTAGATTTTTAGAATTTTAGATTTTTAGATTTTTAGATTTTTAGATTTTTAGATTTTTAGATTTTTAGATTTTTAGATTTTTAGATTTTTAGATTTTTAGATTTTTAGATTTTTAGATTTTTAGATTTTTAGATTTTTAGATTTTTAGATTTTTAGATTTTTAGATTTTTAGATTTTTAGATTTTTAGATTTTTAGATTTTTAGATTTTTAGATTTTTAGATTTTTAATTTTTAGATTTTTAGATTTTTAGATTTTTAGATTTTTAGATTTTTAGATTTTTAGATTTTTAGATTTTTAGATTTTTAGATTTTTAGATTTTTAGATTTTTAGATTTTTAGATTTTTAGATTTTTAGATTTTTAGATTTTTAGATTTTTAGATATTTAGATTTTTGGATTTTTAGATTTTTAGATTTTTAGATTTTTAGATTTTTAGATTTTTAGATTTTTAGATTTTTAGATTTTTAGATTTTTAGATTTTTAGATTTTTAGATTTTTAGATTTTTAGATTTTTAGATTTTTAGATTTTTAGATTTTTAGATTTTTAGATTTTTAGATTTTTAGATTTTTAGATTTTTAGATTTTTTAGATTTTTAGATTTTTAGATTTTTAGATTTTTAGATTTTTAGATTTTTAGATTTTTAGATTTTTAGATTTTTAGATTTTTAGATTTTTAGATTTTTAGATTTTTAGATTTTTAGATTTTTAGATTTTTAGATTTTTAGATTTTTAGATTTTTAGATTTTTAGATTTTTAGATTTTTAGATTTTTAGATTTTTAGATTTTTAGATTTTTAGATTTTTAGATTTTTAGATTTTTAGATTTTTAGATTTTTAGATTTTTAGATTTTTAGATTTTTAGATTTTTAGATTTTTAGATTTTTAGATTTTTAGATTTTTAGATTTTTAGATTTTTAGATTTTTAGATTTTTAGATTTTTAGATTTTTAGATTTTTAGATTTTTAGATTTTTAGATTTTTAGATTTTTAGATTTTTAGATTTTTAGATTTTTAGATTTTTAGATTTTTAGATTTTTAGATTTTTAGATTTTTAGATTTTTAGATTTTTAGATTTTTAGATTTTTAGATTTTTAGATTTTTAGATTTTTAGATTTTTAGATTTTTAGATTTTTAGATTTTTAGATTTTTAGATTTTTAGATTTTTAGATTTTTAGATTTTTAGATTTTTAGATTTTTAGATTTTTAGATTTTTAGATTTTTAGATTTTTAGATTTTTAGATTTTTAGATTTTTAGATTTTTAGATTTTTAGATTTTTAGATTTTTAGATTTTTAGATTTTTAGATTTTTAGATTTTTAGATTTTTAGATTTTTAGATTTTTAGATTTTTAGATTTTTAGATTTTTAGATTTTTAGATTTTTAGATTTTTAGATTTTTAGATTTTTAGATTTTTAGATTTTTAGATTTTTAGATTTTTAGATTTTTAGATTTTTAGATTTTTAGATTTTTAGATTTTTAGATTTTTAGATTTTTAGATTTTTAGATTTTTAGATTTTTAGATTTTTAGATTTTTAGATTTTTAGATTTTTAGATTTTTAGATTTTTAGATTTTTAGATTTTTAGATTTTTAGATTTTTAGATTTTTAGATTTTTAGATTTTTAGATTTTTAGATTTTTAGATTTTTAGATTTTTAGATTTTTAGATTTTTAGATTTTTAGATTTTTAGATTTTTAGATTTTTAGATTTTTAGATTTTTAGATTTTTAGATTTTTAGATTTTTAGATTTTTAGATTTTTAGATTTTTAGATTTTTAGATTTTTTAGATTTTTAGATTTTTAGATTTTTAGATTTTTAGATTTTTAGATTTTTAGATTTTTAGATTTTTAGATTTTTAGATTTTTAGATTTTTAGATTTTTAGATTTTTAGATTTTTAGATTTTTAGATTTTTAGATTTTTAGATTTTTAGATTTTTAGATATTTAGATTTTTAGATTTTTAGATTTTACATTTTTAGATATTTAGATTTTTAGATGTTTAGATTTTTAGAATTTTAGATTTTTAGATTATTCAATTTTTAGATGTTTCGTTAGCTCCTCCATCTATTGCGCTTTTTATATTGCAAATGTTTTCTATAATACGGTACATTAAAAACCAGGGTACAAAATTAATAAAAGGTTTAATCAGAATTTTATAATCCACTTTTATGTTGTAATATGTGTTTAGTAACATATTATTTATTGAATACATCATCATTCGTTAATTTATTATAATTAGATTCCCCGTGAAATCGTATTCGATTTCTGCCAGCGCTGAAAACTTGATTCGCCATCTTCGTGAAGATCTAAACCAAATATTTTCGTACACATTCCCCGTTGACTTGTTATGGACACATTTTATAAGGGCCAGTTCATAAACCACGTAGACTCATTTTTGAAAATCTCAGAACCCCCCTCGTAGACTTTTCTCCATACATTTTTTTGAAATTTTGTATGGAGCGTAGGCTTTGCTCAAATTCCTCCTCCCCCCAAAAAAGTCTACGTGGTTTGTGAATAGCTCCTAATGTTAAGTCTCATATCTTTGTACACACACATACAAATACACTCATACACACGTCAATTCATCGACCTGAGTCATTTAACACTATGGATATCCAGACCTTCTATCAAAATATAAGACTTGGAGTGGTCCTATAGTCTTTACAGTGCACGAGAAAGCCAAACATTTAAAAGGGATAAGCATAAGGAAATGTTGAAGGGATAATTTATGCCGCGCCGCCGCCGCCGCCGCCAAGGATGAACGCGGCGTGTCACCGACTGCGCCGTCGCCGCCGTTTAAAAATACCCTATTCGCCGTCGCCGATTCCAAATAGATCGGCGCACAGGTCTACGCTTAACTCCACTCATTAGGTTATGTACAACATCTCGCTGCAGCTTCTTCTGTACGGAAACCCACTTTTTCTTCATGTCTTCCTCATGTTTTACCTCCTTGGGGTGCTTCCATAGTGCCTGCTTCATAATAGCCCAGTAGTTTGCGATGGGCCTTTGTTCCGGTGCGTTGAGGGGTTCATGTCCATGGGTACGAAAGTGACCCCGTTGGCTTCGTACCACTCCAGGACAACATTTGAATAGTGGAACGAAGCTAGATCCGGCCAGAAGATCGTGAGGCCCTCGTGTTGCTTCAACAGAGGAAGCAGACGCTTCTGTAGACACTCCTTGAGGTAGATCTCCCCGTTTACAGTCCCATTAGTCATGAACGGCGCACTCTGTTTGCCACATGAACAGACCGTTTGTCAAATCATGTATTTCTTGGAAAATTTTGAAAGTTTCTGCTTCCTTACTTCTTGAACAGATCATTTGTCAAATTATATATGTCTTGGCAAACTTTGAAAGTTTCTGCTTCCTTACTTCTTCCGAAACATCAAACTTGTGCTGGGCGGTGAAGAACAGTAGCCTCGGAAGCTGCCGGAAGTCCGGCTTGACGTAAGTCTCATTATCCATGAGACAATGAGGCTTCGTCAGCATCAGGGTGTACAGTTTTCGGGCCCGTGACTTTCCCAACGTATTTTGCCGTTCGTCACAATTTGGAGCCTTCTGCACTTTGTACGTATGCAGTCCCTCCAGGTCCTTGGCTCTCTGAACGAAAGACTTGGACAGATTCAACTTTTCGGCCACATCCCTGACCGAAGCATTGCGATTCCGCTTAAACGCTTTCACGAAACGCTTGTGATGCTGATCACCAATAGAACATCCATTCTGACCGCATTTCTCATTCCGTTCGATGCTCAGAGATTCGTAGTAATGTTTAATCGATACGATTTTCCAGGTTCCAACTGACAGCGATAAAAATATAACAAAAAAGAACTCTCATATCCAATGGATAATTTTCTGCAGCGGTCTCTCCGTGATGCAATTTGATGTGGAACACCCTTTATTGTATTAAGATTTTCACCAGTACTATTATTATTTGAGTTATTTGTGTATAAAATTGATATCATATTGATTACGTTATTTGAAATCTCTTCCAAAAAATTTCTCACATCACAGGATTTTTTCAGTTTTATGGTAAATAAAAAAAGTTAACTCTGTAATATTCTGCGAGTATTTATTTGTTATCTCATTTGTTCTTTTGACTGTTTATTCAGCCTGAATTTATACATACTCAATGATCAAACGATTATAATATGATATAAGACCTTTTTATCAAATTGGTGCAAACCTTTGCGAGGCTACCTCTCCCAGAAAATTTAAAATGGTTTTTGATTAGATAAACTCGTAACCAAACTTTGGGTTGATGCTTCCCGTGTACAAATTCTAAAGACAACAACGACTTCTGCAACCAAAAGCCAATGTCGACTCTGGTCCTTGGTGTGCGATGACACCTATGAGGCAACAAACTCCCCAAATGGGCAACCGATCTATCCATCCATTCGGAACGCAGTCACCGTCGCCGTTATCGCCCTGCCACAATAAATGAAGAATGAAGGCAACGAACAAGTGAATCCCAGGACGAGTCCTTCTGGCGTGTGAATCATTGTTCGGCACACATACATACGAAGCAAAATTGTTGTCCGTCATTTCTTCTCACGCCCGGTCCCCCTTTGGGGATGTACCTCTGTTATGAGGAGAATGGCTCCAAGATTGCTTATTCCTATCTAAACTGCTGGCAAAATGTTTCTCTGCATCCCAGAGGATGGAGGTTTTGATTGTGGATAGGAGGAAAACTTACCATCCTTGAAAAATGAGCAATAAAAAAGGTGAAATAAAATGCCATAAATCTGTCATCCGACATTTCACGAACCAAAAACATTAATCATGGACCTAGTGAGTGGCGGTGTTGGTTACTGCTATGCCGTGCGTGGGGGATGTCCCGTGGCCAGTATGTCCCTTGTGGGGAGCCGTGAGAAGTAAGAAAGAGGATGGCAGTTTGCGAGAAGTTGCCGAAGGAAAACCGGATAGGGATGAAGCTAGGTTTCGTGTGTTCTGAAGTTGATGGAATTATGAGAGCAGGAACTTTTTTGCTTTTAATGGCCAAATCGAGTTTTACTAAATTTGATGCCTGAAACTTGGTTGACAATTTTGACTTCGGGTCGATGTGGGTCAAAAAGGTTAATGGTGATGTAAGAAAATTAGGCGTATTGAAGGAAATTCCTTCTCAGAAGTTCCATGTACGAGCGAGCGGGAATGGCTTTGATAGTAGCTATTCCGGTAGTTTAGAATCACATATACGATAGCTTCAAGGAATTCCATTAAATCACAGCCTGCTATGCCCTGTTGAGAACCGACCTAAGACCACGCGTTCCGAAGGCGCTTCGTGTACAACAAGACAAGTGGGAAACGTGCTACAACAGCAGTCGTTACGTTGTTGAACACATCCTGTCAATTATCATATTTCTGTGGAAACACACGCCTCTCTTTGGAGTGGCCACAACTCGCATATACACACCTTGTCCAACTGATGTACTGGTAGGATGTTACAGAACCACCATCACCACGAACCAGTCAGAGGACGTGACAAAGAGTGCATAATTATAACCAACACCTTTCTCCGTTGTTTCCTTTTAGTTCTATCCTAGTCAAGTCACTCGGTCCGTCTATAGCTGTCCAACGAACATCGAACTGAGAGCTTACCTGTCAACTGCACTGACGTTGACGCCCATCTGATGCATACTAATGTGGAAACAAGTGGCGCAAGCTGTTTTCTAAGCACAACTTCCGCTTCAACGAAGATGAGCTGGGAACATTCAAAGTGACGCTGTGACATAAATTCTATTTAGAGATTTTGCCATGCACATCTTAATTCAAGAGAAAATCACACGATGTCAGCAACACTTGGTTGAGCAGCATTATTGCCTCTCCAAATATTGACAATCTGAAGAAGCAGTTTGCTGGAACAACACGAAAACCGACTCACTCACATATTTCATACTCAACTCAAGAAAGCGGAACAATCAAGTCTTGAGAATCATAATAACAGAAAAAAAAATCCGAACAAAGCCGGCGATCAGCAGCAAATGAAAAAAACTGTTCCAAACCGACAGGAATGTATGCACACAATCGTTCAAGGAAATAATAGCAAAAACTTCGTGCGAGAAAGAAATCATGAACCTATCCGAAGGAAGCAAACACACAGTCCGTCAAAAAGAAAAACGGTTCGCTTCGCTGGTGCATAGAACCGTGTAGAAAAAGGGTCCAAGAACGGGCAAAATCCGGAAGGCGCACACCGTTGCTCGGCGGCGTTGTTTGCCTTGCTGGCTTGCATGCAGATATGTTTGTTTTATGAATAAATGATATCAAATTTCACGACAAGAAAAGCTGTTTTTATTCGTCGAAATTTAATTGAGTTTCAGGCTGGTAGCGTATTGAATACCGCCCGAGTGGGCACGGGTGAAGCGGGGTTGCATATCGAGTTTAACCTGCAAGGGAATCTAGTTTTTGTTCTCCTGTCGGTTTGTTTTTTGTTTGTTCAGCTTTCTTAAGCATAGTAATATGAATCTGAAGAAACTTTAAAAAAAAAAGAGGCGGACTGTTATCTTAACGGAAGGCGCTTTTTGCCATCACCTTCAATGCTATTTGATTGTTGTGCATTGGCTTCTGTTTGGTTACCTTCAATGCCTGGATTCCAAGTTTTGTTGTCCGTGATCAAATTGATTTGTTTATTTCTTGCTGCTAAAAAACTTCAAAGCTTGGGTGACCTTCTGCCAAATGTCTTTTGACCAGTAAGTTAGAGGTTTTGGTTTTTAATCCTTGATGCAGATTATTTTATGAATAATTCGTATGCATTTTTGCAGCTTAGTATGAAAATCACATTGATGATGTTCAATTCCAGATATTCTTTATAATTAAGGTGAAGCGCTATTTCTTCAAATAGGACCTATTTTCGTCGTATGTATCAAAAGACTATGGCAAACTTCTTTACTCACGGTAGAAATTTTTATTAACATTGAAACATTTGCAGCGTAAATGAGTAATTTTAGGGACGTACGACGAAACGAAGCGAAGTTCGGGGAAGCAGTTCTCTACTCTATTCCATCTAAGGATGGTACCATGAAGAATGATTATTAGGTATCACGAGATATTGTATTATCAACCAACCACGTCCATTTAGGTATTTCTTTTCTTTTTTTAACTCTAACACTCCACTAACCCTCACACCAAAGAGCTCACACAGAAAGCCGCCTGGCAGTGGACACTCTCAGTAAGTAATAAATGTGTATCCACCCCTACCGCAAATTTGCAATTTTCCTGTTATTCGGTTGACAACTTACTGTTTCTATGAATGTTTTTATATGATTTATTCAAAATTAAAGTGCTTGCCATTTTGGCATCAAATTCACATATTTTTCCTCCTTTGAAAAACTGTGGTATGATCAATAAAACGAGCATGAGCATGATTGACCACCCACGGATGCAATTCCGTTATTGCCAGATCAGCTGTAATTAAGGTTGAAGACTTCGTAATTATTTTTCGAAATCAATGATTGCATTGTCCTTGTATTGGTAAATCTATTTGAACATATGTGTGAGGAAATGAAAATAAAAATCTAGTCTAAAGCTTACCACTACACGTGTATCCGTGTTTGAGGCATGTGTTTTCGTGGGAAGTATCGAAATTTCCTTCAATATCTATTTATTTTAATAACTCACGAGGTGAAATGGCTTGCGTATCGCTTTTCGATAAATGTGTTTTCATGTCACATATGCTGAAAAATTAATTCAATAATAAAATTTAACATGGATTACAGTAGTCTATTAAACAAACCATCGGGTATACAGCAAAAGAAATTATTACATTGGTCAATGAAAATATTCGTTATATTAAAATCGTATCCGGTTACATTTTTTACGTGCTGTAGAAGTGTTCCGACAATATGATTGTTCTGTTGGATGTGGTTCCATGTTGTGGTTGTAAGTAAAATCAAATTACATTTTTTTCCAACTCTTGTCTGTAGAATCAATCACATCAGCTGTGAATCCATATTGTCATAGAAAGGTTTTTTATTGTCTGCACTCGGTCTGGATTATATATCAACTTTTTGGCATAGATTACAGCAAAAAAATTTTTTTAAATTGGCCTTTTACAATCTGACATATTGTTAAAACGTTATAGGAGATTGTTGGTTTATAGTTGTCAACTATAAGGGTAAGTGTCGTAACAATAGCGAAAACGGTCGTCAACAATAAGGGAAATGGTCCAGGAATGGTTTGTGATTAGGCGGGCCATTAAAATCATGTTAACCCATTTATAGCAGGTGATAACCACACTATTAAAACTCATTCATGAATGAATTCATTCTCTAGTTGCGTATCTCTAATATTACACTTACCTGAAGCTAACAGAGGAATATTAGTGAGATCTGAAATCCACTGATCCTTAAAATACTGGATCGTTTCGACGGTGGATTCCTTCACCGGTAGTCGATGATCGTAGTCCGTTTCACCGGAAAGGTCTGACGAGATGAAATTTGCATTCAAATCACAACCATTTTTCCACTCATCAGATTAAACGGTAGAAAAACATCTGAACATTTGTTCACTAAATAATTCCCCAGTTGATAATGGTGCACAATTCCATTTTACATTTTCATCTTCACGTTCTTAATAACAATCACTACTCACTAGATCTTCGACAAACAGAACACTTTGATCCGTTGATGAGTGTCGAATATCGATCCAGCGATAAATATTCTTCCTGATCACTCCCGCTCAACTGTTCCTGCGCAAACCGCTTCCCCTAGCAGCACACTTGTTGCAAATCAGCAACATTAACTTCAATGTGACCCAATTATGTGACAATCAAGTAGCAGCAACCAATTATTGCAGTTTTGTGTTGCTTGGGTCGTTGCTTCGCAAATTAACGCCGCCCGTTGTGCTTTCCTTTTCTGCGACATAACTACTCACCGGAATTAATTTGAATTATTGACAAAGTTACGCTCGGTCTGTGCAAAGATTGTTTACAAATTGATAGGAGGAAACTGGGCGGAACGAAAATATCAGCTGACGAGCATAGTTGCCAACTCAGGGAAGAATATTATTTTTTTCAAAATTGTTGCTCATGGTAGATTATGTTACATAGCAAATGAGCGAATATTTTACTTCCAACTCAATAAATATATCATAAGACATAGAAAAACATCTGAAACAACATGTTTTGTACAGATGTATCTCAGGGTTTGAACATGCCAAAACCCATCAGTTAAAAATATCAAGATGTAAATCTGGCAACTGTCGATGATCGATGATTCTCTGGCTCGCTTGAAGCGTAGTGTGTGTGCTGTCGACAGTGTGGCTTATATTGTTAAGAATCTCGCAGTTGCAATGCGCTCAAATGGATCGTGAATTTTTGCTTGGGGCGCGAGTGATTTTACGAGTTGCGCTGTTCTGCTACATTGACAATACAGTGGCCCGGCTTGTTTCTCGTTTGAAAATTTCGGAAGCAGTTTTCTCATTTAAAAGTGCTTGAAGGAACAAAAAGTGAATTTTCTTAGGAAGAAAAATCCAGCACGAGAGCTGTGAATCCCTATAAAAGCTGTGAAAATATGGCAATCGACCAGAATGATTTATGGAAAAAATAAGTGATGGGTCCTTGTAAATGGCGAGTTTGTGTTGGTGTATTGTGTTAGCGAACCCCGTTTTTTTAAACTACCAGTGAATTCATAGTGTTTTGTTTAATAACATGTTTTTTAAAAAGTGAGAAAAAATCAATTCTACTCAGTGAACGTGCACAGAAAAATGTAAGTCATGATTTATTACCGAAAATGGCTAAAAAGAAATGTTGACAGGAAGAAAAAAAAAAGAAGCAGGCAATCATCATCATTGCCCAAATTAATTACGACTTCTTCAACCTTAAACAAAGAACCAACAGATGATGTTTGGGACTAACATACATCTTCAATCACCCATTATAAAGCAATACCGGCGCCGGCCGTGCCCGAGTGCTGGTCAAGTAGGGAATGGGAAGGAACGTGTTGACATGATACTCGCTTCGAAGGAAGCCGAGAAATCCTCTGCACTTCCACGAGAAATCACTGGGATGTTGGATAGTTGGGGAAAGGTTAGCAGCAGGGTTCGTTTTGGTTAACGATACGCTGAAAGTATGTAACACTATCCGCCAAAAGCAATGGACCGCTCCAATGTGACTGAAAAGAGACAAGCATCACGAAAAACAAAACAAAACAAAACAGACAAAATAAAATAAAACAAGATATTAGATATTGTCTTCAAAATATGGTAGAAATAAATTATTTGTTGCTTTGCAAACCAGCTCTCCTCGATTTCCTAGATCTCGGCCAAGTTCTGCTGGACCCGCAGCTGCTGCCGTCGGCACTCGTCCACATCAAACCGGCCGACGCCAAAATGTCGGAAACCTTCCGGTAGTAACATGATATCTGCGTCTAATACACTCTTCTTGCACCGATTAATTTAAAAACTAAGCCTGCACACCTAATTGCAGCAAACAGAATCAATGAGAAAAATAAACTCGCTTATGACCTCTAACTTTACACGGTCGCTACTAGATAGGGTACGTAAATGTTTCGATAAATTCACACACAACTCTGGCTTCTGTGATAGATAGACTTATGTTAATTTCCAAGGCAACCTTCAATGTAAACTCACTGGTCGTCGTTGTCGTAAACTTTACCGTGACTCTGCTTCGTTTGCGTAAATATTGGGCATACGGCCGATTCCGTACACTGTACAACAAATTTCGGAACCGGTTGCGGGGCTGCGGGCTTGTGTGACCACCTTTGGCTTCAATAACAGGCATCTTCCCGGAATTGATTCAAATGCAGCCGTTTCTGGTGTGATTTTGTACCTGTTGCAATTACTTGTCGTAATTGCTGAATGCTTGTTGGATTTTATTCTTGAACCTTAATTTTCAGAATAGACCACAGATAAAGGGTGTCCACGATGAAATTGCCACACACAAAATTGATTCGCAAAATTCGAGTTTTCATCCGATTGCCATCAAATTTTCAGGGATTGAGAAATAACTATTAAACTTCATTTTATCATTTTACTCGTATTTTATTTACAGTCCATACGCAAATGCCCGCACCTTGGCCTTAACCCCGGCCATAAGATTCTGCACAACCTGTGAATCAACCGTTTTTTGCATGTAAACCCATACTTTCTTCAGTTCCTCGACTGTCTTCACTACCTTAGGTCGTTTAAGAAGGTGCTGCTTCATAATCGCCCAGTACTTCTCGATGGGGCGGAGCTCCGGAGTGTTGGGAGGGTTGAACATTTTCGGCACGAAATTGACCTTATTGTCCGCATACCACTTCAGCACGTCCTTGGAGTAGTGGCATGAGGCCAAATCCGGCCAGAAGATTGTTGGGACGTTGTGGGCCTTCAGGAGAGGAAGCAGCCGCTTCTGGAGGCACTCTTTTATGTACACCTGTCCGTTCATCGTGTCCTGGGTCACGAAAGGTGCACTCCGCTTCCCGCACGTGCAGATGGCTTGCCAAACCAGGAATTTCTTCGCAAATTTGGACATCTTCTGAGTGCGGACATGCTCCGGAACGCTGAACTTATCCTTGGCCGTGAAAAACAGGTTGCCGGGGATCTGTTTGAAGTCGGCCTTCACATATGTTTCGTCGTCCATGATGCAGCATTCAACTTTCGTCAGCATGTTGAGGTACAACTTCCTGGCACGGGTTTTGGCGGACTTGTTCTGCTTCTCGTCGCGATTAGGGGCCTTTTGTACCTTGAACGTTCGAAGCCCAGCCTTAGTTTTGGCCTTCTGGACAAAACTTCGGCTTAGGTGCAGCTTCTTAGCCACATCCCGAACGGAGGCGTTCGGATTTCGGTTGAAGGCCCCAACTACGCGGTTGTGATTTTTGGTGTTGTACGGAATACTTTTTCCTTCACTTCTGGGCTTCCGATCGGTGGTCAACCGTTCCTCGAACCGCTTAATCACTCGCGACACCGTGGAATTCGCGATTCCCAACGTTTTAGCGATGGAACGATGCGAGAGATCCTTGTTCTCGTGATGAATGCGCCAGATTTTATCACGCACGAGCTGTTCTTTCGACTCCATTTCCGCGAGTTTTGATCACAGGACTTTAAAACTTGCAGGATGTAAATAATGCACTATGAACTAAATCCACCCAAATTTTCATTAAATTCTACCCAACGGTTAAAAAGTTAGAGCAATTTCATAGTGTGGCAATTTCATCGTGGGCACCCTTTATTCTATTGGGTTGTGCTGGCTGTGACTGTGCTGGCTACTCCAAAACGTCGATTTTACCGCTGGAGGTGTGAACAATCGGAAAGATTGTCTGCTACTACTACGTGGATCCGAAACTGCCGACACCACTGGAAATTGACGCATAAGAAACAAAAACTAGCCCGGTCAATGAAACGTTCATTATAAGATAAACTGTCATTTTAAAATTACATTCTATTATTCAATTCCCGAAACAATTACTCAAAATTTTAGTTTGTTTT
The DNA here is from genome assembly GCA_024533555.2 of Aedes koreicus. Classification (NCBI taxonomy): domain Eukaryota; kingdom Metazoa; phylum Arthropoda; class Insecta; order Diptera; family Culicidae; genus Aedes; species Aedes koreicus. Next base: position 38,385 of record JAHHFK020004503.1, read on the forward strand.
AACCACCATAGGTAGTCAAATGAAACTTATATGATGTTTGTGCCCAATTCAACGTGAAATTCCGGTTAAATGAAACTAGAATATGTTTGCTTTTACCAATCTTTTTTCTCAGTGTACTAATCTTTGATAATATAGTGTGGTAAAATCATTTAAACGCATCGTCAGTTTTGTAATAATAAATCAGTAGATCGAAAATAATTGAATACCATCATGTGCTATAGTTTATCAAATTCATTTAGTTTTTTATAATATCATTTGAATTTTATATCACTTAGAACAATAAAAAAATATATAATTTAGTACGAAGAGGATAAATTCGTCTAAACGCACACCACATACAGCCAGAGTCTACCTTTCATTTTGTTATCTCGTAGAACTGTCAACTGAAACTGTGAGTAACCGTGAAATAGCTCGTCGAAATCACAGATCGGGAGCAGTGATCAGAAACATGCTGAAGAAAGGAGAAAAGTATGGCATTCAAAAGAAAACAAAATGAAATTTCAACTAAGGAGTGTATCGAAAATAAGCTATCCACAAACTTTCTTTCAAATTATGTTGAAAACCGATATTTTATTCATACAAAAAATTGATCCTTTAATGTACGAGGTTAAACTTGAACATAATGAAGACCGGATGAAATTATAACCTACCGTATCGTACTAATAGGTGAGACTCCACCCACAAACGCGTTCCTCAGTAACTATAACTCAATGGCAGCAGGGTAAATGCACCCTTCGTTTTGGGGAAATGCTCCTTAAACTTTGGAAAAATGCTCCTTAGATGCGTTTGCCCGGTATAATGCAATCGGAGGTATTTACCTTCTGGTTAGCGCTTGCCGGTTGTTTTGACGGGTCTTAAGTTTCTTCAAGATTGTATAGCGGAGCTTCGCTCCGCAATCTTCGAGGTAGTTTTGACGGTTTAAATTTCATTTTGACGAGTCTTAATTTCATTTCGACGAGTCTTAATTTCGTTTTGACGGGTCTTAATTTCGTTTTGACGACTCTTAAATTCAGGTACCCGTCAAAACTATACAATCTTGAAGAAACTGAAGACCCGTCAAAACACCCGGCAAGCGCTAACCAGAAGGTTAATACCTCCGATTGCATTATGCCGGGCAAACGCATCTAAGGAGCATTTCCCCTAAAAGAAGGGTGCATTTACCCTTTGCCATAACTCAATAGGCTCAACAAGGTGAACAAGTGAAGTGTTTTTTTTTAGTTTGTCAATCTTTGTTTATCGTTGATTTATTGGCAAAGTGATTGATTTATATAATAAAGTCCTCGTGCGTTGAAACGATTTTCCCATCATCGAAGATTATTTTGTTCTCAATTCCGCAAATAAAGAACCAAACTCTAAAATTGGTATTTCCTAGAACTGTTTCCCCAAAAATGTATAATATGAAACTACTTTGAACACGTTGTGAGTCATTCATAATAAAAATAGAAATATTCATTTTAAAAATAAGAGTCCTATAATAATTCTAAAATAAAAGAACTAATACTAGCCCTTCAAATACATCTAAGAATCTCAATGCCAACCCTACTCATAGCAAACGACACCGTCACCATTGCACCCGTAACGCATAAATCACCGTCTGAAAACAAGACTGATGGAGCGGAGCTCTTAAAAACATGTTTCAAAAATAGATTAAGAGTTCTAGTATCAAACTCATAAATTTCACCGCTTGGTAGACAATTCATCCCATCAACTAGACTCCCGGCAAGCGGCAGCAGCAACTCAAAGCGCCGATGGCGGCGCGGGGGCCTGTTGTCGCTTTTGTCCAAATGCGTTTTTTCTTCCTTTCTCAGGGGAAAACTTGATATGAATTACACTCTTGCTTTCATCCAGAATCTCAACGCATTTTTTTTTCCTCTCCTTCAAACGAATGGAACATCGTCGACGGCGACCTCTAGTCCCCATTTCCGTTCCCTGTCATTGAGGAAAAATGGGAAACATTGCCTTCAGAAGAACTGTTTTTGGCTGGGGACGCAAAAGCAATCCTCAAATGGATTTTCAATTCGCCCTCCTCGGTGGGAAGTTGTGATCAATCTTAAATCGTTTTGTATTTTGGGTATACATATAAAGAGGAACCAACCATCATGCGAAATCCGTACCAGGCTCGGGTGTACGGAAGATGCATCGAGTTACATGGAACACGAGACAGCCGGAAAATTGATGAATATCGTCTTCAAAAACACTCGAAACAACTCTTAGATGAGGAAGAAATCGATTTTGCCGTGTCTCCCGCTAGCATGACTGGTGACGAGAGCCCGTTCAGCGAACTTCTTCCACTTTTTTTTTTGACATGCACGCAATATTCCAATTGAAGGGTGCTCCCGTGTACCCGGAGTGGGTCTGGTCTTAATTCTTGTTACTGCTAATCCATCTCCACTGGAACTTTCGCATTCGACGTTTTTAATCCAACGACGTTGTTCCAAAAGTGGGGTGTAAGGATCAGAAAAAAAAAGAAAATTAAGGAAAATTCTTGTTGACGTTCAAATGCATTTTGTCTTACACAAAATTTAAATTTACTGGTTAAGGCACTATAAACTTTCTTTTCAATTCCCATAATGATAACACCGAAATCAAGTGGCCGTCACGGTTGGTGGAACCCAAAGCGAATTACTGCCGGTCGGTTTGTTGAAGTGTGCGCTCGTGCAGTTCCTCCACAGTCTCGTCGTTCCCTTTTATGAGCCATGTTGCATCGTCCTTTTACGTTGCCAAGAACGTTAAAAAAAAAGAATTCAATTTTCCCTAATTCTGCTCCTATAACCAGGCAAAATTCTGTTCCTTCCCATTTTTTTTTTCATAGCTGTTGAATGTGTACGACACCGTAACGCAACGACTGAAGCTGATTGTAATCTTTAATTACAATTTTTACCAGACCGTAATTAATACAAATGAGTGGTAGGATTATAATATTCTTGCTATGGAACGTGGTTGTGTCATTGGTGCCTCAAAAGAAGGCGTTCTCTGCGGGTTTGGCTGCCGCTGTCGGCGTTCTTCCGATGTTTGAGCATTCAGTTCATTTGATAGGTTTTCGGAAAACAAATCCACTACGAGAGTACTCAATTCAAGCATACTAACAACTTCTCTGGACACTGTCTTAGTTGTTAGTACTGCTTGTTGTTGATAGTGTAGTAAAATTTAAATGAATAAATATAGAAGGCTTAACGCATTATCATAACGTTATTAGCATTAGCATTAGCATTGACGTTTGCACACCTCGTGGATGGATTGCATGCCACCATGAAACGGGTCCAGTTACTGATACGTTTATTCACGCAATAATCTCCACAAAGACACTCTTCGATCGCTCACCAGGCCACGTCCCACAGTGGTTCCCCCATAGGCCATTCTTTCTAGGCATTGCTTCGTTTAAGATGTATATTTTAATGTTCAACACTTGATTTTGACGATTTTAAAAGGAATTTTTACGAAATCGGGTTGTATATGTGAGTGTAATTGGTATTCAAAACACAACAGTTAATTAGTGATATATAGCATTCATTTATTCGTCAGTTAAACTTTTTTTCTAAATAACAGTATGAATATTTTTATGGATACTTGCATTCAATAAAGTTAATTTTGAAATATTATGTCAACGACAGACAGTGTTGATATTTACAATTTTGATCAGTAGAAATTCACTCAAAATAGTGTCTATTGACAATATAAAAGAGAATAATAAGTGAATTTTTCGGCATACGCAAAAACAACTTTCCCGCTCGATTCCCCTCACCAAATCTTCACCAAAACTTGCCAAAAAGTATTGACTTTGACTTGTAGTAAGATTTAGCTGCGCATTTCTGCTCCCAGGTTTGCTGTGATTAGTTTAAGTGGCTCATATCTATTAATTGCTTTTCCTATTAGAACGTATGTACATAAATCATTGGCATACACATCTTTTCCCCTCGATTCCTCTCACCGAATCTTCAACAAAACTTCATTTGGAGACGTGTACTGTGTTCTAGCTGCGCATTTCTGCCCCATGGTTTGCTGAGGATCGTTTAAGTGTCTATATCTAAAATCTAATACATTGTTTAAAACTACAGTGTTTGAAAACTGAGTACGTTCAATTCAGTTATAACGCGATTTCTTTTTTTAAATTTTGTCTTCATGTAAGACAGATGCGGCATTTCTAATACCAACTGATTTTTCTTTGATTTTTGTTTGTGATTTTTTAGAACATGTTGCATTACATTTGATTGAAAGTTGAGATCACATGATCAACAATAGACACCTAAACAAATTTAGTATACATCATTAAGGCTCAACTCGGATTAATGTATTTTCGAAAAATTCTAAGGCAGTTTTTTTCAGAGCATCATTTGAGAATGCAAAAAGCTCTCGTCCATTTATTCTTTTTACTATTTCACAAAAATTGACGCGAGCTTGCTCGTCATTTTTCAAAAAATATCCATCCGGATTGAGCCTTAATCGATGGAAATCTGATTTTTATACCCATCAATCGTATTAATTACAGTTTAACATTATTAAATGTTTTATTGTTTGACAAAACATCTTCAAATTCGGTTGAATTATAAAATATCTAATAGGTGCACAACTAAGTTCTCGCTGTTTTTTTTTTTTTGGTGAAAAAGGAACTTTATTTTCAAAACAAAGGTTACAAACGAATTATTCAAAGTATTGCCCATCACTAGCTACGACTTTTTCCCATCTTTCTGGTAGAACGTGAATACCATTTCGATAGAACTGTTCGTCTTTTGATGCTATGCAAGAATCAAGCCATTTTGAGATGTCATCATATGAGTGGAATTGCTGACCAGTGAGACCATGTGCCATCGAACGGAACAAGTAATAATCGGACGGTGCAATATCAGGAGAATATGGCGGGTGGGGTAGGACTTCCCATTTGAGCGTTTCCAAGTAGGTTTTCACGGGTTTCGCAACGTGAGGTCGAGCGTTGTCATGCTGAAGAATCACTTTTTCGTGTCTGTGCTCGTATTGTGGCCGTTTTTCGTGCAGTGCTCGGCTCAATCGCATCAATTGAGTTCGATACCGTTCCCCGGTAATGGTTTCGTTTGGTTTCAACAGCTCATAATAAATAACACCAACTTGATCCCACCAAATACACAGCATAACCTTCGCAGCGTGAATATTCAGCCTAGGCGACGATGTTTAAGCATGCCCGGGCAGTCCCCATGGATGTTTCCGTATTGGGTTACTGTAATGAATCCATGTTTTGTCACCCGTCACAATGCGATGTAGAAAACTCTTCCTTTTTTGCCGCTGGAGCAGTTGTTCACAGACGAAAAAACGACGCTCAACCTCTCTTGGCTTCAAATCGTAAGGAACCCAAGTTCCTTGCTTTTGAATCATTCCCAACGCATGCAATCGCTTAGAAACGGCTTGGCGGGAAACTCCTGATCCTGAACCGAGCTCTTCTTGCGTTTGACACGGATCCTCATCGAGTAATGCCTCCAATTCAGAGTCTTCGAAGTTTTTTGGCCTTCCTTCACGCGGCGATCATCAACACTGAAATCACCGTTTTTGAAGCGACGAAACCAATCACGACACGTTGTTTCACTCAGAGCAGCATCACCGTAAACTTTTTGGAGCTCTCGATGTGCTTCAGCCGCCGTTTTCTTCGAATGAAAGAAGAAAATCAACACTTCCCGCAAATGACGATTATTTGGCACGAAATCAGACATCTTCAAACAACCAAAATATATAACACTAAACCAAAATCACTGATTTGGCAAAGCGGTTTGTTTACTATATGTCTGAGCTTGGTTTATGACGCTTGAGATGTACAACATTCGACCAGCACTTACTACTGGCGCCATCTATTGCTAAACAGCGGGAACTTAGTTGCGCACCTAATATTATTTTACAATGGATAATCAGCAAATCACGAACGGTATGCACAAATCTTTTATTAAATAACTCAAACAATAGCAGTTATTTCTAAAAATACGCTTTTGTTTCAGGATATTGGAACTTCATGGAGAAACTAATTTTTATTTTTCGTTAAAGATGCGGAGCTTTGTTGCAGTGTCTAGCTGTCAGGATATGAAATAAAAGTAGAAGAGTTCAAAGAATATGCTCTTGCTATTGCTAGACTGTTAGTGAAGGAGTATCCTTGGTACAATCTTCCTGCTACTGTACACAAAGTATCAATCCATGGATCAGACATTATTTCGAGAAAGATTTATCTTACAGCGACGAATACAGATCTATTACAGAGGTAACTTTTGTATTCGGACCCTGTAATAACTGGATTGAGAAAAATTCCAACCAAAAGCAAGGAAGATATGGCTCAAAATGCATTTAATTTGTTATACATATGAAAACTTCTATTATTAATTTGTTTTCAATGTTTGTTGATAAAAATAATAATTATGTTTGTCATAATACATTCACTAATTCATTTTCTGGAAAAAAGTTCTTTTTCATCATAAAACATAACTCATATAAATAAAGGTAACGAATATTTCATTTTTAATTTTTCATTTTGCAGCATTTGGTGGGGCAATAAGAGCGCAAGTCAGTCCAAAGCCGATGATGGAGGAGGTGCAATGACGAACTAGTCTATTCAGACCACATGAACTCCATGGGAAGGAACAAGGATAGGTGGTTAAGGTACGGCGTTTTGGACCGGTTAAAAATTCTGCAAAAAGAAAATTATAAAATCGTTAATTAACAATTCCGCATTACAATGATATACGGCACATTTCGAAATAATAGAGCGAGTCATTCCCTGTATCAATGTGACCCGGCTATTTGAGATGCCACTGTAAATTTCATGTTGTTTTTACGCTACAAGTTGCTATATAAAAGTAACATCTCTCTATGATTTGCTATAATTTGAAAGTCGGCTGTCGTATACCGCACATATATAAATTTAAATTAATATTAGAATTAGAATTAGAATTGCAATTAAGGTATACTTGGTGTTTAGTTAATGACAATCAAAGAATAAACAACAATGAAAGAATTGCCACGCCAATGAAAAGTGCACCTCCTGTCGTGTCCCTTAACTACTCGATGTCAGGCGTCTACAAACTATTTCTAGCCTCGTCTAAGCGTAAATTGCGGCAAAGCCCACCGGTAGCACACCTCTTTCATTCTGAACAAACCCTCCTATGACAAACCCCAGTGATACGATACTCTGAGGTCCTAAACGGGCCCTCCGCATCCCACAAAACAACAATACTTATGGCCACGGTCTAGAAGTCCACTGCATAGGAAATTTAGGACACAGTTCAAACTTCCACCTCAAATTGAATATTAAACTTTTTCAAAATGGAATAAATCTATTCTATGATTAAATTTTTAGTGATTTTCGGCCCAACTCGCCGATATCACACTCAACTTTAGTGCCTGTATACTTGCGTGCTACGACGCGGCTATTAAATAGAAAGAGGGGCGAGTGTGATATTATCACTACTTTGTGTGGCTGGACCTTTGGCTCTCCCATGAATGGTTCATTGGAGAAAAAGGTCATACAATGACATGACCTAGCGACATCTATCATAAATCAGCTATCTCCAATGCATCATTAACCTGAGATTGGGCCCTCCCACCAGCATCCAGGTACAAAATCCAGCCATGGAGAGGGACAAATAAAGGTAACGAATATTTATTCCAAGAAATATCGATGGAGCACGATTTTTTTTTCTTCCTTTAAGATTGAAATACCTAATTTTATGCACCTGTTTTAAAATCTAGCTAATAAACTTTGTTTTTTCTTTATTTAACTAGTTTTTAGCCACAAGCTGCTTCGCTACTGTCACTCACACTCAATATAACTACAAATAATCTTTGAAGATCACTTTAATGTGATTTCACGTTAGGTTATAGATACTTCTGCGTGTAAAACCGAGAGTCACGCAACACTCCTGATTAGTGCGTTGGATTCAAAGTTCAACCAAAAGAATTTATTGTAATTAATCTCGTTTTATAAAGATGTATTAAAATAATGAAAATAATGTTTCTGAACTTAATGTGGAAAAAAAAACTGTGATAATGGACTAAAATATAAGTATCGTTTAACAATGGTAGTTAAAGCTGTAATAAATGTACCTAATTTATACCTATGTCAAAGTTCACGGCTATTGCGTGCACCTCATCTTAAACTCGAAACATGTCGGCAGTGGTGGCCAATTTGGGTTTGGATACTAAATAAGACAAGCAAAGAACTTAATTTTTAATTCTCATGTGATTTGAGGTGTCGCATGACAGGTTTTGGTCCAAGTCAGAAACTGGCCACTTCCCCGGGGGTACCCGGAACATGTCAGTATGTGTACAATGTGGTACTGGCTACTCAGTTTGACTGACATTGATCTTGTTATCATATTTTCATGTGATTTGAGGTGATGACTGATGGGCTTAAAACTGGCTGATTATAGACACATGATCCATATTCACCAGAACATTTCCCGGCGATATTTTCAGAACCAGTTGACCGATTCCAAAAAAAATCAAGAGCTTTCTTTAAGACCGCAAAACCATTTGATGGTTGTTTCGTCTGTGGTTTGATCTAGTGGTTAACTCCTGCGATATGAACACTTTTTTGTAAGAAGGATAACAAGTTCAGTTATCACTGCAAGGTGGATCAATCCGATCTTTTTGCCATCAAATTTGAACTCAGCGCCCCAAAATGTATAAGAGATACAAGATTTTATAAAGAAATTCTCAAAAAGACTATTTTTGGCCGCGTCGCTCCTAAGTTGAAACCACTGTGCGTCCATGCAACCGTTGGAGATAGGGAGGAATGGATATCTACCTTAAAAAGACACAGGTAATCCATGTACCCTTCAGTAGATATCAAAGGAAAAAGGAAATGAATAATCGGATAGAATAGTTGAACAGAATGCCCTGTTTGGTGTACAGAACAAAAGTTTATTTAAAAATGGTCGTTGGGAGCATCTAGTCTAAGAAGGTTAAGTGATGCTCCATTTCTCTTCAAGCGGTTGGGACCTAAGCCTTAACTACAGTCCTAGCTCCCAATGGCTTATGGTTATAGCGCCATTTGGACATTGAAAAGAGAAGAATGCTTGAAAATATAACAACATTGCGCTAGTTTAATATACAACTTTATGTATACGGCCACCAGTTTAGAATGAAATATGGACGAAATTAATGATAAATAAATAAATAAAGCCTTTATGTATATTAATAATAGATCTATAGCTGATTTGTCTCGGTATGGAAATTTATCAAGAGGGTAAATTGGAGGGCTACTTTACTTCTGATATAAAGGCAGCAACTTCTCCTGAAGACACTCAGATCGATAGATTTCCGCATTGATTGTTCCGGTAGTGTAAAACATGGTAGACTTCATACCGCAGGAACATATGGCTTGCCATACCAGCACTTTTCGACCAAACTTCTCCACTTGAATCGACCTTTCTGCATCGCTTACATCCTCCCCTACGACGGCAGTGTAATATTGTGGACCTGAAAGGGTTTCTGAGTCCTCTTTGACATAGGTCTCGCCATTGTTTGTGAGATGATTTCATCGTTGGACACAAATTTCATTCCGCTGAATCTTCAGGTTTCTGAACAATAAAGAATCGTTCGGGATTAGATCCGAAGAAAAAGGCAGATGATAAATCAATTCGTAGCCCAATTTGTAGATTTTTGTCATGAAAGTGTGCGCCCTAGCATTGTTCTTGTGAAAAAGGACTTTTATCTTGGCCAAATGCGGCGTTTTTATTTTTTCAGTTTCTCGAAAAATCAACCAAATGTTCGCAATTATTTGTTTTCCCCCTGTTGAAGGTAATCAATGTGGATTATACCGCGGGCATCCTAAAAAAACGGTTACCATGACTTTATTATATGACAAACTCACCTTGATCTTCTTGGTATTGCCATGGCGTACAGTTCCTCCTAATGGTAAGATCAAACTGTACATAACTGTAATCCTTACTATTCCGTTGTATGAAGGGCCAAAAACGGGGGGTGTGGACCCGTCAGCAGAAGCACTAACATGAAACCAACGGAAAGAATAGAGAGTCTCCTTCCAACGTCTTATTACAGAAAATGAACGGTAAGCAATACACATTAGGATTTCCGTTTGGTGGTTTGTTAAAAATAGGGTTAGCAAACTCAGTGTAGACTGTCGGAATATAATTAGACCTTCCCTAATCTCGATCGGACGATCAGTAAACTACACGGTGTTCAATAAGTTCGAATACAAGTTTTCATCATTGCGTAGGTATGCGCCATGTACATATTCTGCATTGGTATTGGTGTCAGCTTTAGCTTCATTCATACGCTACCGAATGTGCGCGGTGTTGACATTCTGTTAGTTGTTGTTTGTTTGTTACGCGCGATGAAAGAGTATCGGGACTTCGTAATTAAGCGTTTTTTGAACGGTGAGCGACCCGGCGATATATTCCGGCTGCTGAAATCGCATGGGGTCAAGCGGAACTTTGTCTACACGACCATCAGGCGATACCGGGAGACGTCCTCGACCAATGACCGTGCGAGATCCGGTCGGCCGCGTTCAGCGAGGACGCCACGGGTCATCAAGATCGTGAGGGAGCGAATTCGGCGCAAAAAGAACCGCTCAATCCGGAAAACGGCTGCAGATCTCAACGTTTCCATTGGAACCGCTCACACCATACTCACCAAGGACCTTGGTTTCAGGCCTTACAAAAAACGTAAGGTCCATGGCGTTTCGGAGGCTACCAGCAAAAAGCGGTTGGATCGAGCTAAGAGGATCCTCTCTCGGCACGCTGGTCAGGAGTTTGTTTTTTCGGACGAGAAACTGTTCGTGCTGCAGCAGCCGCACAATGTGCAAAATGACCGGGTGTGGGCGCCATCGAGGGACAGCATTCCTGAATCCAATATAAACATCCCTCGGTTCCAAAGTGCCGCGTCGGTGATGGTTTGGGGGGCAGTATGCAAACGTGGTAAGCTACCCTTGGTGTTTATTGAAAAAAAACGTCAAAATCAACGCGGCGTACTACAAAACTGAGGTTTTGGAAAAGGTTGTTGCCCCCAGTCTCCGAAGCCTCTACGGCGATGAGCACTACGTGTTCCAGCAGGACGGTGCACCAGCCCATACGGCAAATGTGGTTCAAGCCTGGTGTCGGGACAATTTAACCGACTTTCTGGACAAAACTTTGTGGCCTCCCAGCTCCCCGGACTTGAATCCTCTCGACTTTTTTGTATAGTAGAATACATAAAGGGCGAACACGAAATTATTGCGACACATTCAACAGGGCATAACTTTTTTACCATTGGGTAAAAATCAACCAAATTTTGCACACTTTCTCATTGATGTGTATTGTTTACATGCTGTCAAACTCGAAGTCGTGTTTTTCGATTCAACGAAAATGGAGGTGAACCAACGCGAGTCGAGAGAACAAATTCTTTCCAAACACCTGGAATTTCCTGAGCTGTCGCACCGGCAGTTGGGAAAAATGTTGAACATTCACCATTCAACCGTCTCCAGAGTGTTGAAGCGGTTCCAGGAGCGGTTGACGTTGGACCACGGCAAAGGAGCTGGAAGAAAACCGGGACCGAAGAAAAAAAAGACGGAGGGAAAGGTGAAGCGGATGATTAAAGCAAATCCCAACGTCTCAAGCCGTGATTTGGCTAAAAAGATCGGCATGTCGCAGAGCTACGTCCAGAATGCAAAGAAGAGAGCTGGACTACATACATACAAGGTACAGAACCTCCCAAACCGCGATGAGCGGCAACAATCGACGGCTGAAACTCGGGCACGGAAGCTCTACGAGAAGATGCTGACAAAATATGGCTCCTGTGTGATGGACGACGAAACGTATATAAAAGCCGATTTTAAGCAAATTCCGGGGTTGGAGTTTTTCACCGGCAAGAGCAAGTTCTATGTGGACGACAAATTTAAGAAGAAGAAAATGTCGAAGTTCGCCTCCAAATATCTCATTTGGCAGGCCATCTGCTCTTGCGGACTGAGGAGTGAGCCTTTCGTGACAAAGGGCACAGTAAATGGCGAGATCTACAAATCTGAGTGCCTCGAGAAGCGCCTTTTGCCGTTCTTGCAGCAGCACGACGAAGTTCCGCTATTTTGGCCAGATTTGGCATCATGCCACTATTCTAAAAGTGTCCTGGAGTGGTATGAGGCCAATTCTGTCCATTTTGTTCCAAAGGACATGAATCCGCCAAACTGTCCGGAGCTGCGCCCGGTGGAGCAGTACTGGGCAATGATGAAGCGGGAACTTCGGAAGAGCAAGAAGACAGTCAAAGACGAGAAGGACATGTTAAGAAAATGGAAAAAAAAACTGAGAAACTGGTACCGGATGACACTGTAAAGACTTTGATGGAGGGCATCAAGCGAAAATGCGTTCAATTTTACACTCAAGGCTCCATCGATTAACTTTTCTTTTGATTTTTGAAGTAAATATA
>JAHHFK020004504.1:0-41427 GCA_024533555.2 Aedes koreicus
AGTTCAAACACAATCATCCGTTGGCTTGTAATTGCTGCATAAACAAGTTCTGGCTCGTTAAAGTAAACAAACAAAAAAACGTGATCGTTACCATACCGTCCAGTGAGATGAGAAATCCCTGCTCAATCCTAGCGAAAATCGTTCGATGCCATCCCCCATCAATCGTGCAACCTTGACATATTGAGATACCAGTTCCGCAAAGCAACCTTTTTCTTCCCAATCGAACCTGCTCAATTCGAACAACTAGCGGAATAAAACATTTAAGAACATTTACTGTGCAAAAACAAATGTTTTGATTCTCTCAAAACAAATCAATCATGTAGAGTTAATTACCCACGCGGGCAATCACATTCGGCGCCCCACGTGTCGGCGAAGCCGTCTCAAAGCTCGTTAGTGCGTGAAGATTCTCATCGCGTGCTAATTGCAGTGTATTATCCTTCTCAAATCAACAGCTCAACGGCTCTGCAACAATCACATCAAACTAAAGACAGCACAGCATTCTGAAACGAAATAAGTGCAACCCCTCAGCGAATAATTAAACCGTAAACTGTAACAAAAGTGTGTGCTAGCTCGACGGCTTGATCGTATATTTGCATGTCTAGCAGCCTGTCGGAAGCAGCTAATTATAGAACACCAAAGAATTTATCGCTGCGTAGGGCTGTAATCAATTTATTATGAGAAAAATGTTTGATTGTGCCGCGCAACCTACTCCGCTACCGCTGCCCACGCCGACGACGACGACGACGCCGACGACAACAACAACAACGGTTCTACAAAATAAACATCACAATCGAATACCGCTTGAAAGGTTCGCTGAAAACAGCTACCGGAACCGCAGGTCAAACACCTCGGGACGAAGAGATTGTAGTGGGAAAACGCGAAGGCATCGATCACGTCTCAGTAGATCGTGCCGAATAACGAGCGTAGGGAGCGGTTTGAAGGGAAATCTTCTCGTATTAGTCACAGCTGCTACCGCCGCTGCGTTGACCGTGCTGGCTTCAGGTGAGTTGCATATTTTTGTGAGTGATAAGTTTGTCAATATCAATAGATTGCAAGAGCAAGTTGAAAAGGAAAATAGAAATGATTAGCAAAGCAGCGGTGATTTCTAATAATATGTTCGAAGTGTTAGCATACCTAATCAAATTGTCTGCCTTCCGTGAACCATTGTTCTTCGAAAGTTCAAAGTAGTTTTAATCACGACGACTATGAAATATGTTCAAAAATGCTTGTGCTTTGTGGTGCCAAAAAATGACCATCTAATGTACAATAATGTTCGAATTTCACTATTATAAAACCAGTTTGTTCATGTTTTGCATGAAATAGTAAATAATGGCTTCTTTGAATGTGACTTTGATGATAACAAAATTTAAAGACAATTTTTTTCATCATGATCGCTCCTCAAATTACCCTGGAATTTCAAGCGCTTTTGAGCGCTTTGCATTTGTAAATTAAATGTCTCTATCTAAAAATCTTTGAGAGCAAACGTTCTTCGCAAGGACCAAGGTACCAAATTAAGAAAGCTTGCTCTGGAATTCAATGTCAGAATCTCAAAATCATTAGAAGTGAACGTTCTTGGAAAACCAAGGTACCAGTTGAAGAAAGATTGTATTCATGATTCACTAGGTAGTACTGATGAGCAAATAGTTTGTATTAAAGGGTGTATTCGATAAAAATGGCACACACATATATACTCATCAAAATTAAACTGATTATCGGATTTTTTTGAAATTTTCAGGGAATGAAGAACTACTAATGAGTTTTGATTTACAACATTTGTTTTATTCAATTTCGTCTCCCATCCCGAATGCCCGCACCTTCCTTTTCACTCCACCCATCAAATTTTGTACAACCGATTTTCCCAGTGTTTTTGTTGTTTTTACCCAAATTTTCTTCAATTCTAGCTCTGTTTTTATAGTTTTGGGATGTTTGCGAAGTTCCATTTTCATAATTGCCCAGAATTTTTCAATTGGACGAAGTTCCGGTGAATTTGGTAGGTTCATATCCTTTGGCACAAAATTGACTCCGTTGGCTCGGTACCACTCCAATACGTTTCGAGCGTAGTGGCAGGATGCTAGATCAGGCCAAAACAGAGTTGATCCTTTGTTTATTTAAGGCACTCTTCCGTGTAAATCGCACCGTTTATTGTTCCGGAAGTGATGAAGGGAGCACTTATTTCACCACATCCGCAAATCGCCTGCCAGATTAGAAACTTCTTTGCAAATTTCGATAGTTTCTTCTTTCGAACATCCTCCGGAACATCGAACTTCGACTTGAAGTTGACGGAAGTCTGTTTTGACGTATGTTTCGTCATCCATCACGATGCAACCGGATTTGAGCAGCTTCGTGTAAAGTTTCCGGGCGCGGGTTTTCGCAGTGATGTTTTGGTTTTTCATTCCGGTTTGGGGCTTTTTGCACTTTGTAAACATGTAACCCAGCACGCTTCATGGTTTTCTGCACAAAACCGACTGACACCTTAGACTTTTTAGCGACATCTCGAATTGACATGTTTGGACGGTTCTTGAATTGTTGTACGACTTTCCTGGCCATTTTACTGTCCATTGGACCACTTTTACGACCACTCCCTTCCTTCCTTTGGACACTCAGACGCTCCTTGAAGGTTCTTATTACACGAGACACAGTTGTATTTGCAATTCCAAGCCTTTTAGCAATCCACCGGTGGGACGCCCCTGAATTTTGATTGTGAGTGCACAACATTTTCTCACGGACAATTTCTTGTTTCGACGACATGACTGGAGCTACTCAATGTATAACTATGAAACTTGGCAGATGTAAATAATACACTATGGATAAGATCTACTCAAATTTCTAGGTTTTTTACTCATACGATTCAAAAGTTACAGAAGATTTTCTGTGAGCCATTTTTATCGAATACACCCTTTAAGTACGAATCCTACATGATAGTATTGATTTGGAATTTATCCAAGTACACTGAACATTTATTTTCGTAAATTAGCCTTCACTCGTTTCGTGCCTTTTTTTTTTTTACATAAAACAAATGTCTCGTATATTGTATGAAACATTCATATTGCTTTTTATCTGGTGAAGTGTTATCAATACACCTTTTTGTACAATGCACGAAATGGAATTCGTGAAGACCAGCCAATCGCTGCTTCTCTTTTATCGTACTCCATGCATGTAGGTGTTGCTGGTGGAATAAGCGGGAATCATTTATGCATCCCAAAATAAAAATTAAAGAGCAGTCAAGATTCACAACTTCATATTGATTAATCAAGTATCTTCTCAAGAGTAACCGTGGCCTGGGGAGATCAACCACGGATTCAATAAACAGCTCTTTCAAAAAATACAAGATAGAATCCCATGTCAGAAACATTTTTAAAAAAACGCTGGGCAACTCCACGTGGTTGCGCTTTTTTTTTCAATTACATTTCGAGTCGATAAAGTAGATCTGTCAGTCACTCATGCAACCACCAGAGAGACATTTCTTTTTAATTTGTAATAAAATATTCGTAGTTCTTCGTTTTGTTTTCGTACAATGCACAAATGTTCTTTCTGTGTCAACAAATGCTTCGTGCTTTAGACAGTTTCGCTTGTGGCATTAATTACGAAGCTTCATAAAAAATACAAATCAGTTTCGTTGCAGAAAATAACAAATAGATTTGTAAGTCCTACCTTCGATTTTATAATATAAACTAAAATTAATTTTCAGTGTAGATCTTATAAGCAAACTATTTTTGAACTTCTGTATCTCATGATCCTGATTAACTAGACGAATGGAAATTTCTGGAAACATCTGATGATGTAGATCAAAGGCTACCTAATAAATAATGAGTCGATATTTATTAAGAAACTTAAATCGTAAATCGTAAATCGACTATAGTTAGCTAAATGAAACCAATTTTCATAGTAGTTCAGTATATGTATTGGTGTCTGCTTACATATGTAGGTTAAATTTGTGTTAAATGAGTTTGAATGATATGCTCGAAAGGAATTTCCGGTACGTTCTTTTTTCGACTTTTGCTTTTTTCACTTTCTCATCATTTCCTTTTTGTACTTCGCCTCTCCTTTGGTCTTCTGAAGCAAGGTTACTGATATTCACATCGTACATCATAGCTCAAATTTTTCCATCTACTTCGAACGCATTCGCAGGAGGGAATCAAAGCAAGCATTCCTGAATGAACTGAAGCATTTTCTGATGAGAATAGTAAAGATTGTCCCACATCAAATCCCACATCACGAAAAAAAACGCTGTAGAAAATTACGTAGTAGTCCGATCCTTATCAATCTTTCAGACAATCAAATATAACCCATTAGTAAGCTTTTGGCATTCAACTTCAATGCCATAACCCTACGCTCGCACCTTACGCTTAACTCCACTCATTAGGTTCTGTACAACATCTTGCTGCATTTTCTTCTGTACGGAAACCCACTTTTTCTTCATGTTTTCCTCAGATTTGACCTCCTTGGGATGCTTCCGTAGTGGCTTGTTCATAACAGCCCAGTTTTTTTTTTTCGATGGGCCTTAGTTCCGGTGCATTCCAGACGTTCATGTCCTTGGGTACGAAAGTGACCCCGTTGGCTTCGTACCACTCCAGGACAACATTTGAATAGTGATACAAAGGGAGGGCTCTCGTGTTACTTCAACAAAGGAAGCAGACGCTTTTGTAAACACTCCTTGAGGGGATCTCCCCGTTTACAATCCCGGTAGTCACGAACGGCGCACTCCGTTTGCCACATGAGCAGATCGCTTGCCAAATCATGTATTTCTTGGCAAACTTTGAAAGTTTCTGCTTCCTTACTTCCTCCGCAACATCAAACTTGTGCTGGGCGGTGAAGAACAGTAGCCCCTGAAGCTGCCGAAAGTCCGCCTTGACGTAAGTCTCATCATCCATGATGAGACAAGGAGGCTTCATCAGCATCTAGGTGTACACCCGAGTAACACATCTTCATGCTTCTGTGTTGAGTAAGCTTTTTTATAACTAAATCTAGTCATATAAAAGTATTTTCAACCGTTATAAAACTTGTGTGTTGCTTGGGCAGTTTCCAATTTGCGAAAATCTGACAGCGATAAAAATACAACAATAAAAAAACACTCTAAACTACTTCTACCCAAATTTTCAAGAGAAAATTCTAAATGGGTAATGTTCTACAGCGTTTTTTCCGTGATGTAATTTTTATGTGGGACACCCTTTGAGCGATTTGTTTGTGTACTATTTTGCCTTACTCCATCCATCCTCGATCCACCAGTATCGTTCGTTACGAACCAATGAATCGAATAATAAGTGGAAGCAAAGCAAGTAAGGCGAAGGGAATTTTACGATGCGAATTATATGAATTTTATATCGTTGTGATGCAATGCGGTATAGACACAACTTTTCACGATAAACAAAGCATTGTAGTGTAGTGTAGTCAAAAATCTTATAGCGCGGTTTCGTTATTGAATGGGTACCACTATGGGATAAAATATTCAATAAGGCATCAGTTAGCGCTCAGAGATCATTTTCTATAATCCGGAATAACCGTAAAAGTAAAAATAAATGAAATTAGTCTTATTTGCTCTAAATTGCTTCCAAACGTAAAATTTGAATATATTTGCATTAGTGACCTAAAACAATACCTCAGCGCCATATAATAGCCCTTGAATGATCAAGGAAAAGCTCCAAAAATGATTAATTTATGAAATTAGTCTCAGAATTCTGCGTTTTTTTTTTTGTATCCAAATTAATTCCTGATGCAGGATTTGAATACGTTCACAATTTACCTCGATCGCTTACCTGACCACGTCCATGCAACCGTTGGAGATAGGGATGATATGATATCTAGCTTGAGATTATACGGGGAACCCACTTAGCCTTCAGTATATATAAAAAAAGGAAGTAAATAGTCGGAGAGCATAGTTAAACGGAGCGCCCTGTTTGGTGAATAGACCAAACTTTTTTTAATAATGGTCGTTGGAAGCATCTAGCCTAGGAAGGTTAAATGATGCTCCATTTTCTCTTCAATTTCACTTCAAACGGTTGAGACTTAAATAACTATAGTCCTAAATAATTCCATGAGGTTTATGGTTATAAAGCCATTACTCGCTCTCTGAAAAGATAAGAATGTCTGAGAATATAAGAACGGGTGACGAAAGAAAACTGATAAGATTTCTTGCATTGTAGCAACAGCATGGCGTGACTTGAATATTTTGTTTTGTTTTATTTTCTTAACGAATAAGGGGACATGGTGCCAAATCACCAGCCTGATTTCAAGAACACGAACCTTACATAATACACCAAGAGAGAGTTGAATAGGCTTCGCAACATTTCAACCCATGTGGGATATTAATTTTGCGAATAAACTGTTAGTGAAAACTAGAATTGTATAATAATATTGAATAACTGCCCACAGAATTGGAATAGGGTGAAAGAATTATTGGTATGTCATGCTGTAAAAAGAATATGTCATTAACTATTTGAAAACAATTACTTTTTGATAAATTGTAAATGGGGTCTACCAAAATACCTGCTAAGATTGAAATTACTTTTTTTTAGAGTTAATTTTTAAAAATTCTAAAAATTCTCCTTGAGAACCTGACGATTTTTTTGATAAAATCGCTTCGGGAAGAAAATCTAATGTTTTTCCAAAGCCGTTTTCGGTGAAACATTACTAGTATTCCGGTGTGCTTTTGTGCTTTTTCATGGTAAATTATTCATTTTAAGTTAACACTCACGAAGAGACGTACCTCCTGCGAAAATGATGAAAATATGTGATTTATAATGTGACAAACTGATTGAATTTTATATGGGAAGCTTATGTCGTGCCAGAGACAGTGGGGAAAAGGCTTTCTATGAAAATATTCTTCATTTTTGGTTCAAACTAACATTTACAAGCAAACATTTTACTACTAATAAATCTTCAAAGAAAATACATCTCAACCTCATTCAACCAACAGGAAATCGATATAGAAGTGCTTGTATACGATTTTCACAATGAAACGTTCGTAAATTAACTTTTGTTCACAACTTGTATGCGATGCAGCATGGACGGTGTCATGAAATCAAGTGACGATTTCATCTAGTAAACCTAATGATGCGCATGATTCTAAACAGAAAAACATCTTCCAACCCAAGGCAAAAGATGTTTTTGATGATAGCAGATTTGCGGAAAATAATGTTTTTGTGCTCATTCTCATTTTTTTTCATTCAGTTTGTCAGCACATTCATCCTTATGCAGAGCTAACATCAGAGTGGAGCTTTTACTGCACGACGCCAATAGAAAGGACGGTGCAAGGTACGTAGAGCAACACACTCGTTTGCTCGGCGAGCGCGCTCTTACAAAACACGAGAGCAGTGAAGTGCAAACCTTCGGGATTTCTCTTACACACGCTCGATCTACCGAACGGAAGCAGCGTGTATTTGTCGGTGTAGAGCAGATACCAAACACGCACTACGCACCGTGCAACTTATGCCATGCACGTAGCCGATACACTTCACTCTTCGCTCAAACTAAGGAGCAAACCAAGCCTGTTTTCACAATGTAAACCACCATCACTTTGTGAGGGCAAAGGGTAAATGCACCCTTCTTTTTGGGGAAATGCTCCTTAAACTTTGGAAAAATGCTCCTTAGATGCGTTTGCCCGGTATAATGCAATCGGAGGTATTAACCTTCTGGTTAGCGCTTGCCGGGTGTTTTGACGAGTCTTAAGTTTCTTCAAGATTGTATAGTTTTGACGGGTTTTAAGTTTCTGAATTTCAAAACGAAATTAAGACCCGTCAAAACGAAATTAAGTTTCTTCAAAATTAAATTAGAACTCGTCAAAATGAAATTTAAACCCGTCAAAACTACCTAGAAGATTGCGGAGCGAAGCTCTGCTGTACAATCTTGAAGGAACTTAAGACCCGTCAAAACACCCGGCAAGCGCTAACCAGAAGGTTAATACCTCCGATTGCATTATACCGGGCAAACGCATCTAAGGAGCATTTTTCCAAAGTTTAAGGAGCATTTCCCCAAAAAGAAGGGTGCATTTACACTGCTGCCCTTTGTGAGTGACCCTAACAGGATTCTTACTGTTGCTTTCAATCGATTCAAAGCGGCTGAAAACCATTTTCACACATTATGATTGGCCGCAGCAGCGATTAAACTTTTGGTTTAAATCGTTTCAATATAGCTATTAAGCGTAGTTAAAAAAAATGTTTGTTTCCCTAATGAAGAAAAAACCTTCATCACACTTTATGAATTGCCCAAGAGGATGCTTGCTGTGAACATATTGAGCAGTATTGAGTACATCGAATAAAGAACCTTCGAAGAGTGTAGATTGAGAATGGTGTACTAATCCCAGGCCCGATTCATTTGGATCTATGTGCAATCTGACCGGTCAATCACGGAGAACACACTTAAAAAAATCATATAAATGGAGCGGCCCATAAGACAAACATTTGAGTCGGTTCTTAAATACTCCAAATGATAACTTACATGACAGGACCTAAAAATAAGTTTTGTTCATGAATGATACTTCAAATTAGTGCTACTGCAAATGCTGCTACTGTTAATGCAAATACAAATGCTTCTTGATGTCAGTATGAATCTCAAGTATCTAGTTTTACTGTCATCGACAAAATAAAGTGCCCGCCAAATTATTCCTTCAACTTCTTTAAAAAACTGGATGGTTAAATGAATAAAAACATCGAAATATTGTCAGGAGTTTTATTTGTTCGTCGTATAATTGTGTTAAGTTAAAAAAAAGCATTGGCCAAAAAAAAAGTGCTTACTTGTTTAGCTTCCCAATAGAAGATCAATCCAACGAGTTATCACAGCGTTCAGTAGTTTATGTGTCCTCCTTTCACCTTAAGTACCATTTGCAGACGTTTCGGCATACTCTTCACTAGGTTTTGCAGGTGCTGCGAATCAAGGTCTTCCCAGGCTCTCTCAAGGGCTTCGAAATAGTTGGTTTTGTTTGCAACTCCGCTTTTATCAACGCGGGATTTGAGAATGTATGTATGATGTATGATATGTACTACCACCCATTGTAGCACGGAAACTAAGTCCGACAGCAATGGGCTCTCCTCTCTGTTAGACTTGATCAAGCCTTAATAACCACTGATTATCCTAATCATGCCGTTGTATGAAGGGCCAAAAAGGGGTTGGGTGGATCGATATGCAACATCACTTATACGTATCCACAGGGATATAAAGAATCTCCTTCCAACAACAAGACTGAACAATTGGTCAAAAGAGCAAGCTATCTAACATGAGGATGCCCCAATGGGCGGGGAGAAGAGCCCGCCCTCTATTCACAAACTGTTAGCAATGGGGAGTTGGCATTCCCACTCTCCCCATCCAGAGTGCTTCAATCGGGTGCCCTGATGGTCCCTCCCATTCCCATGAAATATTTATATAATGGTGTATATATTTATGTAAATGAAAAATACAGGCATTCGTATCTATAATATATGATCTTCATTCGGTTGATCCTGAAATGCAAGAAATATTGTAAAATGTTAAAGTGTAGAGTTCTGTGGTTCGCGTTTAAGCACGTTTTCGTTCGTTTTCAGCGATAGCAGCATTTCACCAAAATTTTGATTTGAAGTATCCTGAAAAATTTTATTAAATCTATTGAAATTTTACAAAACTAACATTTATACATTTTAATTTACTGTTGCCATGGTCACTATTTGCTACTTGATGCTGATTTTATAATAACAATCCGCTTTAATTTTTGCTGACCTAATAGTTATTGCTACCGAGTTAGGAATGGGAAGATTTAAGTGGAAGGTAGTTAAAGATAAATGGGCAAAAAACAATAAGTAATGTTTTAATCATCTTTGAAGTAAAATCAATAAAACACTATTACCAAATATAATGATATTGTGAGTTATGATCAAGTAATGACAAAGGTTGAAATGTAAAATCAAACACTAGCCAAATGGCACACAGCGCTGCATGAATCAGATCAGCTCAGAGTTGATAAAAAGTCCATTTGTCAACCGGAAATGAAAAATACATTCAGCAATAAGTGCAAAACCACAGATTCCGTAATTTTCAAAAGCCTACCACAGCTGTAATTTTCTGCGTTATATACTGGACATATAAGGAATGCTAGATGTCATAAATTGAATGTATATTTCGAGTTTAAGCCAGATACCGCCTCAATCAGGTTTGTTGCATGAAAATGTGAAGGTCATGATATGATGGAAATAATACGATGTTGTAAAGAAATACTACATAATGTACATATAATAATTAAATGCCGCTATTTGCCTCTTCCGCTGCGATGTTAGATGATTGAAACTCTAAAATAGCGAAAATTCCAACGTGATATAATGAAATAAAGTTGATCACCTGGCATCCTAGCAAAATAGCAAAAAAAATTTAGGCAAATAAATTTCATACGAGTATGATTACTGCCCAAAAACGGTGACTCAATAAATCCAAAACACAAAAAGAAATTAAAAATGAATGACAGGAAATTCTCCGATAACTCTTTTTTCCTACTGGTCCCATAAATGATTCTTTATGTCTGTAAAATAGAAAAGGTAGGCTCATAAACAATGTTAGTTTTTGAATTAACTAATTTGGACGACGAATATATTTTTTTTTTGTAGAATTTGTCGTATATTATCCTCTCTCTAAAAAAAATGCAAAAACCATCCTATCTTTTCAAATACACAACGTGAGTTAGGTGGGCCAAAACTTACAACGATGCAAATGCGAAGCTGAAAATAGCATAAAAAAATATTGTGAAGGGATGTTATAATATAAAATGATAATAACAGTTATATTTGTAATGTCTGCATGTCTACTGATCCTGCTGCAATTGTAGAAGGACTTGCATTATCATAGCCACGGGGGAAGAAAACAACTCAAAATTATTACACAACACTTGGGAATTCCATGGATGATCTGAAATTATATACCGTAAAAAGAATACTTCCATTTTTCGTAAGATTTCAGCATGCTACTTTACCGAAGCCACGCTGCCTACATCGCTTTGGTGCGGCTGCCACCTATTGTATAGTTGACGTGATACAGCGTTTCTTACTCAACCGCTGGATGCCCTGACAGATGCTGTTTGAGCTTGGTGGACAGACGCTCAGCACGCACCTCCTCAATCTAGCTGAAGTCAGAAGGACAACAGTGCCCAGGCTGCACTACCAGCTAAGTACGCAACCCTTAGCTGGCGGTCTTTGTCATCTCCTGCCCCGTGGAAGCATGAGGTAGGAACTTGTGAGGACCATAGCTATGTTGCGTGGACGCACGCTCCATCCCAGGTGTCTACTCACCATTTTGCAGCCCTATCAACGCGGGATTTGAGAATGGCCCACAAACTCTCGATGGGGTACAAATCCGGTTTTTGTGGAGGTAATTCCATGGGCTTAATTCGACATGAACGAAAGAAAGACTTAGTTTTCTTTACTGTATGCTTGGGTCGTTGTCATGGTGGAACACGAACTGATTTTCCACTAGAAAATGAGAAGAAAGAGTAGTAATTTCCATTTAATTCCAACTACCTTTATTGCTTATCTTGACAGATACGCGTATTTCGTCTACGATGTGCAGACTTCTTTAGTGTCGTGTACTAATACTCGACTGCACATTGTAGACGAAATACGCGTATCTGTCAAGATAAGCAATAAAGGTAGTTTTAATTAAGTGGAAATTACTAATCTTTCTTCTCATTTTCTACTTACAGGTATTCCACTATAAAGCTCACACTCTACAGGATTCACAGATTTTCCAGCCCTGTTCGAATCAACGATACCTCGAGATTTTCTCGCAAAATGTCGATGTAGGAGTCTGCAGTCATAATCCCATCGATTTTCACAAGAGCCCCAAGCAAAACACCCCCAAACTATAACGTTACCTCCCCCATGCTTCACCGTGCCTTGAATATGCCGTTCCTGAAGCGCCTCTACTAGTCTGGCCCTTACACGGACACGCCTTGTCTTATTGAAGAGTTCAAAATTGGACTCCTCAGTCCACAGAACCTTCATACAGTACTCTATGGGCTTATCTGCATGCTCCCGAGTAAACTTTAGCCTTTTGGCTTTATTAGCTTTGCTGAAGATTGACAACTTTCGGGCAAGCTTGTTTTTCAAACCATGCTCTACAATTCTCCGGCGGATTGTTCGATCGGTTATTAGTGACCAAAGGGTTTCCTGTATCCCCCTGACAGTAATTTTTGGATTTTTCCTAACTTCCTGCATAGATAAAAAGAAACATTTAATTTTCTGCTTTATCTAATGCACATAAACGGAATGCTAGATTTGGCATAACATTTCATGTTTTGGCATGACATTTCATGTAAATTTAAGCCAGATAACGCCTGAATCTAGCCTGTTGTATGATAGATTGCAAACATTGTTGTATGGCGCATGAAATATTGCAAACAATTTCGTTGTTTACGCCTCCTTTGGCTTGGAATTAAACGACGGGAAATTTATTTTTTTCTGAGCGCACGATTTTGCTGTCCATTCTTATGTCCGTTTTGCGTTTGCTGCCTCTTCCGGGGCGATCCGCCACTGATCCAAACGTTCTGTACTTCATCAAAAAATTTCCGACAGCTGCTTTGCTAATACCGTACTTTCATGCGATAACCCGTTTACGGATATTTAAAGGAATTGATTTTGAAAGCACTGCGTTTTCCATGAATTCAACGAAAATTATATCAAAAAAACGTGAACGTACACAGATAAAAAGAAACATTGAATTTTCCGCGTTATCTAATGCACATAAAGGGAATGCTAGATTTGGCAGAAAATAATGGGATATTTCATGTAAATGTAAGCCAGATAACGCCTGAATCTAGCCTGTTGTATGAAAGATTGCCAACATTGTTGTATGGCGCATGAAAGATTGCAAACAATTTCGTTGTTTATACCTCATTTCGCTTGAAATTAAACGAGAGGAAATTGTACACGCCTGGTAAAATTCATTATTTTTTTCTGTGTATTACAAAAGCACAACAAATTAAATGTTTTGAATCCAAACGTCAAAACTCAACAAATCAAGGCTGGTGAGCATGTGAAAGATTGACAAGGTTTACATAAATGGGCACTTTTTTATGCCATCCCTAATTATGCTTACCTCAATAACAAGTATTTTTGAAAAATTCTAGACAAAATAGTCAAAAGGTCGAAAGTAACATTTGTAAACAATGACGTCTAGTGTATCTGCTTGCTCCCAGAAACAAAATAGCACCAGAAACAGATACAGGAAGTTATAACCTTCTCATCGGCAGTTAATATAGGTGTTAGCAACCTGGCATTTCCAGGAAATTTACGTTTTAAGTCATTGTTTACAATTGTTACTTTCGACCTTTTGACGATTTTGTCTAGAATTGAAGTTTGCTTGTTAAAAAAGTGTCTAGTTAATGTTTTCAATAAAGTATGATTAAATCATCATTTAAAAAACATATCCATTGTTTTATTTGACAAGTTTAAGTTTTAAGGAAGTATTTGTAAAAATCAAGAAGGGTGGGCACTTTATTTTGCCGATGACTGTGGTTAAAATTCAAGATGTGGAATTGAAATTTAATAAAAAAAAATAAAGGTTCTTCAAGCTCTTGTAGGGTTCATTTTGTTCCTTCGTCTCCAAATGCTTGTGAACGTTTAAAATAAAATAATGCCAAACCAGGTCGTTGGCCTTTGTCAAAAAAATATTTTAAGGATGCTAGAAGTTGTCGCCATGTTCAGAATAATAAATATTATGAGCAAATGAACTTCGCGTGTTACGTTGCGTAGCCGCGAATCACTGCAAAAGTTGAATTTGAAAACATTCTGTTTGTTTCCTATACCCCAAACTTTACATATTTCAAGACTGCACCTTTCATTTTCGAGCATTATTTTACGAGTAGTAAGATTTGATCTCTTATGCATACTATGCAACATGAAGTAATCGTTTTGTATTCTTTTACGAAAGGCCACGAGTTTAAACTTGTAACTTATCTTGACGCGTGGAACTGTCTGCGTTAAAAATAGTTCCGATGTTGTTATAATCAAAGACAAGAATCATGTGAATTTAAGGCTTTCAAATCCCAGTATTAAGTCTAGTGGCTATTTGAGGCTCTAAAGACTTAGATTTGAGGTTACCAATTATATTATAGAAGCTGATTATAAATATAGCATTCGGAACGTATTCTTTGAGTGTGACCGTATTTATTATTTTGAGTTTCAAATAAGAGTTTAACATAACTTCAAATGGAACATACAGTTGAGTCGTATTTATCGTTAAGTCTCAAAGTATTTACGTGCAACGAAGATTACATCACTCGTAATGTTCATTATTTTAAAAAGCAACTATGAAATGTGCGATCATCTAAGCTCAAGTTCTGCTGATCATCCAAACCCTAAATTATGTTATTCATATAAATAACCATCTACGAGATTACTGTCATAAAAAGAACCATAACCATCGAGATGACCAGGATATAGCCCAGAAGATTGCATCATAAATGACAAAATATCCCAGCTACCATTCAGAAGAAGTGTCAAACAGCCGTCAAAGCCAATAATCGGTCGACATATTCTGATTTATCACAGCATTGATTTAACATGTTGTCTCCAACGGCCTCCTGCCATAGCCGAACGTTCCTCTAGCGTATTGGATCATCGTTAAATTAAGCGGGAAAGGCATATAAAAGATAACGACTTGTTAAGTCCGGGATTATACCATAAATAAAATTCTCACCATTATCGGGCCGAGAAACGAATCATCGTAAAACGAGAAAGGAAACAGTCACGATACAATAGTTAGTGGCAGCTGGCAGCAAGCTCTCATATCTCCTATGTAGACGGCAGTCAGCTCGATGTGGATGAATATGACGAATAATATGCGAATTTTATATTTGACATTTTACAGAACGAAAGCTGCAAATGTCTGGCCGAGTTGTTTTCAAGATGTTACGTAGCGATGTAACCCAGTTTGGTGAGTTAGAGTTAGAGTCAGCTGTTTCCTCGTAATTTGCACTTACTGTTTACCTCGTAATTTGCACTTTATGTTCGGTAGTTCGAACAAATCTTATTGCTCGTTAATTATAACTTCCTAGATTATAGTGTGTATGCAAGGATATAAAATATCTATTTGTTATATTCTTATTTCTTTCCAGGAGCCTCAGCAGTCCAACTGAAATGTTCTCACCATGATGAATTCTTGTATGCAAGTCCTGCTAGCAAGTGTTCATTGTACTACCGGTGCTATCAAGGGGAGCCCATCCGTTACAAGTGCAACGAAAGATCAGTTTTTGATTTCTACCAACAAAAATGTGTTCGTAGCGAAGGTAAAAATCTATCACAGTCAAATTTATAACAGTCCCCATTATAACACCTTAACATTGTCACTTTTTAGGTACCTGCTATGAACCAGTATGTACAGGGAAAACGAACGGTTTGTACGCTGACGCGACTCAGGCTTGTCGGAGGTCATACGAATGCCGAGGAGGTAAACTAATTGCGTTAGACAACTGTCCACGGGGTCATCTGTTCGATGGAAACAAGTGTGCGCCTCAACACGAGGTCAACTGTGAAAGCCCCAAAAATACCGCTATTGCTTTTCCCTTCAGTGCCGATGACAGGTGCTACGGACGGCAGAATGGAAATCATATAATCGATTATGATCAGTGTAAGAAGTTTGTGATATGCCATGATAACAGCGTGATTGATGTGTTAGAATGTCCCTTCGGGTACGTGTACAACGAAGGCACGAGGAGATGTACCTTTACTGGAGGTATTGGATCATCCGGTTGTGTAAGCAACTTCATGGACGAAAGAGACGACGCATGCTCAAGGCTACCCGATGGAGCTCATCTGGATCCAACATCTAAAAATTGCAAAAAATATATCGAATGCATAGATGGAAGACTTTCGTCTCAACATGAATGTCCTAGATCAACTTTGTTCAATGGCAATCAGTGCGTTCCCGATGTACTGTACCATTGTCCAAGACTTGCTTTACCAGGAGATATTTGCGACAAGAAACGAGATGGATACTACATTGACCCACGAAAAGGCTGTTCCTTCTATGTCCGATGCGAAAATCAACTAACAGTGGAGAACCATTCATGTCCTTCAGGGTTCCATTACAATCCAATGGAAAACATGTGCATAGAACAATTCAATAATGACATCTGTCTCGACTCCGGCTATTCCGATGATTGCATTCGCCGATCTGCTGGGTTCTATCAAGACATATCAGAACAATCTAAATGTTCGCAGTACTTTTACTGCTTCAATGGAAACAAAACCACCTTTCGATGCAATTCTGGTGAAGTTTTTGATGGAGAAAATTGCATTAGCTCCATGCTGTACTCATGTCCTACCGCAAGCACCAATTCATGCATAGGAAAATCGAACGGATACTATCGAGATCCAACTGGAGGCTGCCGCTCGTATTTCTACTGTTCGGAGGGAATCAAAGCGTCCTACCTATGCAATCCCGGTCAAATCTTCAGTAACGGTCATTGTGTCGATCGCCTCGACGATGCATCATGTCAGGATGACCTGATCTGTGCAGATAAATCCAATGGATACTACCAAGATCACCAGTCCAACTGTCGAAACTACTTCTACTGTCAGGGTGGAGAAAAGCTACAAACGCTTACCTGTCGTGGAACCAAAATCTTCAACGGAAACAGTTGTGTTTCGTCAGATTCGTACATCTGCCCACGAGGGCGGGCAGCAACGAACCCGATGTTAAACTGTCTACCTCGGTCTTGTGCGCCACCTTGCTCCAGCAATGGATTTCAAAATGACTATGACAGCGATTGTGAAAATTATTACTTCTGCATAGACGGTAAAAAGACGATCCTCTCCTGCTCGAACAACTACGTTTTCAATGGCGAAATATGCGTTCCAAAAGACACGTACAACTGTCCAACGTACTGCGAGGGTCCATGCAGCTGATCAAAAGAGCCGAGTCTATACCTGCAGCAAAAGTGAAGGAGGTTCAATCGATGGACGCAGCTTAATAGTTTCTAGTATTTATTTTCTTATAGTAGTGCGTAGAATAGCACATAGACCGTTGCCATTCACAACAATACCGTCTCTCGCCTGTGCCAATTAAGTAGTAAGGATTACCTGGCTGCATGGGAACAGAGTTTGCTTTATATTATGACGAACCGCACCAGGCAGTCAGCGAGAGTAATTACATAAACGTAATGACGATTTTACCGTCAGCAGCATATTTTCAACAGTACACAAACTGGTGCTCTCGAATGAAAATAATTCGTGTTCACTCAATTCACCAATTATCCACTAGGTTCAAACAAAATGCATTTACAATACTCATACCAGTAAGTTTGGATAACTAGATCTAATTAACGTAAGATAACCGGGAATCAAAATGAGTATCGTTAACTCATTGAAGTTAAGTACGTTTGAAGTCAAACAACCATTCTGTAATTTTATTTATGAAAGCATAGCATAGTTATATAAATATTATTTAATAAAGATTTGTCACAAGGTTGCTGGGTCGGTTGAAAAATGAATCGCATATCCTTGGCTCTGTTTATTTGCAGCATAGTACTTGATTTCTTCTTCCAATTGGAGACGACAATTCCATTATTCCATACACTTATCTTTAGTTGGGGATCAGCTGAACTCGAATAGGTTTGAAGAATATTTCAAATCCATTTATGCCATGATCACTTTGGAATTAGGGCGTAATTTGTATTGCAATCAAACACGACAACCGGCGATTTAAAAAAAAAAAGTGGGGTTGTGTTTAACACATGACAGGTTGACGTAGACTACGTTAAACTGTTTGATTAGTTTCGTTAGTTTCGTAGCAGAACTTTGCAACGCAGGTACTGTTCTAACGAGACGTTGTGTTAGCATAAGTAAGTTATTAATATGTTAGAACATTCTATGATTCGCTTCTTAGAAATTACTTGGCGGCCCTGGAAAGGGACGTTTGGTTTGAATGTTGGTATGATGAAAAGGCAACGATTGTGCTTGGCTGTAGTGATTGTGTTTAAATGATCGACCAGCTGGACACCATTATCCTTATCGCGATATAGATTGTTCAGGGTCTGTTTGGGCATTCAAAGTCAATAATTAATGATATTTATGATAGTTGACAATCGCAAAAAACTCGAACTGAATGAAGCAAAAATATCAAAAATCTATCGAGAAATGATAAAGCTATTAGCGTTCATACTGTTTCAGTTATTTTTATATTTTCATTCGACGGCTACCGTTGCCATAAGGCATAGTCTGATTAAAATAGCGTGGGTGTAGTCCTAATAGATTGTTAGACCAATATAAGAGAGTAAGTATGTTAGAAAATTCTATTGTACACTCCTTAGAAACCATTTGGACGTCCCTCAAAAAGGTCCATTAGATTTAAATGATGAAATGGCCTCGAGCTCAAGGCCCTTGTCCAGCGTCCAAACCAATGCTTGACAACGCATTATCTCTGGCTGCTTTCAGTTTCGCCCGAAACCACGAACTCGCTCGTCATCGGTACATAGTCGTTTCGGAGGATTTTCCGTACACTGAAAATTAATCTTAGTTTATATTACGAAATCGAAGGTAGGACTAACCAATCTATTCGTTGTTTTCTTCACCGAAACTGATTTGTACTTTTTATGAAGCTACTTTCGTAATTCGACAAAGATTTTTCATTAGGGCCTAACTGACAAACTTAAACAATGGCTTCTTCTTGGAATTACTCGTTGCACAAAGGCTACCCATGTAAGTCTCCAATTCTATCGGATAGGTGAACTTTTCCTCTTCGAAATGACCGTGGTGGATTGATTAAGCGTGTTTTTAATGACGAGAGATTCGCGGAAAAAGGCATTGCACAGTGGTCCAGAATGCGAATTTAGCTGGAAAGATACGTTTTCAGCCTAAGTTTGAAGTTTTGGAGAAAATTTATCTTCTACAAAGTTGTTTCTAATGATAAGGCACTTCTTTTGGTTTGAATGAAAAATAGGGTGGTCCTTGTTTTCAGAGTAATCGAAAATCAAACTTTTTAATTTGCAGAAATAAAGGCCTATATTCTTGAAAAAATGTTGTAGATGAAAAAATTTTAAGCAACTTTGGTTGAACAAATTTTTCTGTAGCCTTTGAAATGACCGAATTAGAGCAATTTTTCCTACGTAGCTTAGGGTGTCCCTATAAAAATCAGTTATTTTGCTCTAACTTTTTTATTTCAAACTAGCTGAACCCGGTGCGTGCGCTGCTACGCTTGCAACTAAATGAAGGAAAATTTAATATAACTGGCACGTTTTTGGTTTTTTTTTTCGAAATGAGTTTTTTTTTCTTGAATAAGCAGGGGTTCAAACTTCTATCAAAACATGCTTCTTACCCGAGAAATACACGTTTTATGTTTAAGTAACCTGGATAATTCTCATTTTTGGTAGAAATTTGTGTTTCATTTGTAAGGGAGCCCTCCCTTCCAGAGGGGGGTGGTTTCTCAAACCACCATACAAATTCCCTCAAAACTCCCCACATGCCAAATTTGGTTCCATTTGCTTGATTAGTTCTCGAACCATCACACTGGGCTCTTCGATTATATTATTAATTTGAGTTTCATTTGTTTGAAACCAGCCCCCCCCCCCCCTTCAGAAAGGGAGGGGTCTTGAACTACCATAGAAACATTCTTGCCTTCAAAACCCCCCACATGCCAAATTTGATTCGATTTGCTTGATTAGTTCTCGAGTTATGCAGAAATTTGCTTTTTATTTGTATGGGAACCCCCCCACCCCCTTAAAAATGGGGAGTCTGGTATTGAACTGCCATAGAAACATTTCTTGCATCCAAAAACCTCAACATGACAAATTTGGTTTCATTTGCTTCATTGGCTCTCGAGTTATGCTAAAAATTATGTTTTATTTTTATGGGAGTCCCCCTTCCAGAAGGCGGAGGGGTCTCAAACCACCTAAGAAACATTTATTTCCTTCAAAAACCTCCACATGCCAAATTTGATTCCATTTGCTTGATTTCTTCTCGAGTTATGCAGAAATTCATGTTTCATTTGTATGAGAGACCCCTCTTTCAGCGAGCGGAGGAGTCTCAATTTCTTGCCTTCGAAAACCTCCACATGCCAAATTTGGTTCCATTAACTTGATAAGTTCTCGAGTTATTCAGAAATTTGTGATTCATTTGTATATAAGCACTCCTTTCCGAGAAGGGAGGGGCTCG
Organism: Aedes koreicus; assembly: GCA_024533555.2. Lineage (NCBI taxonomy): Eukaryota > Metazoa > Arthropoda > Insecta > Diptera > Culicidae > Aedes > Aedes koreicus. The sequence goes on from JAHHFK020004504.1 coordinate 20,100, forward strand.
AGTCAATTGGAAACATTTCTTGCCTTCAAAAACGTCCACCTGCCAAATGTGGTTCCATTTATTTGATTAGTTCTCGAGTTATGCAGACATTTGAGTTGCATTTGTATGGAAACCCCCCTCCCTCCCCCTTCCATATGGCGGTGGAGTCTCAAACTTCCATAGAAACATTTCTCTCCTCCAAAAACCTCCAGATGCCAAATTTGGTTCCATATGCTTGATTAGTTCTCGAGTTATGCGCAAATTTGTGTTTCATTAGTATGAGACCCCCCTCTTACAGAAGGCAGAGGGGTCTCGAGTTACCTTAGAAACATTTATTGCCTTCAAAAACCTCTATTTGCCAAATTTGGTTCCATTTACTTGATTAGTTCTAGAGTTATGCAGAAACTTGTGTTTCATTTGCATGGGAGCCCCGCCCCCTTACCACAGAGAGAGGAGGGGTCTCGAACTACCGCAGACACTTTTCTTGCCTTTAAAATCCCCACATGCCAAATTTGGTTCCATTTGCTTTATTAGATCTAGAGTAATGAAGAAATTTCAGTTTCATTTGTATGACAGCACCCTTTCTAGGAGAGGGGGGGTCTCAAACTACCATAGAAACATTTTTCGCCTCCAGAAAACCCCACATACCTAATTTGGCTCCATTTGCTTGATTAGTTCTTGAGATATGTAGAAACTTCTGTTTCATTTGTATGGGAGCCCCCCTTTCAGAGGAGGGAGGGGTCTCTTACTATCTTGAGTACCTTTTCCGGCCCCTTCTCCGAGCCTATTAGGTTCAGACAGACAGACAGACAGACAAACAGACAGACAGACAGACAGAAATCCATTTTTATATATATAGATAGATTTTTTTGCAAAGTTATGTTCCCATTGATTCTAGAACAATGAACTTTTGATGTACTGAAATTGTCGCTATCGTATGTCAAACAAAAGTTATTATGGTTTAAGTAAAAAAAATTGGACTTTTTCAAATGTTGATCTCTCTGATTGGGGCAGACAGAAAAAATATTTTTTAACTGTATTTGGAAGGTTTTATATTATTGCATATTATATTTGAAAACTGGAGATAGGTTATTTTTTTAAACTGAGTAAAACAAATTTGAAACGGGCGTAATTTTATGAGAAAATTGTAAATAACTCGCTAACGGTAAAAGATATCAGCAACATTTATAGGTCAAAAGTAACATCTTTTTAAGTTCTAAAAACTACTGGAGACAACTTTGTTGGCAAATTTGAATTAAAAAATTTTGAGTAAAAAACTTTTTTCTTTTTTTTAGTTCCTTGATTATCGAGATTTTCAGCCCCGGGCTGGTTCATCTCCCGTGGTAGTCACTCAAATACCTTTTTGGGTATTTTCGTAATTTGTCCGGGGTGAGATTCGAACTCGTGACCTTGGCGTGAGAGGTATGGATGTTAACCACTACGCCGGGGTCGCCCCCAGCAAAAAACTTCTTGTTTTTGCAGGGACACCCTAAGTTATTCAGGGAAAATTGTTCTAAATCCGTTTATTCAAAAGCTTCAAAAATGTTTTATTCGCAACGTTGCTTGAAATTAGCTAGGTTACAATTTTACCAAAGAATGTATACCTTTATTTCACCAAATAAAACAATAAGTTTTATATATCAACAAACATAAGAACCAACAAACAATACTTGATGTACACACTTAGATTTTTTTACAGAAATCTGTTAAATTTTACCGAATTCTCAACAGTTGAACTGTTGAACTCTGTGAAATTTCACCGAAATCCGTTAAATCGGATTACTGAACGTTCAGCTGTTGAGAATTCGGTAAAATTTTACTGATTTCTGTGAAAAAATCTAAGTGTGTACTCAATTAGGCGCTTCGCAGTATGATCAATTAGATCCTGAAGCACAACACTTGCCGCAGACGGTTTTATGCGAATACCTATTGTAATTATAGGATTTATTATGATGTCAAACATTGCCAAAGCTTTTTTGCTTCTACTATAGTGTTGTATGACGGGTATAGATTAATACTGTTCCATGGTAGTAATTCGTACGTTCATGTATTGTGTCTTGCTGAAATCATTTCGGCATATGAAACCGATTGCTTTTTCGGGAGACATTAATACAGCGGTATCATGACTGGTTTCAGATGTAAACGAGTCTGCAAGATCTGATTCTGGATTTTTCGCAATTTTTTCAAATACCTTTCCAGAATTACGACGACCGCATTATTTCCCGCAGGCGGTTCCGCTGAGTTCTTCTGCAGCTGTTGGAGAATGGGTTTAGCTTCCTTTTCCGTGAAGTTTTTGGAAATTCATTGCAAAAGTCACATTTCCGCGCAGCCAATTATCACTTTGATTTGCAGCAGCTACGATTAAATTCACCGTGTGATTTCATCAACAAGTTCTAACTAGAGTAACTGTGTTTCTTTCCAAACACTAACTACGAAACAGCACTTCTAACTGAAAACCGTCAAACTACTTCGATCAAACAGCAAAAAAAAACACAATAGTTTTGCTCCAAAACTTCAAACTTAGGCTGAAAACGTATCTTTCCAGCTAAATTCGCATTCTGGACTACTGTGCATTGTTTACGTTTGGCAGTTAGGCCCTAATGAAAAATCTTTGTAGAATTAATGCCTCAAGGCCAGTATCGACCTCAAAAGTAGAGACGGTACGGAATTTTGTTCAATATTACCAGCGGAATTTTGACAACTGATCTGCATGGAACGAAATGTCATCTTCACTTACGGAATAATCGAGCGGAATATTTTTCCGAAAGTAAAAGTGACAGCTCCCATTAGTTTGCGTGGAAACCTTACAATTTCAAATTTTATTTTCCGTTCTTTTCAGGTGGATACTGCTGCAGAAATTTATTTTCGATTTTTTACTTTTCCGTTTCAGTAAACGGAATTTAACATGGGTTCGGGATTGAAAAAGAAATTTATTTCGAACACGATTCCGACCTTCACGCGCAACTGTCAAAAGCACGAAGTGTTTGTCTACACAGAAAGAATATTCGTGAATTGTACGAAAACAATACAAAGAGCCACGAATATTTGGTTACAACTTAAAAAGAAACGTCTCTCTGGTGGTTTCATAAATTCCAACGTTTTTTTAATGTCTCTGACATGATCCTGTATTTTTAGAAAGATCCGGGGTTGATCTCACTAGGCCATGGTGACTCGTGAGAAGATACTTGATTAGGGAGTATGAAGTTATAACTACAGACAAACAGACGTAACACTCTAATTGATGCCCATCGTCCACCTAAAAAAGCGATTAATTTGAATACAAAAAGTTGGCCAAGCCACCACTCACAGCGCTCGCATCGACAATTTTGACATTTTCCTGTGATTACCTTGCACTAGCATCGCTTGCAAGTGTGAGTGTGTTCGGAAATATTTTGTTTTGCTGAGCTTAATATAACTATTACATAGAATTTAATTTTGATATCAAGTAGATGCGCGCAATGGGTGAAATTTGGCCATTCAAGGGAGCTTGTGGTGGAGTTTGGCGGACAAAAGCGGGTCGAAAAGCGGAAACTATGCTCCGAACATTCAAACTCGACAGTTTATAAAAACTGTTAGAAGCCTGAGAAAGGGTAAGCAAAAAAGAAATTTAGTTGTTACCTATTATGAACATAGAATCATTGTTTAGGTTACCTAGCAATGCTATCCCGTCGCAACCTGCTGCTACGCACATTATTCCTGAGATTTCTGGTGAACTATCCCACGAAACGGAAATTGAATTCCAAGACATCGAGTTCCTTGCCGGTCCGTTCAATCATGAATTGACTGAGGATGTAACGGAGGGGCAAGCGTCCACTAATTTTCACTTTTCCACGAACCTGCTTCGCTTGCTTCAAAACAAACGATTGACAGTCAAGTGAGCCTGAAGTAGTGTGCGTGTGTTTCATGGGCGCGCTTGTTGGCAGCTGTTGCGGCAGGCAAGCTAATCAAACATGGTTGACTCTGAAATGGGCAGAGCTGCCGTCAGATAGCGCTAGTGTTTTAACGTATCTAAGTTTAAATTTATGACGATGTATTGTAAGGAAATTCGTTCTTAGTGTTACGACTGTTTGTCTGTGTTATAACACTCGACAGCATTATTTTTTTTTCTTTTGGGATGAATAAATTATTCTCGCTCATCCCAGCAGCAACACATTTCACCAGATAAAAATAAATATGAATGTTTTATTCAATATACGAGACATTTGTTCTATTCAAAAAAAAAAATCATGTTCATCGAACGTGTGAAAGCTAGTTTACAAAAATAAATTTTCAGTGTATGTTCGATCTTAATGCGCGTCCAAAATTTGCGCATACGGTTGGCATCAAAACGATTAGGCATTGCACTTATTCTCACTTTCACAGTTTCTCAAAGCTTATTTCTTCCTTGAAGTAAAACTCTATCCATCGCAAATCGTTAACACAACAGAATAACTATTCATAACAGTACTAACTGGTCCTCCCTTAGCTCAGTCGGTAAAGGCGCAGCTACAACGCAACACCAAGCTGGAGGTGACTGGGTTCGATTCCCTGGGCATGGCGTATGATTATACTTGCCACACAATCATACTAGTGCAAAAATGGTACCTGGCATCGGCAGCTCTTAATTGAAAACTGTGGAAGTGCATTTAGAACACTAAGTTGAGAGTAAGCAATAAGCGAATTGTGAAAGCAATAAGCTTGAAATGCTAAAGAAGAAGAAGAACAGTACTAAATGAAATGTGCAGAGAATGTCAATTCAGAATATCATGTTCGAAAATCAAAACGTTGTCCGTGAAAAGGAATTTGCTTGATACTTGCAGGAACGCAACATACTTTAAAATTTTCGAACACCGATGGATGAATATGTACACAAAATATATTCATCTTTTATTAGTAGAATTTTAAATACTAGAGTAAATGAAATTGCAGTCGTAAAAACCTAGTCGATAAGAAATACATTTAACTGATCATGTTTTTCGTTGTTGCATGAAGCACATAATAAATTATAATGTTAGAAATAGAAACTCAGAGAACAGACATCCAGGCTTGAACTTTTTCTTCCAACTTACTGTGTAGATTTTTTAATGCAAACCCTATGAAAAACAGCGCCGCCTAGTCTAGGTTTAACCAAACTAAAATTGACAGACAGTCAACGACTATCAAATCTCGAGGCGCGCAGGTGGCGCCATCTACATACGATCTACCAAAACTAACGGAAACGAGCTATAATTTTAAAATGAAAGTTTCAGAAATTTACACACGGTGGACACTCCAACTTGGATGTCTGTTCTCTGTGATGAAAATAACGTTTGCATTAAAAAATGGACTTTTTTCGGATGGTGTTAAAAAAAAGCTAAGACAGGTAATTGCTTTTGATAAATTTCGCATGGAAGGTTATTATTTAAGCTTACTTGCAAAAATATTCTACGCCCTTGCGAGCGGCCTTCCGGCAGTTAACCGGAACATTTGCCATGGCGGACAAAAACATGCGTGTAGGCATGTTTTTGAGTTCTTTCTTCGTTTTATTTATCAATTCCTCCTCAGTTTTTGCGACAAAATTGTTGGAGTAGATCTTACGCTTCAGGTTGGACCAGAAATTCTCGATTGGACGCAGCTGGGGGACGTTGGGCGGGTTCGCCGACTTGGGTACCACATCGATATTCATCCGCTCCATCTCCTCCAACGATCGCTTCGAATAGTGGGTCGACGCCAGATCCGGCTAGAACACCGCGTCTTCGCCCTTATGGTATTTCTTGATGAACGACGCAACTTCCGACAGGCATTTTGTACTATAAATTTCCCCGTTCACGGCCAGTCCGGAGCGAAAGAAGAGCGGCTTTGACATCCCCTTCTCGCTGATTGTCAGCCACAGCAGCACCTTCTTGGGGTGTGAAATGAACTTCACCTCGGAGCTCACTTCCTTCGTGGGGGAAGTAAAATACGAAGTGTCCTGCCAGTCGTTGCCATCCAGGGTGAGATAGGTCTCGTCGTCCATCACCACCGCCACGTCACGGTTCTTCGGGGAAATCGAGTTGAAAATCTTATTCAGCCGCTGCCGCTGTGTCATTGCCTGCAGCTCTGAAACCAGTAGACGCGACTTCCGCTTCCTGACATGTATGTTCTTGTTCGCCAGGTACTTTTTCACTGTTTGGCCGGTTGAACCGACCTCCCGGCCAAGAGCACGCAGTGATGTAGCCACTTTTCCCTCGGTCTTTCTCTTAAGCATCCTTTAGCTTCTTGTTGCTCAGGGTCGCCGGGCGTCCGGAACCGGGCTTTCTTTCGATGCTCTGATTGTTGTCTAATAGTGCCAAGATGTTGTACTATGTCCGTTTTCAACGCAGCGGGGTACCGTTCTTTGAACGCGCACACTTCTGAACGGAGTTGCTTCACTGTTTTTGCCATCGCGGTTAGAGTTCAACTGATAGATCAAATTTTGTCTGCTGACTCATGGGTCACTATGATTGATGTTGCATGGGTAGTTTCGTCAGTGCGGGTGAAGATAAACCCATGAAAAATCAGCAATTTTTGTCCATTTTTTTAATGCAAACGTTATCCCTCTTATTAACATGTAACCCTATGAGTGGACATCAATTTCTGCTAGAACCAAAGATGTGAAGAGAAAGTATTGACGTCCGGTCCGTAAGAGCACGGCAGGCTGAGAAATCGAATAGAAGTAGAAGAAATTGAGCGTAGGGCATGTTTTCAAGGCGGCATACGATCGAGCACACAATATCTTTCCTAGCTACCCCAGTTGGTAAGAGCAATAATAAATCAAGAAACGATCGTTTTATTAGCGTTCAGTGTTTCAATTTTTCGTGACGGTAGCCATTTGTAAATTTCCATTCGGCGTGTTACTCTTGCCGTAAGCATGCTCTATATTTGCGCTTCGGAATCATATAGAGGCCGTTTTCAATTTCCGAGCCGTGTCAGAAACTGTACACATAACGTAAAGTATGCAACAATTGTTTTAGCCACCGCTGGCTGCCAATTGACAATAACTTGGAATGTTGAATAAATTCCAATCCAACAAACTCACTCAAGATAAAATTGATCGTCCTGAAAAGGACGGATTTTAAATGGTCCATTTTGATTAAAATTTTTTTTGGGGGGGGGGGTTTTTTTTTGTGGGTTTAAAAAGGGAAAAAAGGGGCGGCGGGGGAGTTTGGGGGGGGAGAAAATGGAGTCTTTTTTTTGGGTGGCTTTGTGTTTTGGGGGTATTTTGGGGGGGGGGGGGGTTATAACGACTGTTCCAGAAAGTATAAGCACATCTTATTTTAACGGTCACTTTGAATATAATGAAATATTTCAACATGTTTTGGCTGCGACATTTTGTTTGCACATTTCTGAATGACATAGCATCCACAAAGTGCTCAGTTTTGTGTTACCTATCAAAATGCGCGGTCTCACTCCGGAATAACGAAAAAGTATCGTGCACAAATGGTGCACTGTGAGCGGACTTTACTTGAGAAAAATGGCCAAGGAAGAGGGTGTAAGCGTCGGAGCGGTACGATCTGCGATTCGAAAATATAGAGAACAGTGTACGTTTGAAGATGTGGTCGGAAATCCGGTCTTGTTAGTCCGGATATCGATAACAAGATCAGGGATGCCTACAAGCGAAAACCAGCAACTTCCGTTCGGGATGTTGCGAAAAAACTAGGGACCTCGTCGAGTAACGTCATGCGTGCCAAAGAAAAAATTGGGCTAAAAACATACCGAAAGCAGAAAAAAAACCCAAAAGGAACCCAAAACAGGCCGCGTCCGTGAAACCACGGGCCCGCAAACTCTACGATTCGTTATTGTGTATAAATTCTGGGTGTATAATAATGGACGATGAAACGTTTGTGAAACTAGATTACAAAACGCTTCCCGGACCACAATTCTATACTGTAAGCGAAGACAAAGACATCCCCGAAACGGAGAAGGCAATTTTTACCGAAAAATTCGGTAAGAAGGTTATGGTTTGGCAGGCAATATGCGATTATGGTAAAACATCTAGTCCGTACATCACAACGGAAACGATGAACACTCAGAAATACGTTAAGGAATGTCTCCAGAAGCGATTATTGCCGATGACCAGGCAGCACGAAGGTCAAGTAGTGTTTTGGCCTGATTTGGCGTCATGTCATTACGCAAAGGACACTTTAGAATAGTACAAAAGTCAAAATGTATGTTTCGTGCCGAAAGACATGAATCCGCAGAAATTCCCGGAGGCACGGTCAATCGAGACTTTTTGGGGCTTTAACCAAAGCAAAGCTTCGAAAATTCATAAAACCAGCGGACGACATCAAAAAATTTAAAAAAGATTGGCCAAAAGTGGTCAAAATGATGGGAAGTACCACTGAGCAGAAGCTAATGGGTCATGTTCGAGGAAAAGTTAGGAGTCTTGGCTATGATTAAATATTTTGATTAAACGAGACTAAAATATCATATAAAACACAAATACAAACATGATTTGCCAAATAAAATGATTAAAACTAAAAAAAACATGACTTTTTTGTTATTTTGAAAGTGTGCTTATACTTTCTGGAACAGTCAATATAAACGACAGCATAATTAATCATCAATTAAAAGAAAGATTTGAGCAATAAAAAAATGGAAAAAGTGCCACTAAATTATTAAGGCCTGTGCCAACAAATAATGTGTGATCAGCATTATAAATTTAGGAATGAGCAATAATAGATGAGAAAAGATCTTCGGATAATCTAATTGTGACCGGTAAATCTTTCAAATAAAGCAACAGCTATTAGTATTTGTGCAAATAAATATGGCTTGATTTCCGCCAAATGATGTAATTTGAGCACTAAACTACTCGCATATGTCTTGGATTTTTATTTGATTTTCCCATAAAAATAGTAAAATGAGCAATAAATAACTGAATAACCACAATAAAAAAAACTCAAATGTCCTAGGTAGTAGAAACAGTTACCCATCTTTAAGTTCAAAAATAATTTGATATCGTGAACACTTTCCCATGAAAGAATCAAAAACACCATTTGAAAACTGAATGAGTTCAGTGTTGTTGATTCATGAGCGATTTCACGATTTACAGTCGAGAGTTCTCTACATGCTAGAGGAGAGCAAAAAAATAATACCGCTGTTCATCATCCCCCTATCGTTTCCACAGGAGAGTGAATGTGCGTGTTTTTGCCATTGCGGTTTATCTCTTCACTCTATGAAATGAACTATTATTGATTGGCGAGGAAGCCTCTCGCATGGTGAGTGAGTACCGCTTGAGCAGCTGACGGGTTTGCTCATTGAGTGAATAATGTTGGTTGAGCAAGATGTTACGGGAAATTCGCTTGCATCTAGTAGGTGAGTCTATGGCGTGCAACCAAGAGAGAGGTTTGGATTTATTTTTTCATCATCGCCTATCCGCTTTCTGCTTCATTAGTGGAGCTTGATGTTGATCTTGATAGTAATATAGGATTTGTATTATTTGGATCTTGGCGTTAGCTTGTGTCGTAATTTATAAAGACGAAATAAGTGTGCATCTGACCAACGAGACTTGCGAGAACAGAAGTGGCATTGCGCAGCTCGAAACGAAGGACTTTTTGTACGAATGCTTATGAGAAAAAGTTCTTCATTTCGAGATCCACAATGCGACCCCAGGTCAATTTTCGAGCTGGCATCGAACGCTTATTTATATGTCAGCAAACAGAGCGCAGTGTAAGCCAATATTTAAATGAATTACATCTCAGCATTGTTTTTAAGAATATGCAACTGCTAGCGATCAACTGAGTGAGCAAGAAATTTTTGGCTCAGCAAAATAATGCTCTGGCTGCGAGTCAAATGTTGCATGAGTTATTACTATTGTGCTCAAGGCTTGAGAGAGATAGAGCTGATTCTTATGAACTCATTCTCTGGCTTTTCCTATTCTCACGGTGAGTTGAATCACCATATCGTTCAAACCGTCGCGCTCCATCTCGTACTGCAATGCTGGTACGAAAATGAACACTGTGAGATATCTCTCTCGAAAACAGGTATTGAGCGTTCATTGATGTGAGTGCATACAACATTGAATGAGTTCCAGAGAGCAGAAAATAAATGCATGCATAAAATTGGGAATGAGCCTTAAAAATTTGGGGTGTTTTTGAAAAAAAATAAAAAATTTATATAGGGAAGAAAAAAAAAAAAAAATAAAAATCAAAAAAAAAAAAAATTTTTTTGTAAAAAAAAAAAAAAAAATATTCAATTAAAAAAAGAGGTTGTGGGCTGACAATTGATATTTTTATCAAACGATATGTTGAGTTTACCAATAACCATAAGACTGTCGCTTGTATGGAAAAAATATTGTCGGTAAAGAAGATCATTTAATGTGGTCACTACTTATAAATACGGTTGACAAATGTATCCATGCCAAGGGAAAGTACAAGAATCAACCTGTTATAATTTTGAAATGGTCATCAAACCATTATCAATGTTCAGGCGCACAAATCAAAACAGCAATCGGAAATCAAAAATTTGAGCCATTTCATAATATAAAGCAGCACTTAGAAAAAGACTACTCATTTGAAGGGCTTACATTTTTCAAAGCAAATTGGTAACAACGCAAGTAATTTCTAATTTTTGACGAACATCCACCACACCGCGATTACACACAGTCGGAAGCCTTAAACATGTAAAACTTTGCAACTTACTTTTATATTGAGCGGTTCCCGATGCAATCTCTGGGCAACAACAAATAGCCCTTTCGGATGATCGAAGTGGGGTTCGGATGACTAGGCGTCAAGTCAAGTGCTTGCAGGGTGCCGGCGTTTTAAACAAGTTTTTTTTTTCAGTATGAAGATTACGCGTTTGTAAACTTAAGGTTGCTTAACTGCTCATTTTACCTCTTCCATATAAATTTTTTTAATTTGTTCTAAAACACATCACAACTTTTCATGGATCATTCCCAAATTTATGCATGCATTTATTTTCTGCTCTCTGGGACCCATTCAGTTTTCAAATGGTGTTTTTGATTATTTCATGGGAAAGTGTTCACGATATCAAATTATTTTTGAATTTAAGGATGGGTAACTGTTTCTATTCCTAGGCAAAAACATTTGAGTTTTTTTTATTGTGGTTATTCAGTTATTTATTGCACATTTTACTATTTTAATGGGAAAATTAAATAAAAATCCAAGACATATGCAAGTAGTTTAGTGCTCAAAATTATATCATTTGGCGGAAATCAAGCCATATTTATTTGCATATACTAATAGCTGTTGCTTTATTTACCGGTCACAATTAGATTATCTGAAGATCTTTTCTCATCTATTATTGTTCATTCCTGAATTTTTAATGCTGATAACACTTTTTTTTTGGCTCAGGCCTAAATGATTTAACGGCACTTTTTATGAATTACTAAGTGCAGGTAAATATTTTAGTCGTAAATAAACGCGCCAGTCGGTGGACTCCTTGATTCAAGCAAAAAAACGATGAACACAAGCTTATATTTATTTTTAACATTAAATATTTTGTATGGATAAAAACATTAAATTTGGAACCAAAAAATGTAATTTGGAACAAAATAAGATTTTAAGTTCCTTAAGGCGGTGTAAACAATTAGAGGGGTTTTCGTTTTCATTCGTTTACTGATTAGATTAAAGAAGTTTAACGACATCCATTGTCATCCATTTAAACAGCAGAAGTGCAAAAGGATGACAAACGTAATTGGCGAAAAGTAAGGATAAAAATTTCAGAATGAGCACTGTGGTCATTAGTCATTAAATTATTGGCGAATACTAGAAGAATATAATGTTTATCGATAATCCTGTTGAATTTTATCCCTACAATTAGAGATGAAAAAACGTAGGGGAGAACAGTACAAAATGCACTGGTGGGGTATTATGACCCGCTCAATAAATATGCTCAAATATTCAAAACTATTGCTTTAATGGAATGATGTTTTTTTCAATTTTTACATAAAGCAGCATAGCTCTTAATTTTGTGGTGCAATAAGGCACTAAATACATCAAAATATGATCAAAATTGAAGAAATTGTCATGAATGTACCTCACATGTAAATAAAAGTGTTATTAAGATAAGCTTTTATCATGCGTTAATATCCATGGTTTTTAATAAATTCTTTTCACATGTATCGCACACAACAAAACTTCACTACAATTCCACGTATTTTCAGAATATTTAGACAAAAAGATGCAAAACTAAAAGTGGGGCAGAACACATCGTGGCGTTATATACGTCTACACGCTTAGAAAAAAGTACCCTGTGGAGCAGTTAAGTGTTGAAAGCCAACGTTGGGTATGATCATGTTAATCTTCCGTTGGGTATAAATAACTTACTTCTGGTAAAATTCTACCCAAAAGTAAGTAATTTGAAACCAATGGTAGGTAAATATAATTACACCGTGTCCTATATATTCTCATACACTTTTTCCTTGCATTGGTGTCGTGCAACTACTCAACATGCTTCACGTATGTGATGGTGTAGTTTTGCACTATGTTTATACAAACACTTTTAGGTTATGTCCGATTGTTTTCATTCGGTGTTTATCTTTTACCAGCGATGAAGGAGTTTCGTGCTGTGGTGATAAAAAAGTTTTTGAAAGGTGAGTGCCCGGCCGCTATTTTCAGAAATTTGAAAAACCTCGGAGTAAATCGGGATTTTGTGTACCGAACCATCCGTACTCGTACAGTGCGAATTGCACGAGTTGTTAAATGGATTAGACGAAAATCACAGCGCTCTGTACGTAAAATGGCCGCAGATCTGAATGTTTCGAGATCGTCAATGCACAATATACTGCAAAATGACTTCGGATTCCAAGTTTTCAAGAAACGTAAGGTTCACGGAGTTTCGGAACCTTCCAAGCAGAAACGACTCGAAAGAGCAAGTCTGCTTTTGTCGCGGCACGGTGGGGAAGAATTATCTTTTCCGAAGAAAAGTTATTCGTCTTGCAACAATCCCACAATGTCCAGAACGACAGATTGTGGGCTCTCTCTTCGAGAACTGTTCCAGAGAGTGACAGGAATATTCCACGGCTCCAAAGTGCTGCGTCAGTGATGGTTTGGGGAGGAATTTGCAAGCAAGGCAAATTACCACTGGTTTTCATCGAAAAAGGCGTTAAAGTGAATGCCGTATATAATAAAACGGAAATTTTGGAGAAAGTTGTCAAGCCATATGTACAAGAGGTGTTTGGAGATGATCCCTATGTGTTTCAGCAGGACGGAGCGCCATCGCATACTGCAAATCTCGTTCAGGGCTGGTGCCGAGAAAATTTTTACCGGCTTTTTGGACAAGAATGAATGGCCTCCCAGTTCACCAGATCTGAATCCCTTGGATTATTTCGTATGGTCATACATGCTGGCGAAGGTAAATGACTACAGGGCGTCTAATATGAACAAATTCAAAAACGTAATCAAACGAATTTGGGACGAAATGCCGATGGAAGTCGTGCGTGCCGCCTGTGACGGTTTCGAAAAACTTCTGGAGCTGGTCAAGAAGGTTAAAGGCGGTGTTATTCCAAAACATACGCTGTAGTCGATCAGTATTATATTGCAATATAATGGGTAAAGTTATCAATAAAATCTGGATTATGGATTTGAAATAAATAGAGTTTTATTTTGCACATGGTGTATACCCAACGTTGGCTTCCCACACTTAACTGCTCCGTTGGGTACTTTTTTCTAAGCGTGTTTATAATTAGGAGTTGGCAACATATCGCAACGTTTCGCTATCTTTATTCCATACCCATTGGCTGCTTGACTACCAAACATAGCTAAAAGGATGTGGCGATATGTTGCAACCTCCTCAATTTACAACTCTAATGAGTAACTTTTTATAGCCGTGTTTTCACTTTCTGCAACCGGTGCATGCTATCCCAATATTGTGGTGCATCATATCCCAGTGTTGTGGTGCGTCTTATCCCAATTTTGGGGTGCATATTGAACAATGAAACAGGCGTTTTACCCCGGTGTCGTCTTGGGATCAAATTGGAAAAGGTTTAAAAAATCATGAAAAATCATCGTTTTGAATTTAAATCTCATTTGATCTACAACGACAACATCGTAATGCACCATACTCAATAACTTCTTCCAAAATTGCAGCTTCCATTCCCTAGTAATTCACGATGTTGCTTAAACGGTGCATTTTGTACGATCCTCCCCGAACTATCCATTTCAATTTTCAGACCCTAAAGCGCCTTTGCTCGCCAATTTGTGTAAGCTGCTGGCGGCTTTTCGCTTCTCATCACTTTCGCTTACTACTGCGTTCACTATGGGCACCACGTCGCGTTGAAAATCGATTAAACCTGAATCGCGTCGCATCGCGTCACGGGTCACGTCTACTATGGTATTGACGTTAGAATTTTTTTGTGCGAATTGAAATTAAGCCACATTGCCCCAATAATTTTATTTACTGCTCGTCAATGTTTCGTAAGGATATGAAGGTCAGCTCAATCTGAGAGTTGAGTGCATATGTTAAGTGTACCCTTCTCAAACCTGCGTTTAAAGTGCGTGAACTTCGGATTGTTCACGATTTACCTACTATTCTAGATGAGCTTTAAATGTACTTGAACCGTAACCGTTAAATACTTGCAAATAAGGAATAATCGTCTCCCAGCATATATCGTTAATTTAAGCGAGTAATAAGGACTGCGCCCAAAAGAAGTCATAAGCATCGAAGGTTGCTAAAAAAAATATTTTTAGTCTTTCGGGAATTTCCTCTTCTTATTTTCACATTTGAGTAGTGCATTAAGTAGATTTTTTTCGCATGAAATGTATGCTGTTTGAAACTATCTATTCTAGAAAATAGAGTAGGGAGCGGCTTTAGCTTCCCAGGACCCTATTCCAAGCAAGGGGTAAACGATAACTCACAACGCTCATTTTTCGCAGCATGATGTTTCATCCAGTGAAGTATCATAATGCAACATATGAGCAATGTAGGTTTATGTTTACCTCGTGCTTAGAATAGGGTCCCGGGGAGCTGAAGCCGCCCACGACCCTAATCACAGTTACTGGAAATGTGTTGTATGTGTATGTATTCTTAAAATCTTTAGAAAAAATAATAGTTAACAACTAATGCAAAGGAGCAATCTAAATCGCATTTACTGCCTTATTAGTAATCTATGGTCGGTGCATTCTCTAGTTGCCTGCTGATCACTTCTATGAGAACAATCCTAGCGTAGTCCTCAGTAAAGGTCAAAAATACGAAACAAATCTTTACCCGACCACAGGTAAATTGAAACAAAGCAAAAATTTACCTGACATTTGTGGCAATCCATACTTATGAAGTTATATTCTACTACCTGGATTATTGAGCATCCATCGTTTTAATTAGACACCGAACCGACAAGAAAGGCCAATGAAAAAACTTCACCCACTAGTCTCTGCACAGAGCTCAACCGATTCAGATAGTCGAAATCGAAAGCTTTCAACATGTGGAATAAATTATTAGTGACGGGATGTATAATCCTGATGGTTGCAGGCAGCAGTTTAGATCACAGAGGTAAGTTAAGAAAAGTGAGCTGGTGCCTTCTTTCGTTGAATTATTTCCAAAAATTAAAACTGATTGTGTTCGAGGATATATTTAGATTTTTAGTTCGAGGATATATTTAGGTTTTTAACATAAAAAAGAATCAAACGAATGATCTAGTACGACTTGGCATGCTTTATTTCTGCATTTTCGAGTAATTCTCTGAAGCATTCATATGTACCGTTCGATAAGATTTGCTCAATATGCAGAAACAATTAAAATTTTCATTTTCTGAATTTCAGCCAAAAACGTCGTTACGAACCAGAAAGACGATGGGCATCAAGAAGACCCAGCCAAGGAAAAAAAATCCACCAAACAGAAACGCAGCCCTCCGGACTATGATTACTATCCTTCTGAGTACGTTCCACCGTATATGTACTATCCCGAACACGGATACGAGCATGAGCCCTGCGAACACGACGAGCACCATGAACCTGAGAAATACCCCAAGCCTGTCGACCACCACGTGCCCTACGAGTACCACGAAAATTACCAGGGGCCTCATTACACAACGACTACACTCCCACCCCATCCGCTGTTGGCGTTCCATAGACCTCTGCTCGATTTGCTGCTCTCTTCACATGATACCACAACAACGACCACCACCACAACCCCACCGCCATACACAACCCCACCCCATCACGGATACTATGATGAGCACGGCTACTACCACACCGAGTATCCACACCACTACACAACTACAACTACAACCACTACTCCGGCACCATCACACACTGTCGAGCAGTTGACCGCCCTCTTGGGAAGAGTCCGAGACGCTAAGGTGCAAGGAGTACAATCTGCTATGGGACTTTTATTCCATCAACCACACTCCCGATCCGCACCCAGTAGCTGCGATTGTATGGAAGAGATCAACCAATTGCAGCACGCCATTCTTTTGCTACAGGAAAGCATCCGACAGTTGAAAATCGCCGTGGAGGCCGAGGAAGGAGCTATTGGAAAGACTAAAGTTGTGAAAATTGCAGGGAAAACCGATGAGACTGAATAGATTCTAAGCTTAATGAATCATTAAATTGAATAAATGAAATACCCATAAATTTGTTTTTAAAAACGAAAGAATGAATGATATATTTATTATCTTCTGATTTATCATAACAATATAATTTTCGTGTAATATACATGCATGTATGTCACTTTATCAATGAGTTTTCCTACGTTTATTTTACATGCCTCGGAATAAGTTTCGGATTCGATTTGTTTCCCTTAAGTTTGTCACAGTTTTGTATTTTCCACCTGTCGACTTCTTCGGTTTGTTCGCTTTCCTACAATGAACATTGAAAGCACCAATTACACTCCAAACCTCGTCTCTCTATTTTTTTTTTAAGTGCTCGATAGTGAGTACTCTAGACGTAGGTTGTGATTTTTCGTAAAATCAAGGACCAGTGAAACCATTTTCTATTCTCTCCCGGTAATTCGAAACACAAGCTTTAAATGCGAAGAAAACTTTCAGATACATAAACACTGAATAGAGCAACCAAGTATTTTCTTCTCAACAATTCAACAAAAAAAAAACAGTCACATTTTTAGGGAATACAGCTAAAAAAGAGGCAACTCATCACATCTTCAGTTATCTCAAAATTCCGCTTGTTTCCAGAAATCATAACATACATTACAATAGTTATTCAAGTCTTATTGACTACTATCATTATAGTTATATTGTTAAAGTTTACAGTTAATCTACACAAACAACGGACCCACTTCGCACAAATTTTGGTATAATTACTGTATCCTCACATTTTCATTCTCTACATAGTATATATATATATATATGAAATTTTGTATTTTAGCCGAATATTAATTATGACTTAATTCGTTTATGGATTTTATTTCCTCCCGTAGTTTCCAATTATAATATAAAAAGTCAGCTACTCTTCATCCATATGTTACACGACGTGCCCTACCGTTTAGTCACCTTGAATCACTTGTAATCAATAATAAACAGAACCGAAAGCCAAGCTTAAAACGAACTTTGTATGTGTGAGTGTAGTACAGTACAGTGATTATGCGAATCTATAGCGGCAATTCAAAACGGATTTCCTTACCTGGCCAATATTTAGGAGGAAAGGGGGGAGGAAGCACGTGCAAAGCGGTTAGTAATGCCAAACGAAACTGTGCGGGTGTAATAGGTGAACAAGGATCTTAAGGCCAAATGGAGGAAAGGTCCCAGATCTTGATGATGCGATCCTGTCCGACGGTTAGCAGTCTTTTTCTTGGCTCGTCCAGGTCCATCGCCACGATGCTGTGCTTGGCGTCATGGAATGTCGCCAGTGAAGGTCGCCTAGAACGGAGATAGAACAATGAAACACATTCGTTGAATATCTTGCACTCATTGAGTATGAAGTGCTGCTTGGAAATTATTTGATTCACAGGATCAATCTACGTAAAGAAATATCGATGGAGTAAAAAACCTAGTAAACATTTTTAAAGTCACAGGATTATGGGATGTTAGGCCAGCCTAGCCGCTTATTTCGGCCTATGCACCAAATTTGTCATAAACACAACCATAATCGACACAATCATGTTGACATCATGATTGTCGATTTCTTCTGAAGCAATTCAAACTTCATTTTTCAAATTATACTCATACAGAGATTCTAAATTTTCTTATTCTTTTTTTTTTGCCGTCGCACGTCCTTTACTAGATAAGCTGATTATCGTTACGATTATTAAATGCTTATTTTGGCTAAATGAAGCAATATATAATACCTTGTAAACACCCTATATGTATATACCGAAAATAGTCACAGGTTAAAAATTAACTGTTTACATATAATCAGAAAGAGTGTCTGCAGAAGCGACTGCTACCCTTCATCAAAAGTCACAAAGAAAAAACTTTGTTCTGGCCCGATTTGGCATCATGCCACTATGCTAAAACTGTGATGAAGTGGTACCAAGCAAATCAAGTGAACATTGTACCAAAAACCTCAAACCCGCCAAATTTCCCAGAGCTACGACCAATCGAGAGATATTGGGCTCTGATGAAGCGGAAGCTTTCTGGAAAGAAGCAAGGAATCAAAGACATCAAACACTTCCAGCAAATTTGGACAAAGACGGCTTCTACGATTTCTGAAGAGTCTGTACAAACCCTAATGGACGGAGTTAAGCGCAAAGTTCGAAAATTTTATGCAAATACCGAATAACTATGTTTTGTCTTCACGAATTGTTAAAACACATCCCATGAATCTGAAATAAACAACCACGACGGAAATATAATGCGAAATTTTCTGTTTTATTCATGTTTTGAGGTGTCCGGATTATTGCGGATACAGACCTTAGTTCGAGCAATAAATTACTGTCCACTCCTAGAGCCTCTCATGTTGATGGGAAATTATATAAATTTTCTCGATACTATTCTGCCGTTATACGCATAACTGCCCCATGTTCTATGGGATTCCCTATAAACATGGGACAGTTATGCTTAAAACGGCAGAATTACGATGTAAAAATGCACTTCACAGCAAAGAGATTGAAGCATTCAAAATGTATACGAACGATAATAGCCTTCAAATAACAATGACGAATCTACTCCCATTAACATCGACAACATTAATTCAAAACCAATACTTACTCCTCGCTCTTCAATCGCTGAAAGCACTGTTCGCACACACGCACATCGAACTCGAATCCCATGATGGGAATGTTGATCCGATTGGTCGAACATTTGTCGCACACTGCCTTGCCACAGTAACGACAGTGGTGCTGGCGGATACCGATCTGCTTTTGGTCGATCATGGCCCGCAGGTTCCAGAAGAAGGCCCTCGTACAAAGTTGGCATGTGTCTGATTCAACCCATTCCGGGGCAACCTTCCGCATGGCATTCATCTCCCAGAACACAATGACCGAATCTTCACCGGCCGAAATCAGCTGCTGCTTGGTACTGCCATACGTCAGCGCAGAAACTTTATTACTGCAAGGAGAAATGATTTTCAAATCAATGTTAACGACGAACAATTGACCTCTGACTGAGACTTACTTGTGTCCGTGCAGTTCGTACGTCGTTCCGCGTTTGCCACCAACATCCCAAACGATGACGGTTTGGTCGTACGAGCCGCTGAACAGAAGCTGTGGTCCCTCAGCCCAGTACAACGCCCGGACAGATCCGGCATGCCCTTTCATAGTCGTAACCACTACCGCTCCTGTTGCGCTCAGCTTCAGCATTGTAATTTGGCCGCTATAATCACCTACGAATGCATATTTGGAGAGGGAATCGTATCTAGTTGGGAACGCATCAAGTTAAAGAAAATTGAATCAAACTAAGCTGCTGAAATAAATTAATATGCCCTTCGAATGAAAAGGATACTGCATGGCTGTGCATATGGCCTCAAAAGTGTAACAACCGAGACGTTCGCCAGTTTCGGTGCTGTGATAGGCAAAGAACTTGTCCCTTCCAGCGGACAGTATCCACCCGGTGTGTTTGGCGAAGATCACATTCGTAATGCGTGCCTGGTGGGCCAGGTATTCTCGGATCGGTGTCAATCGGTTGCAATCATCCGACAGGGTAAACTGTGAAATCGTCCCATTCTCCTGCCCAATGAACAACGTTCTGGTTTCCGGTGTGTAGTACAGAGAAGTGCATCCCGATGGCATATACTGGCAAATCGATGGCCAATACTGGCCGGAATCACGGCGCAACCACACACGAATCGTTCTGGAAGTAATAAGAGTATGAGCGTCGGTGTCGTAATTCTGGGGGCAACAACCTTTTCCAAAACCTCAGTTTTGTAGTACGCCGCGTTGATTTTGACGTTTTTTTCAATAAACACCAAGGGTAGCTTACCACGTTTGCATACTGCCCCCAAACCATCACCGACGCGGCACTTTGGAACCGAGGGATGTTTATATTGGATTCAGGAATGCTGTCCCTCGATGGCGCCCACACCCGGTCATTTTGCACATTGTGCGGCTGCTGCAGCACGAACAGTTTCTCGTCCGAAAAACAAACTCCTGACCAGCGTGCCGAGAGAGGATCCTCTTAGCTCGATCCAACCGCTTTTTGCTGGTAGCCTCCGAAACGCCATGGACCTTACGTTTTTTGTAAGGCCTGAAACCAAGGTCCTTGGTGAGTATGGTGTGAGCGGTTCCAATGGAAACGTTGAGATCTGCAGCCGTTTTCCGGATTGAGCGGTTCTTTTTGCGCCGAATTCGCTCCCTCACGATCTTGATGACCCGTGGCGTCCTCGCTGAACGCGGCCGACCGGATCTCGCACGGTCATTGGTCGAGGACGTCTCCCGGTATCGCCTGATGGTCGTGTAGACAAAGTTCCGCTTGACCCCATGCGATTTCAGCAGCCGGAATATATCGCCGGGTCGCTCACCGTTCAAAAAACGCTTAATTACGAAGTCCCGATACTCTTTCATCGCGCGTAACAAACAAACAACAACTAACAGAATGTCAACACCGCGCACATTCGGTAGCGTATGAATGAAGCTAAAGCTGACACCAATACCAATGCAGAATATGTACATGGCGCATACCTACGCAATGATGAAAACTTGTATTCGAACTTATTGAACACCGTGTAGTATTTTTTTTCGGAGTGTAAATTACAAAACTAATGATTCTTAGTTGATGATCGAATAACCGTAATATTTATTTAGTTATTCGTTGACTTCACCAGATCACGCACTTTCTTTTAAATGTTCGTCATTGGGTTTTGAACAACTGTTTCATCGATGCTTCTGCTCACATTTACCCAATCCTTTTTGAATTTGCCGACATCAGCGGATTCTGTACCTTTTCCCGAAGTTTTGCTTTCATCAAAGCCAAAAACTTTTCAATGGGCCTTATTTGCGGACAGTTTGGAGAATGCATCGCCTTCTCTATAAACTCGACTTCGTTTTCGCGATACCAGTCCAACTTTCATTCCAAATCTTTCACAAA
>JAHHFK020004505.1:0-97500 GCA_024533555.2 Aedes koreicus
TTAATATAGGGGTACACGTTGCGAGTACGAAAATTTGGAGCGTCACGAAATATGCTTAGGTTTTGAAAGTTAATAACTAAGTCATTTCATGACCGATTTTCAAATTTTTTGCACCAATCGATTGCAAATCTTTCTACTCATTAATTTCATTATTGAAAACTATAAATTTTAAATAAAAAACTATTGAAATTCTTATAAGCATAAAAATGAATTTTTATTGAACTGACCCTTATAGACATAGAAACTACTTAACCGACTGGCGTGAAAATTTGTATGCAGGGGCTTTTGGGACCGGGCAAGCTTCTTATGATGGTTTAAGACCCCCCTCCCCCCCTATGGAATGGGGGGCTCCCATACAAATGAAACACAAATTTCGGCATAATTCAAGAACTAATCAAGCAAATGGAACCAAATTTGGCATGTGCAAGTTTTGGAAGGCAAGAAAGGTTTCTATGGCAATTTGAGACCCCTCCCACCTTTAGAAAGGGGGGGGGGCTCCCATACAAATGAAACAGGAACTTCTAATAACTCAAGAACTAATCAAGTAAATGGAATAAAATTTGACATGTGGAAGTTTTTGAAGACAAGAAATGATTATTTGGTAGTTCGAGACCCCTCCCACTTCCCGAATTGGGGGCTCCCATACAAATGAAACTGGATTTTTTGCATAACACGAGAACTAACTAAGCAAATGGAACCAAATTTGGTATGTCGAAGTTTTTGAAGGCAAAAAAAGTTTCTACTGTGGTTTGAGACCCCCCCCCCCTTCTGGAAGGGGGGATGCTTTCACACAAACGAAACTCAAAATTCAACCCAACATGAGAGTATATCATATTTATTATTCGATACATTATAAATGTTACATAATATGATTCAGATTTGCAAATCACTTAGGGTCGTTTGATGGGTGCTTATTTGCAATCACAGTCCACTGTTTGATGGCATGCGAAAATTTCTGTTTGATGGCATGTGAAGTGTAAAGTTCGTTGGTAATATTATCTTCGAATTCCAATAAGTGTTCAAAAGTGTTTCTTGCGTTCTAGTGCGATGGATAGAGTCCATACCATTCGATAAGAAACAAATTATTTTGAGGAAGTGTAAGTAAAATGTCGCAGCATATGGCTGCAAACTATATACGTGAGTTGCTCAAGCTTTAAGCTTCAGCTTCATGACGAAGTGAGGTGGCTGCACTAGCTGTTCCCCTGACCCCAAAACGGCCCCTTTCAAGGCCTCCAAAATAACTGGAAAAGAGAGTTGTTCAAAATGGGCGGTTGTGAAAAATATCGTACGTCGAAGCCATAGTGTTTTCGACATTTGCACATTTTGCAGCGTTGCACACACATAGGCCTAGAAGAAATCGTATGCAATTGGTGGTGGATGAAGCCAGTCTCTTGGGTAAAAATGTCCTAAATGTCTACCCGCATAAACAATTACTATAAGAAGCACCTAACCACCAATTCGGGTTATCATCCCAACTGTAACCGGTACGGTTAAACCATAGACTCACTCTAAGACCAGTAGGTCCCGAACAAATACGATTTTTTTCTTGGCTCAGTCAGTACTAGCACATCGGTCCCAAGCTCGGTCCAAGCTTAATAATATGCCCCTAATAATGAACTCACACGAACACACGCTCAAATATTCTGTCAAAATAACACAGCAAAACGAAACAAAGGCGCAAATATGTATAGCAAGGTGCTGGCTACAAGGTGTACTTCGGACCTAGGGGTTCTACAACAGTGAATCAATTGCAAATCGCTAATTGCATATTGATTGTTGGTTAAACCATCTGTAATATCGTTCTTGTATATGACATGTTTATTAGGGTAACCTGTTTAGTGTATGGCAGTTAATTTTTGAGCGAAACCAATTTCGAAAACCCTTTAAACAATTAGGCGACTGGAAGCAAATTCGATTGCACATTGCTACATAGTCCTACGTTACCTTTGCGTTCAACCCCATTGGGCTGAACCTTATAGTTTCGGAGCAGTTAAGTGTGGGAAGCCAAAATTGGGTATAGTTATGTTTACCTACCATTGGGTACAAATTACTTACTATAAGGTAGAATTTTACCCAAAAGTAAGTTATTTGAGCCCAACGGTAGGTAAACATAACTATACCCAATTTTGGCTTCCCACACTTAACTGCTCCGTTGGGTACTTTTTTCTTAGCGGGTATATGATCGTTTCTAAAAACAAGTAAAAAAACCTTCCTATCTTTTCAAAACACAACGTGGGTTAGGTGGACTAATACAGGCATGGATGCATATCTGGGAAGCTGAAAATGACATATAAAATAGCATAAAAAATATAGTTAATGACTGTTTTAATAAAATATGATAAACACAATTTTAATTGTACATACATGTCTGCAGATTGTGGTTCTGCTGCAGTTCTGCTGCGGCCCCGTGCATCCACCATGAACCTTAGACAATGTGTCATAACCACGAGAAAAAAATTAATTTAAAATTATTTTACATTACTTGGGAATTCAGGTCATCCGTGCCTGAAATTATATGAAGAATAGCATATCAACAATTTCGATGTGCTGCTGCTACAGTGGAAAAACTAATTGATGTGATATATCCACAATGGAACTGACTCTTAGCTTCGGGTCTTGGGTTAGCTTGACCCTTGCGGTTCAGCGTAAGGGGTTTTGCCTAAGATTGCATATGCCATTGAAAAAAGAAATTATGCTAGAATAACTTTTCACAAGGGCGTTGGCAAAATTTTGACCATTTTTTATTTAAAAAAATCATAACTTTGTAACGTTTTATCGGATCAAATTGCCGTCCTAGACAACGTTGTAGTAAATTTAATGTTTTAATATTGTTCGATTGGGCGGAGCTCTGGCGTGTTGGGAGGGTTCTTGTCCTTGGGCATCACTTGAACTTTGTTGGCAGCATACCACTCCTTGGCCTTGAAGACAAGATGCCAAATCCGGCCAAAATAGAACGGAACAATTGTGTCACTTCAGGAAAGGCAGTAGACGTTTTTGTTGGCACTCGCTCAGATAAATTTCCTGGTTGACGGTTCTGGTCGCAATTTAAACGTTGCTCTTCAATCCACAGGTACAGATGGCCTTCCAGGTATTTCTTCGTGAACTTTGACAGTTTAATGTGTTTAAAAATATCTGCCACCTTTCCCGTCCGGTTGCCGTATAAAATTCCTGTCCAGGAAGCTGTTTAAAGTCTGCCTTGATGTAAGTTTCATCGTCCTGTACCACGCAATCAAACTTCGTCAGCATCGTCGTGTACAACTTTTGCGATCACTCACAGCTTCTTTGCGACATCTCGGACGGAGAGGTTGGGGTTCCGCTCGAAACAGCGGGCAACTCTTTTTGTCGTCGCTGTGGCCTCCGGCTTTCGATTTCCCCCCAATCCAGCTTTCCTGGCTGTCGATAAACGTTCACCGAACACTTTTTACGTTGGTATCAGTTGATTTAGCCACATTCAACAATTTCGCCAACTTGGCGTGAGGCGTGAGAGTAGTTTGGATTTTCGCCATGCACGTGCAAAATTTTAATGCGTTGCTTCTCTTTCTTCGACGACATTTTGATAACTGAAGTGCTAATCTCAATGTCAAAATAGAGGCATGATGCAACACGGTCACATCTTCGAAATGAGGGGTGTGCAAAATTTTGTAGTGCACGATGAAAGGAAATGCGTCAAGCTTAAGTCGACAAAATTTTGATCGAAACACCCTTTAATTGAAAGATGGAATAACAGTTTATTGGTGTCATGTCCAAGAAGATTTCAAGAAATAAAAAATTCAATCGTCTGTATGACATGTTAACAGATTGAAATTATTCTAATTAGAAAGAACTGCTCATTGTTCAATAAGGAATAATGTCCAATAAAAAGTCACTAACAAAGATTTGATGAAACATAGAGTTAAATCGTCTACTTGCCTAAATTCGGCCCGATGACTTTCTGACTCTTTCGGCCTAATGGCGTTCGGCTTAACACCTATATGCCTGACCCCTGTTTTAACAAAAAACTGGATTTTTATTTGCCTGTTATTCTGCGAAATCTTAACCAAATTGGATGCAACCTTTTGCAAACGATCACAAGTTTTTTCACAAATTTTATACAGTATCGGACATTCCGGAGTTTTACGTAGTTCCGGATATATTCAGGGGAACCGTAGGGTTGTTACCCTTTCCGAAACACTGACCAGGATCAAAACGGTACCAAAACATGGCTTGCGACACCTCAAGCTTCATGATTTTGCAAAACAAAACCATTGGTGGTCATTCTGGAAGTATTCAGCCATTATGGCCACTCCTGGTAGCCTTCCGGGAACCGGGTTCCACCGGGAAAGTGGCAAGATTTTTGACGGTACCAAAACGTGGCTTGCGACTCCACAAACTTTATGATTTTGCAAAACAAGACGATTGGAGGTTATTCAGAGTGTAAACGGCCATTATGGACACTCGCGTTAGCGTTCCTGAATCGTATTCTTCCTATAATGTGGCCTGATTGGTATCGGGCACCAAAACATGACTTGCGACACATCAAACAAGACCATTGGTGGTCATTCTGGAAATACTTTGCCATTGTGGCCACTTCTGTCAGCGTTCCGGGAACCCGATTTCACGGGGAAAGTTGCCAGATTCGGATGGAATCATTATGGTTTGCACATCCTACAAATCTTATTCCGTTGGGGAAAGCGATTACATTTAGAAGAGTTTTGCAATAAGTTTTGATTTTGGAACGGCCATTTGTAAGACGTCATTTTGTAAGTTATGAGAAATTTTGAACAAATGCAGAATGAGATTTTCATGGATTTTCAAAATAACTAGAACATAATCTAGGGTAATTTACACCCTCGGCGTATAATGGCTTTTCGCACATTTCGAGTACATTCTCAGTATATTTTTATGGATTTATCATACAGCATAGCTAGTTCAGATGTTGATCACGGTATGTTGCTTGACAGATCATACAAAAAGATGTTAAAAATGTATTTTATGGTCAAAAAGGTCGTTTTCTCCGGGGGTGCTTATTACCCCAGAGGCCCCTACGTTATTCTCCTCCAAAGAAAATAAATGGCCGACTCCAAGGCCGACTCTGTCGTTCAGGCCTTAACCAAAGATTTCATAATATATTTCTGAACGAACCCCCCCCCCCCGCCACACACCCACCCACACAAACCCAAGTATGTATAATCATAATTTATTTACGCTTGTACCGCTATTCTGGATGAACATGGTTCTAGCATCTAACGGTTTTTGTTTCTAAGCTGTACAGCGATATCATTTGAATCTTAGTTGTTCTGATCAGTTGTTCTTTTGTGACGTCAATAGTTTGGTTATTGGCAGAGTTCTGTTTATTTTAAGTGATAATATGAGTGATTCTGATTCGGATGCTTCAAGCATCATCGACCCAAACTTGGTCGGTGTGGAAAATGATATTGATGATGAGTGGGTAGAAGAAGATCCTTTTAGTTCTGAAGAAGAGGATAACGGCGAAGAAACATACGTGTCGAAGTGTGGCAATTTTCGATGGAGCACTAATCGTCCGAATGTAGTGAAATCGCATCTCACTAATGGTGCACGAAAATTTAATGTGGATTTGAGAACAATCAAAACCCCACTGGACGCGTTCATCTTGTTCTTAGATGATTCTATTTTACATATCAGTTGTCAATTCACCAATGCGGAAGGAAGTCATGATCCTGACTTCGGAGTCATTGACAGAAATGTGCTTCTTGCCTGGATAGGTGTTTTGATTGCCGCAGGAAAAAAAACATGACTCGAAAACATATGTTCGGGAGTTGTGGTCATCGGACGAAATGACCACTCGTGTGTTCTATTCGGCCGTCATGTCCCGAATTCGGTTTGTTTCATGTTTACGGTAAACTCACCTACAGTGGTGGTACTTAAGTGGTGGTATGTTTCTACAATTATGTTCCATAACGAATGTTTCCAGAATGACCATCAATGTTCTTGTTTCGCGAAATCATGAAGTTTGAGGTGTCGCAAGCCATGTTCTGGTACCGTTAAAACCCTGGCCACTTTCCCTGTAGAACCCGATTTCCGCAAGGCTACCAGGGGTAGCCACAATTGCCGGATATTTCCAGAATGGCCACCAATGGTCTTGTTTTGCGAAATCATGAAGTTTGAGGTGTCGCAAGCCATGTTCTGGTAGCGTTCAAAATCTGGCCACTTTCCCGGTGGAACCCCGTTCCCGGAAGGCGACCAGGAGTGGCCACATTGGCCGAATATTTCCAGAATGACCACCAATGGTCTTGTTTTGCAAAATCATGAAGTTTGAGGTATCGCAAGCCATGTTTTGGTACCGTTTTGATCTTGGTCAGTGTTTCGGAAGGGTAACAACCCCATAGTTCTCCTGAATATATCCGGAACTACGTTAAACTCCGGAATGTCCAATACTGTATAAAGTCCAATACTGTATCAAATTTGTGATCGTTTGCAAAAGGTTGCATCCATCCATTTGGTTAAGATTTCGCAGAATGACACGCAAATGAAAATCCTGATTTTTGTTAAAACAGGGGTCAGGCATGTAGGTGTTAATGGCTTTCGGTCAATGGTATTCGGCCTAACGAATGACACAACACCATGTCAGGTAATTACGTTTCCCCGTAAGGATAATCCAATACTGTTTGATTACCACATTTATATTCTTGCAATATTCTCACTAGGACTACCTGTGAGATGGATATGGTTTTTCAATAACATTAAAAAATGATGTTTAATTTGCACAGATCCGCGATCATATCGACAGCAACGCAACAGTTGGGCTTTATTTCAAAGGTTGCGCAGAGTTTCTCGGATCCATATTGTTGGAGGTCGTTATACTATGCACTTGTTGTGTCTTGTCGCTTGGTGAGTTGAAGAATGGTCGTGCAGTGGTGACGTGACTCTACATTGATTCGCATCATCAATGAAAGAAGTCGGCTTGCAGAATAAACCTCACCAGCTCGAACAGTAGACTATACATCTCTAAGGAAATGCAGTGAGTATAGACGTGATGCCATTTAGTTCAAGCAAATCTCTGTGTAATTGCAGCTGCCGGACCAAGAACGGAATAGCATTCTCGAGCGGTCAATCATGAGTATTAAACATTTATTGGATAAAATTATAAAGGGTAAAATTATATAAATAAATCAAAACAAATTTAATACCGAATCAAAATTTAACTAAATCAGCTCTATCGGAGAACAAAAAGTCCTTAACAAAAGTACAAATCTGTACAAAAGAAATATGAAGCTTTTGTGGCTATCTGATAATAAGTTAGCACCATTATACCATAATTATATTTATGACGGTTGAATGACACGAGTAAAATCTAAATATAAATAAAAAATCTGCCATTACTAATAACCATTAACTTTCTCCGAATATCATCGCATCATTTCAGCATTTAACTCACTAGTTGCGATTAATCACTTTTCTAGGAATTCCGTACCTCATTTTGATACCTTCTTTTTATCACGTATCTTATCTCCCGCTTATATCAACGGGACACCGCTTCTGATGTGGACACTTGTCACTGTTGGCTAATTCTGTGGAATTTAGTATCCGGAGAAAAGTTATGTGCCATGTTCCAGTCCGGATCCTGCTCAAAGGACTGAATTATCGTCATCTCGCCAGACAGCAGTGACGTCGAATCTGCCGGAGTAATAGAAATAAACAACCCGTCTGCAGTTCCCCCGTCTCCCCGTCTCGAGATTATCTATAATGTTAATAGGATTTAACGGGAAAGCAAATTGCTGTTACTTGTTCAGCACCTTATTCCGAGTGGAAGCGACCCTTACCAACCGGCGGAAAAATGGAATCCTTTGTCCCGGTAGGTCTGTTATTTTGCTTACCTTTTCATTTGGGTGGTTCGCCTAAAGAGTCGTTGTCGTTTATTCTTTTTCATTTGGCCGTGGTACCTGATAAACGAAAGGACCAACAGACCTGCACTATTATCGTATCCTTAGATTAGTTGATAATGAATTTTCAGCGGTCCTTTAGGGACTATTCATAAACCACGCAGACTCATTTTCGAAAATCTCATTCCCCCCTCCCCCCTCGTTGACTTCCCACCATACATTTTTTGGAATTTTTGTATGGAGCGCAGACTTTGGTCATAAAACCCCCCCCCCAGAAAAGTCTACGTGGTTTATGAATAGCCCCTTATTCAAACAGCGGCACTGCATCATTTGAAGGCAATAAACCGAGGAATGTGCTTACGTGAAATTGCTTGGAAGGTGGGAGAACTGACCGAGGAGAACAATGGGAACAATTTTCCGAGATTTCAAGACTTCTTTCGAAGTCATCATGCTTCGAGGGTGCAAATATTGGTTGAGGTCCTTATGGGAATCAGGACGATGCTAGGCGAAAATCAACAACAAAGAAGAGAAGGACAAATGCAAAGGAGCAATATATTTTATTGGCACTGACAGGACTGGGACGTGAGAATTTCTGAGTTTGTCTTAAATGGTTTGGATTGCTGGTTGGAAGATTACGGAGGTAAAAATTATAAAGCTACGATACGGCAACGACAGTGGCCAAGAAGTGAGGCATAATTTATGCTAATTTTTATGCTTCAGTAAATTACCGGCATTGAGAGGGAGGTTTCATGAATTTAAACGGCTTTGAACGTGGGAAATTTTGTATTTTGAATGTTTACATCTTCTTAGGAAGCGGGAAGAGTCGAACCAGAGTTGGATTAAATTCATAGGTTGATATATTACCCAAACACAGTTCAACAAAAGTTCCATTTAAAGGGCGAACACGAAATTATTGCGACACCGAAAATGTCATGCCAATTTTCTTATAATGTTTAGAATCAAACCAAAATTTTAGGGTAGTTTTATGCATATATTTACTTCAAAAATCAAAAGAAAAGTTAATCGATGGAGCCTTGAGTGTAAAATTGAACGCATTTTCGCTTGATACCCTCCATCAAAGTCTTTACAGTGTCATCCGGTACCAGTTTCTCAGTTTTTTTTTCCATTTTCTCAACATGTCCTTCTCGTCTTTGACTGTCTTCTTGCTCTTCCGAAGTTCCCGCTTCATCATTGCCCAGTACTGCTCCACCGGGCGCAGCTCCGGACAGTTTGGCGGGTTCATGTCCTTTGGAACAAAATGGACAGAATTGGCCTCATACCACCCCAGGACACTTTTAGAATAGTGGCATGATGCCAAATCTGGCCAAAATAGCGGAGCTTCGTCGTGCTGCTGCAAGAACGGCAAAAGGCGCTTCACGAGGCACTCAGATTTGTAGATCTCGCCATTTACTGTGCCCTTTGTCACGAAAGGCTCACTCCTCAGTCCGCAAGAGCAGATGGCCTGCCAAATGAGATATTTGGAGGCGAACTTCGACATTTTCTTCTTCTTAAATTTGTCGTCCACATAGAACTTGCTCTTGCCGGTGAAAAACTCCAACCCCGGAATTTGCTTAAAATCGGCTTTTATATACGTCTCGTCGTCCATCACACAGCAGCCATATTTTGTCAGCATCTTCTCGTAGAGCTTCCGTGCCCGAGTTTCAGCCGTCGATTGTTGTCGCTCATTGCGGTTTGGGAAGTTCTGTACTTTGTATGTATGTAGTCCAGCGCTCTTCTTTGCGTTCTGGACGTAGCTCTGCGACATGCCGATCTTTTTAGCCAAATCACGGCTTGAGACGTTGGGATTTGCTTTAATCATCCGCTTCACCTTTCCCTCCGTCTTGTTGTTCTCCGGTGCCGGTTTTCTTCCAGCTCCTTTGCCGTGGTCCAACGTCAACCGCTCCTCAACACTCTGGAGACGGTTGAATGGTGAATGTTCAACATTTTTCCCAACTGCCGGTGCGACAGGTCAGGAAATTCCAGGTGTTTGGAATGAATTTGTTCTCTCGACTCGCGTTGGTTCACCTCCATTTTCGTTGAATCGAAAAACACGACTTCGAGTTTGACAGCATGTAAACAATACACATCAATGATGAGAAAGTGTGCAAAATTTGGTTGATTTTTACCCAATGGTAAAAAAGTTATGCCCTGTTGAATGTGTCGCAATAATTTCGTGTTCGCCCTTTAGTGCGATAATTTGCGACTGGCGAAAAAACCCCAGTATAATTGAATCACTGATAGCATATAGCATATACATTCTTAAAAATAATGAAGATTGCCAGTGATGTAATCCTTGTTGCACATTAATTCTAAAAGACTCAATGATAAATATGACTCAATTGCATGTTTTATTTGATGTATTGTTAAATCCTAAATTGAATCCCAAAATAATAAATACTGTCACATTCAAAATCAAGTTCCGGATGCTAAACTTAAGGCCTGTACTCGAAAAAATGCACCAGACAAAAGTGTTCGCCAAAAATTTATTTCAAGTCGGACTTCTAGCTTATTTTTTTGGTGAGGACCAACGACCGGGTTTGGCACTAATTTAATTTAAATAGTCTCATTTTGGAGATGACTGAAAGAGGAGATCTCGCATTTGAAGATGAAGGAACAAAATGAATTCAACAGGATAAGATTGAGCTAATTTTTACCACCATTATGCAGGAGCTTGAAGAACTTTTTGTTTTATTAAATTTGATTACCGAATTTTGAATTCTAACGGTAACTACACCCAAAATAAAAAAGCAAGACTGTAATGCAATTTCGCATGATTTTGTTTCATTTCTCGCTGTGGATCGTAACGTGGAGAAAAAATGCATCATTGGTTGTGGGCAAAAATGCAACACAGCAATTTGCTTTGAAAAATAAAATGTGTGCGTGAGGGTTGTGCAGTGGTATTAGTTGATGAGTGAGATTGGAGTTCGAAGATCAGATGACTCACGAAAATAAATATATCAACATGTGGAACCGAGATTCGATCCGTGGCCGTCGTTGTGATGGCTTATGATGTTACCTATTTGACTACCTTATCAAGTTGAGATTTAGGGAATAGAAACCCTACAGTTGATTCGCTTGGCGAACACTTGATGGCAGAATTCCAACAGAGAGCAACAGCGTTGCCGCAATCCGGGGGTATCAACTCACCCATATTGATATGTTTGTGTCTGCCAGCCGGTTGCATACATTTGCATGGCTTCGTTTGGACCATAAAATGCTTTTTTGAGCGATTTTTTTTTAAAATGAACATAACTCAAAAAGGAAAAGACTTACAAAAAAGTGAAGTAAGAGTGACTTCTAGGAAATTGTCTTAACTTTTAGGAAAAAAATTGTAAAATTTTTAAAATCTTACACGCTGAAAAAAATATTTTAAAATTTTAAGTCAATTTGCAAAAAATGGCTATCTTGGAATTGGACGAAATTGTTTCTTAATAAAAACAATATAATTGTCTAAAAGTTCGCCATATACTGCAAGAGGGGCACTTTTAAGAAAGAAAAGAAAAAAGGACGTCATATTTGAATCGTCTTTAAATAGATATGCATCAAGTCTTATCAAATTAGAAATTTCCAATTTGATAAGACTTGATGGATATCCTTTCAAAAACGATTCAAATTTGACGAAATATGAATTTTCGCAATATTGTTTATGTCAATGAAAACTAGGTTTTTGCTTGGTTAGGGTCTTATTATATTTATTTTTTATATGTACATTTTCACGTATTAGTCATTAACATAGCTTCATATATTAAATTTATAAATCTTTCACAAAGTAAATGTCTTTGGATTGTGTTTCCATAATCTTGAGCAAGGCTTGCTCTCTTTGCCATTCGCTTGAGAGTACCATTATAAATTTAATTGGCTTCTGTGAAGTTTTAGGACCAAATTATCAGACGAGTAGACACGGTAAAAATAGGACTTGAAAAATTTTTTGTTAGAAAAACTTTTTTTTCCTTATAAAGCCAACTAGACAATTATATTGCCATTATTAAAAAAAAAAATTCGTCCTAGTTCAAGATAGCAATTTTTTTGCATATTGGCTTTAAATTTTAAAATATTTTGGTTTAGCGTGTAAGAATCGATTTTAAAATTTTTACATTTTTGTTTATAAAAGTTGAGACAATTTTCTAAAAGTCACTCAATCAGCACTTTTTTGCAAGTCTTGTCCTTTTTGAGTTATGTGGACATGAAACATTTGTTGTTTGAAAAACTTGTTTTCCCTAAAAGTGCCCACCTTGCACTGTATGGTGAACTTTTAGAAAATTATATTGCATTTATTGAGAAAAACAAATTCGGCCAATTCTAAGATTTGGCCATTTTTTTGCAAATTGACTCTAAATTTAAAAATATTTTTTTTAGCGTGTAAGAATCGATTTTAAATTTTTTTTCATAAAAATTAAGACAATTTTCTCACTTATACATATTGTTTTTGGAAGTCTTGTCCTTTTTGAGTTATGTTGACATGAAAAATTTGTTGTTAGAAAAACTTTTTTTCCTTTAAAATGCCCATCTTGCACTGTATGGCGAACTTTTAGACAATGATATTGCCTTTATAAATAAAATTTCGTCCAAGTCTAAGATACCATATTTTTGCAGATTGACTTTAAATTTTAAAATTTTTTTTTTAGCATGTAAGAATCGATTTTACATTTTTTAAATTTGATTTTTAAAAAATCAGTGGGGTTGTGTTTAACACACGACCGGTTGACGTAGACTACGTTAAACCGTTTGATTAGTTTCGTTAGTTTCGTAGCGGAACATTCACAGAAAAAATAATAATGAATTTTAGCAGACGCGCAAAATTCATTATTACAAGCACACAAAACAAGCGTAAAAAAAGAAATTGTTTGCAATCTTTCATACAATAGACCTGATTTCAGTGATATCAGGTTTACATTTTAATGAAATATTCCATGAATTCAAGTCAAATCTAGCATTCCCTTTATACGCATTAGATAATGCAGAAAATTAAATGTTTATTTCAAACTATATTGCAACGCAAATAGTTTTTCCTTAACGAAAAATTTCTAGACCAGACCGGGCAGGAGGACGCTGTATGTTAGTATGCATTATAAACCAGTAGTTGGCAAAATCCAGCATCTCAACCAGTAGTTGGCAACGTTTAAGTTTTGCCTGATAATCACGAGTTCACTCGGCATCGGTACATGGTCGGAGGATTTTCCATATGTTCAATTTAACGCGCTTCCGAAATTTGCGCAAACGTTTGGCATCAAAACGATTAGACATCGTAGTCATTCTCACTTTCACAGTTTCTCAAAATTTATTTCTTCCTAGAAGTAAAACTCTATCTAACGCGAATCGTTAAAACAACAGAATTACTATTCATAACTGTACTAACTGGAGTATGCCGAGAATGTTACTTCGGAATATCCATTTCGAAAATCAAAGCGAAAATCAAACGTAAAAAATTTCTTGATACTTGCCGGAATGCAACATTCTTTAAAATTTTCAGCGAAATAAAATACTTCTTTTGTTTGTAAAATTTTGAACACTTGAGTAAATAAATGGCAATCGTATAAACCTCTAGTGGATTTGAGCAAAAATCTCAAAAATAAATTAATCAAAATACGATCGAGTTATTAGCTTCCGGTGTTTCAATGTTCCGTGACGACAACCAGTTGAACAATGTACAAAATGGTCAAGGTATGCAACGAAGAGGGAACTTAAATTGTTTTAGCCACCGCTGGCTGTGAATTGGTAAGAACATGGATAGTAATGTTGAATAAATTCCAATCAAACAAACTCATTCAAAATTTAATTAGTCGTCCTGAAAAGGACGGATTTGAAACTGTCCGCATAGTATTAAAAACCTTCTCGGACTTTTCAAGAAGCAGGTTATTTCAGCCGTTTCACGTTGCGCCTTACCAAAGATGGCTACCAACAAGATCACACACACAAGCACCTAATTTCGTTTCCTGGTTGCGCCCACCGGCTGGTAGCTGACTGCCTTGTACACCACTGCATAATTAATGGCTGCCTAGCAACGGTTGCCACCGCCAGCTGCCAATTCCAAAGTTGGCGCCTTGCCGCTTCGCTGTGCCGAATAAAGCACCCTCCAGGGTACATGCCATCGCCAGCTACCAATGAATACTGGCTCGTTGCTCCGCACAGCTCCAGTACTGCGACACGAATGAGAAAATTTTCTTTTATGTCGTTCAGTGCTGAATATGAGACCTCCCTTGCTCACATTTGAAATCTGTGATAGGAACGTACTGTGAATTTATGAAATCCAGCATGAAAAACCAAATTATAAGACATCACCTTTCATTTTCGTTTCTTTCAATAGTTTAAAATTGTTAATGGATAATTTTTGATAATTGAATTAATATGCGGGAAAATGTCCATCCGATTGATGTAAACATTTTGATAATCTATCGAGCATTTATGAAGTTATGAGCGTTTAATTTGTAACTATATTTCGTGACGGTCGATTATTTTTCGATTTTCAATTGACAATTCAATTTTTCATGACGGCAGCCATTTGTAAATTGTGCACAATGCTCAAGGTATGCAACGGAGAGAAAATTAAAATTGGTTTTAGCCATCGCTGTCTGCCATTTGGTTAGTTGTTGGATAAATTCAAATTAAACAAACTCTCTCAGATTTGGATTGGTCGTCCTGAAAAGGACGGATTTAATTAGCCCTGCTCGGTCTTGGCTACCAAGAATATCACACACACTCAAGCACGTTGTTTTGCTTCTCGTGATGGCGCCCACCGGCTGGCTACAAATCATCACCGGCTTTGGCAACCGACTGCCTAGCACACCACTGCATATACAATGGCTGCCTAGCAACGGCTGCCTAGCCAAGGGCTTGCTAGCAACAGTCTCAGAGCAATCGACTAGCTCACCACTGGTTGGTCGCCAGTGCACCTTCTGTGGCATGTTGCACCACCTGCTACGTTGGCAACGCTGGCAGCTTGCCGCTCCACACTGCAGGTTTCATGCCATCGGGGTTGCCTCCATCGCCAGCTGCCAATGCATAATGGCTCGTTGCTCCGCACAGCTCCAGTACTGCAACATTACTGAGTTAATTTGCGAAGGCGTACCCGTTTTATATCGTTCAGTGCTGCATATGAGCCCTCCCTTGCTTAAATTTGAAATCTGTGACAGTAAAGTACAGTGCATTTAGTAAATTTACTCTGAAAAATCGGCATTATAAGACATCACCTTAGGATTTGGTTATTTTCAATAGCTTGAAATTGTTAACGGAAATTTTTTGATTATTGAATTGATACGCGGGAAAATTTACAACCGATTGATGTAAAAATCTTGAAAATCTATCGCGCATTTATTAAGTTATTAGCGTTTAATTTGTAACAATATTTCGTGACGGTCGCTTATTTCTATATTTTCAATTGACACCCTACCCTTGCCGTAAGACGTAGTCTACGTCAAAAAAAATAGTGCCAAGATGTTGTAGATTCCGGAACGGGCGTATCCGGCGTCCACAAAGTGCCGCACGATGTCCGTTTTCGACGCGGCGGGCTGCCGTTCTTTGAACGCGCACACTTCTGAACGGAGTTGCTTCACTGTTTTTGCCATCACGGTTAGAGTTCGACTGATAGAGCTGTCAAATTTTCTGCTGACTCATGGGTTACTATGATTGATGCTGCATGGGTAGTTTCGTCAGTGCGGGTGAAGGTAAACCCATGAAAAATCGGCAATTTTTGCCCATTTTTTTTAATGCAAACGTTATTTACCGACGCATTACTTACTTACTACGCGGGTAGCATCATTATCGCGGGTCACTAGAGTTCCAAGATACACAAAATTTTCGCTGTTTCCCTTTTAAAAGGCACGAATGCCTTTTCCACAGATCGACGGTTAATTCTGATGATATCGATGGATGTCGTTCGAAAAGCCTAAGAGCATGTGCGATTTCGTGACGATGGTGCTGCTCCTTTGCACGCAAGCTCTCTGCTCTCTGCTTCAATCCATCTAAGGTTTCGAATGATGTCGAAATCTCATCCGCAACCCGTACACTAGATTTGGATCCATCCAGCGTAGCACGAATCAGTCTAATTAGTTTCACATTCGATGGGAGTAAATACTACCGAGGTGGACTTTCACATTACCAGGCGGAACAAGCCGATGTGATTTTGAGTGTGCAAACAGAATGGTCTGTGTTTTTGCTGCATTGATACAAACCTTCCAGCTGTTGAAGTAGTCGGATAGAACATCAAGGCCTCGACAAAATACCACCACCTGGTAGGGGAGGAGCATCTGACGCGAAGATGTTGAACAATATGGGACCTAGGAGGCTCCCCTAGGGGACCCCAGCGTCAACATTGAATGCATCGGAATAGGAACCACGGATAGGAAGACCTGGAAACGTCTATCCGCTAAGTAGTTTTTGATGATTTTCACGAGGAAGATCGAGAAGTTGAATCGATGCAGCTTATACACAAGACCATCATGCCAGACATTGTCGAATGTCTTTTCTACGTCCAACAATGCCATGGCAGATGTTTTTGAAACGGACTTGTTCCGCCTTAAGATGTTAGTAACCCTTGGCAACTGGTGGACTGTGGAATAACCTCTCCTAAAGCCGAACTGCTCTGGGAGGAATATGTTATTCTGGTTTGAGAATTCCAGCAAACGGCTGAGGATCAGCTTATCGAATAGCTTCGAGATGGAGGATAATAAGCTGATGGGGCGATAGCTTTTTGTACTGGTTTGCTAGGTTTATGGATTGGGATAGCTTTAGCTAAGCACTTCATTGGCACTTGCAGCCTTCATATTTTTGGTTGTTTTGATGGCTGCTATCACCTCATCAGCAGTTATTCTTGACTCATCAGGAACAACTATGGGAGATTCAACGACCCTAGACCCAACGACCCTAGACCTAGGTTATGGGAATCCACAAAGTGCTGGCCATGTGCATTGGCTTTTTCAACAGGTGTCTGTATTTTGATCGGGAGAGGAAAGGGGAGTTATAGGTCTCGGCTTATTTTTAAGGATTTGAGTCATCTTCCAGAATGGCTTTGCACAGTCAGGAAGTGAGCGAAGATGGTTAGCAAATTCTCGATTTCTTTGATCCATCAACCTGGCATGGATGATTTTTTTGAGACGATTAATGTTGGTCTTCAAGTGGGGGAGGACAGAACGTTGGTATTGGCGTCGAATAATATTACGAAGTTGAATGAAATGTTTGGTAGATCTGTCTAGGTTCAGAGAGTTACTTACCAATCTGGATGCTGGCACGTGTTGATCCCGGGCCTGGGATATCGTCTCGTCGATTTTCTGCAGGCACTGGTCGATGTCTTCACATGACTCCGGCTGAGAGCCGTAGTCGACCGATAAGTCATCGCATTGCTGAAATCGCGCCCAATCAAAAGTTCAAAAAGTTCGCGCCCAATCAAAAGTTGTGCCGGAACGCTTGAAACCGGTTGGCAGAGGAACCTACTTCGGCCACCACCGGATAGTGGTCCGAGCTGGGTTCCTGATGGACGACAGGATCCGGGATGTTCGTCATGTTGGTCAGGAAGATATCGATGATAGCATGAGCATCGGAACGGTTCAAACGGGTGGGAGAACTCGGTCTCAAGATGGTGTAGTGTCCTTTCTCGAATTCTTGC
This sequence comes from Aedes koreicus, assembly GCA_024533555.2. Classification (NCBI taxonomy): domain Eukaryota; kingdom Metazoa; phylum Arthropoda; class Insecta; order Diptera; family Culicidae; genus Aedes; species Aedes koreicus. Next base: position 17,440 of record JAHHFK020004505.1, read on the forward strand.
TGGAGGATGGTACCATTGGGGATTCTCCGGGCCTGGTGCTTCGCGTTTAGGTCGCCGGCGATGATGAATTGCCCCCGCTGCCAAGTTAGCTTGATAGTATCTTGCCGTAGAGCCTCTGCCGAGCCGTCGCTGGTGTTTGTTTGCTTGCGCAGTAGGCCGCGATGATGATGATTGGGCCGGCGAGTGTCCAATAGCTTCGATGACATTCAGCCCGAAACTGGGCAGTGAACGGCACCTGATGGCGTAGAGCGATGGCCACTCCTTCTCTCCCTGAGTGGGTTCGATCCAGCCTTACAATCCGGAAGTCGGGGATATAGAGATTCACCTCAGGCTTGAGGTGTGTCTCTGTGATTGTGGCGATACCGATATCCTTTAGGAAATCGATGAGCTCAAGGGTTTTGTTCTTAACAGAACAAGCGTTCCAGTTGAAGATGTTGGTTCATGAAGTTGAGCAGCACCCTGGTGGCGGCTTCGATTTGATATTCCTTGGAACGGCAGCGACATAGCCCTCTGTACATTGCTTGTACGAACTCCATCATCTGGTTCGGGGAGAAGAGCGAGTCATCATCAGACGCATGGGCTGAGGTAGAGCTTGAGCCTGTAATTCCCAAGGTGTAGGGACACACGTTTTGCATTGACGGCGCTGTGGCGGCTATTGCGAGTCGTTGTTGAGCTGAAAAAGCGGGCTTGCGGAAATCCTGCCGATGGTTCAACTGGAGAGGCGGCAGATTCGGTACGCCGTACCTGACCGGCAGGAAGTTCTCGACCGTATTCGGAGGCGGTTGATGGCGGTTTCGCCCGTTCCGATTTCGGGTGGACGTTTTTCTCTGGATTTCTAAGAATTCCGCGCGCTTGGGGCAGGCACGGTTTTGGCCATCGTGGTTTGACCCACAGTTGGCCCATTTGGGCTCGGCAGTCTCCTCCATTTGTTCACATGTCGCCGTTTCATGCGCTCCTGCACACTTGCCACAGCGCGGTTTCATGCGACAGTTCCTTGTCCCATGGCCAAAGGAAAGGCAGTTCGCACATTGCGTGACGTCACGCTTCTTGTGGTGGTACGGCTCCCATTCAACAATTATGTTGAAGAGAGCTCGCACTTTGGAGAGCTCATTCATTTTGACCGAACCCTTCTCCCGGTGGGCCAGATAGAGCAGATCCCGATGGTTTCGTGCCTCGGCCCGCTTCATGGGGAACACCTTGATCGGCTTGAGCTTAAGTCGTTTGAGTTCCTCGACGATATCCTCCGGTGGGTATTCCGGTAGTCCACGAATAACCACCTTCAGTGGCTTGCTTTCGGGGGTGTCATGAGTGTAATACTCGAGCTGCTTTGATTCCAGGAACCGTCTTGTAGATTTAAAATCTGCTTCGGTGGAGCAGACAATCTTGGTGCCCATCCGAGACCCCTGGTGCCCTAATGAAAACTAATGATTTCATTTCCACGCTGGTGTCTGGCGGAACAACTGAGGCCCGTCCTTTTTTGTAAAATTTGATTCGCATTGCCTTCGTTGTTACCCCCTTCTTGTCATGTAATGGTACCCGATGCCATTATTTAAAACGGGCTCGGCATGGCGAGCAGCTATCAGTGATACATATCTGCTCTAAGCTGCAGCACACTCTACTATCGGCATAGGGTAAATTCACCCTTCTTTTTGTGGAAATGCTCCTTAAACTTTGGAAAAACGCTCCTTAGATGCAATCAGAGGTATTACCTTCTGGTTAGCGCTTGCCGGATGTTTTGACGGGTCTTGAATTTCTTCAAGATTGTATAGTTTTGACGGGTCTTACGTTTCTGAATTTAAGATTCGCCAAAACGAAATGAAGACCCATCAAAACGAAATTAAGACTCTTCCAAATGAAATTAAGACTCGTCAAAATGAAATTCTAAACTCGTCAAAATTACCTAGAAGATTGTTTTACAATATTTAGAAAACTTTAGACCCGTCAAAACAACCGACAAGCGCTAATAGCATAGGGTTTCATGGTTCTTTAGACTGAATAAAATATAGTAGAAATTTATTAATTCGATGATTGATATCATTTGTTCATTTGTCATTTGTCATTGTTGTTCACATCAACATGCAGTCCTACGTCAACTTTGCAGTTATGTCACTGTCATAACTCACCTTTTCGTTTTTTTATGAACCGGGAACATGAAAGAAGCCTTCCAGAGTTGAAAAGATGCATTGCTGCATTGACAAGTTGAAGATGTGCAGTAGAGGAACAGTTGTGTGGATTGAAAATCAAAGTGCCGCAGTTATTAAACATATTAGTCTAGTGTGTAAGATATCGTGGCTAGCACACTGTTCTATGCGACTTACCCTTGGTAGCACCCATCCAGCAGTTGATCCTCGGCAACACTCTTCACGGTGTCCAGAACCCGGTGCTGGTGCGCATCGCTCACGCATTCCGGGAATTCCTTGGCCATCAGTCCGATCAGCTCAAACAAGCGGTTGGTTCGCTTACGCTGCGACATGTCGAAGTTTTCATCCAGGCACTTGTAAACCAATACATCCTAGATGACGGCCGTGCCAGTACGCGCTCCCGGGTTCTTACCGACGATGACTGCACATAATGGATGCACTCGCGAACGATTTGGGCGACGTGCTTTCTAACGAGTTGAGTTCTGGATAAGCTTCAGGAACAAATCGAAAATCTACTCATTAGCTTTCGGGAAGCGTTCGGAAGCTTCGATGGAACGCTGTAGGAATGCAGGCCGTTGGATGAGTTTACTAGGATTCTGAATCGGGAGAAATTCGGCCATCGGCGCGCCTAAATCCGACATGGTCAGGACAGGTTGCGACAAGATGCGAATCGATGCACCCTTTTAGAATAAAGATTAATAACAAAAACTCCGTTGCCATGTCCGGCTTTTCTTTTAAACAGATTGCACAAAGTTACATACATTCTAAAGAACTAATCACTGTTTTTCCCTGTAAAACATTAATTTCTTTTTTATCTGAAAAGTACAAATATGCATCCATTGTACAAACATATTCCAGATTTATGAATAATAGAGTGAGATATACCCACTTTCACAAATCGCCTTTACCCGTGGTTTGATGTTTCAGCCTGTTTTATGAAAATGGGTAAACGTTACTCTATTTTGGGTAAATCCCAATGAGCGTGTAGCCTACCGCGAGTCTGAACAACATACAATAGATACTTGGCTAAATTGTTCTCAATTCGGCTGCAAGTACTTCCCGTGTCTATAGATGAGAAACTGCCACTCCCGGTACAATCACTTTTATCGTCGGATCTTAGCACTCCAGCTGCGGGATGGAATCCGGCATTACAGTTTTCCGTGTGGACAAAACGTGCTGCAGTTGCTGCTGTCGAAAATATCGCGTCAGATGTACAACTGCCGTCCACGCGTAAAAATAACAGCACTAACAGGACTAACACAAAAATTGAACACTTCCTCTCGTTCTGGAGGCGGAGCACCAGAGAAACAGGAGGATTCACTTTCAAGCACTACGTACCTCACTCAAGGACTTGGGAGATGGATTAATTTCGCGTAGTTTGATTGGAATATTTTGTATCGATTATTGAACAAAATGTTTGACTTCGCGAAATCGACGGTGTTGAAGAAAATCACGTCATTTAAAAATCGCTTGCTGCGATCGTCGGAGGTAAGGTTGAACGGGTTTGGAATAAAACCCACACCGTTTGAAGAAAAATAAGTAATTTCCGGCGATATCTTATGCAAATATGTGGAATGCTAGATTTGCTATCAATTTATCGGATATTTCATGTAAAGTTAAGTCAAATATCGTTTTTATCAAGTCTCTTATATAAAATATTGCTAATAATTTCATTGCTTACGCTTGCACGAGGGGAAAATTTTACGCGTCAATTGAATGAAAATCATTGATTTGCAAAAACTCAAAGGTTACTTTGTTTCATCATCCCTCTTGGGATGGTTAATTTAATCTAACAAACAAAAAGCCAATTGCTACCGATTCTCCTGAGCAACCATCGATAATTTTCGGATATCGAAATCAATACCCGCGGCTTAACTTACCAATTAATCACACCGCTTGACCGCAGGCACTTGGAAGCGTAATTCGCAACGAAAAGCGATAAATTGCTCCGATTTCAGGATGCACTCTGCTCAACACGGGGTGGATCTTGTGATGCAATGCATATTTTAATGAAGCTCCCAGTGCAATCAACGCCATCGTTGTTCAGCACGATTTGCCCTACGGTCGATTACGTTTAAGGTGAATCGTAACAAATCCCATTATAATCACTCCGTTTGTGTTTTCCGATGGTGTTTAAATTTTCATCTGGCTTGTGGATGATGCGTTGAAATGAACAGATTTGTCACATTGTTTATGATGATCCGGTTGAATTTATGGAGTTCTGAGCTGTGTTGGAATGTTGTTTTCGATGATGGTACCGGGGAAACTTCCGTTTCTGGCGGATGTTATTGAAATGGTCGTGACTTTAAGAAAAATAAAATCGAATAAGATCGTGAGTTCAGGCGAGAAAGTGAGTCGCAAGGTGACTGTCTGGTTTGTTTTCGATGGAATAAATCATTCCTGAGCTAAGACTTTGCAGTACTGGCAAATTTTCTCTTCATTGTTTACATATTTTATTTTATGCACAGCCTAGCTTGTAATTCATTTGCTTAGGTCGAAGTGTGTTTTGCTTGAAGATGGAAGCTAATATTTTTTCTTCGGTGAAACTTTCGAATTTTTCCTACTTTTTCTTAGTAAAGTTTTCATCGCCAAACGAATTTTCTTTAATTAAAAGCGAACCAGAAGTGACCGTGCAAAGAGCGGTTCCTGCGAACCTGGTGTTTTGTAGTGTCTGTTAAGGATTGTTTCTGTTATGTGGCTCTACGCCACCTGGCTACGATTCTAGAAGCAGGGTTGGAATAGAACTGCATTGGAAGTCAAACCAATTGCGATAATAGTATTCCACCTGAGAAGACCGAACATGATGGCGCCCATCTGGAAGCTAAAGATGTATGTCGGAAGGCGATTTTCGACTTTCTAAAAAAGAAGCTTGCTACGTTCTTCGGAACATTTTAGTGGCTGTGATCTACAATTCGGGTGAGCTCTTTCAACTATGGCATTCTGTTGATCAACTTCTTTTTGTTGCCACTTAAGAAATAGATTGATTGTTTGTTCTGGTCAGGTTCTGTGCGTTGTCGAAGGCTGTCATCACTCAATGATGTATTGTAATGCATTAAAGTTCCGAAACTATGTCTAGCTTTAAACGCTAGGACAAGTATTTGTGAACTTGTCCTTACGTCAGCGGAAAACCATAGTCTGACATACTTCTCTTTTCAGAGAGTGAGTAATGGCGTTATAACCATAAGCCATACTACTTTGGTCAAAAAGTTCCCGGATTTTATTCAGGAAATTAACAATACAAGATTATACTACAATACAATACTAAAGGGTGTATTCGATAAAAATGGCACACACATATATACTCATCAAAATTAAACTGATTATCGGATTTTCTTGAAATTTTCAAGGAATGAAGAACTACTAATGAGTTTTGATTTACAACATTTGTTTTATTCAATTTCGTCTCCCATCCCGAATGCCCGCACCTTCCTTTTCACTCCACCCATCAAATTTTGTACAACCGATTTTCCCAGTGTTTTTGTTGTTTTTACCCAAATTTTCTTCAATTCTTGCTCTGTTTTTATAGTTTTGGGATGTTTGCGAAGTTCCGTTTTCATAATTGCCCAGAATTTTTCAATTGGACGAAGTTCCGGTGAATTTGGTGGGTTCATATCCTTTGGCACAAAATTGACTCCGTTGGCTCGGTACCACTCCAATACGTTTCGAGCGTAGTGGCAGGATGCTAGATCAGGCCAAAACAGAGTTGATCCTTTGTGCTTCTTAATGAATGGCAAGAGACGCTTCTTAAGGCACTCTTCCGTGTAAATCGCACCGTTTATTGTTCCGGAAGTGATGAAGGGAGCACTTATTTCACCACATCCGCAAATCGCCTGCCAGATTAGAAACTTCTTTGCAAATTTCGATAGTTTCTTCTTTCGAACATCCTCCGGAACATCGAACTTCGACTTGGCAACGAAATATTCTTGCTCAGGAAGTTGACGGAAGTCGGCCTTGACGTATGTTTCGTCATCCATCACGATGCAACCGGATTTGGTGAGCAGCTTCGTGTAAAGTTTCCGGGCGCGGGTTTTCGCAGTGATGTTTTGTTTTTCATTCCGGTTTGGGGCTTTTTGCACTTTGTAAACATGTAACCCAGCACGCTTCATGGTTTTCTGCACAAAACCGACTGACACCTTAGACTTTTTAGCGACATCTCGAATTGACATGTTTGGACGGTTCTTGAATTGTTGTACGACTTTCCTGGCCATTTTACTGTCCATTGGACCACTTTTACGACCACTCCCTTCCTTCCTTTGGACACTCAGACGCTCCTTGAAGGTTCTTATTACACGAGACACAGTTGTATTTGCAATTCCAAGCCTTTTAGCAATCCACCGGTGGGACGCCCCTGGATTTTGATTGTGAGTGCACAAAATTTTCTCACGGACAATTTCTTGTTTCGACGACATGACTGGAACTACTGAATGTATAACTATGAAACTTGGCAGATGTAAATAATACACTATGGATAAGATCTACTCAAATTTCTAGGTTTTTTACTCATACGATTCAAAAGCTACAGAAGATTTTCTGTGTGCAATTTTTATCGAATACACCCTTTACCTTGCATTACAAGCGAAAGAATTGGCAGCCGAAAATGGTGTATTGGCTACCCCCAACGACAGATCGGGGAATCGTTTGTATCCGGATATAAAGAATCAAGTGATAAATTTTTTTTGACGAGGACGACATCAGCAGAGCCATGCCGGGACAAAGAGATTATGTCTCTATAAACACTAATGGTAAGCGTCAACAAATTCAAAAACGGTTATTACTTTCATCACTTAGAGAAACTTTCACTCGATTTAAAGAAGTCAGTGAACATAAAATTGGATTTAGTACTTACTTTAGCGTTACGACCAAAACATTGTAAATTGCTAAATGCTTCAGGTTCTCACAACGTTTGTGTTTGCGCAATTCACGAAAATATTGATTTAATGCTTCACAGTTTAAAAAAATATTCATTCAACACTGATTGTAATCAACATTTTGAGAAGTTATTGTGTAATTCATCATCAAGATCAAAATATTGTTACCTCCGTGAATGCGAAAATTGTCCCACGCTGTCAGAATTTGAGATAAGATTTTTAAAAGAACTTGAGAAACATAACTTGTCTGAGATATCGTTCGAACAATGGATTACAACTGATAGATGTAATTTAGAAACGCTATTGAAACCTGTCGATGAATTTTAGTTGAATATTTTAGCGTGAAATTAGAAAAACTATTAACTCATGATTATATAAAAACAAAGCAATCTAAATTTTTAAAAGATACAAAGTCTTCATTAAAAGAAGGAGAAGTAGTTATTATTTGCGATTTTGCAGAGAATTATTCATTTGTACTTCAGGATGCTGTTCAAAGTCATCATTGGACAATGATCAGGCTACAATTCATCCGTTTGTTATTTATTATATGGAGTCAGGAATGCTTAAAAATCTAAGTTTTGTTGTAATATCAGAAGTTCTAAGACATGATAAAATTGCGGTACAAGTATTTATTTCGAAATTACTAACGTATTTAAATCAACTAATGAATATGAAAAAGGCCATTTTTATGTCTGATGGGGCTGCTTCCCAATACAAAAATAGGAAAAAATTTGCAAGCCTCTGCAAGTTTAAAGAGAAATACAACATTGATTCTGAGTGGCATTTTTTCGCAACTTCACATGGTAAGGGACCATGTGATGCAATTGGCGGCACATTAAAACGAATGGCAACAAGAGCCAGCTTGGCCAAACAACATGAACATCCAATAACAAGTGCGAAAACTTTGTATGATTGGGCTATTAAGAGAAATCAAGAAAATTTCACAAAAATATCATTTTGCTATGTTTCACAAGAAGAATATGAAGAGGGAGCTGCAGAATGGGGTGGTAGTTATCAGCAAACAAAAATGATTCCTGGTACACAGAAATATCACTCCTTCATTCCAGTTGCAGATAACAAAATCGCTGCGAAAATATTTTCAACTGACGAAATACTGAGTTTTCATAATATTTATAGGAATATTAGGAAATAGTGTTTGTTAAAATGTAAATACAATTTTTTTTTAAAATAGTAGAAAAAATAAATAAATCATGTATGAACAAAACAAAACTCAAAATTTTTATTTGGATTACCAAAGATTCGTTAATTTCGTTAATTCAGAAACTGTTCAATCTTCTTGGTGTCAAAAGGATAGTTGTTGAAAATTTTATGTTAAATTAAAAAAAAATACTTTTGAAGATGGACAATTACGACTAACTTTTGAAAAAGGGATATCTTAATGGAAAAAGCCATTTTTTCGACATTACTTTCAAATTATCTCGAAAACGGGTACATATAGAACGTTGCTTACCAAGAACATTTTTGTTTAAAATCACTAGAAAAATCGTATTGTATTATTAAAATATGGTTATTCATGCAAAAACAACAAATTGGAAAAAACTTGAATTTTTCTTACTGCTAAGAACTTTTTTATCTTAAGTTGCTCCATCGTGAAACAACTTTTATTCTTTTTCTTATAACTCAAAGTTTTTTTGGAATTTTTTTTATAAAAATCGTACGTTGGACAGATTTGCTAATTGATTTTTAAGTTTAATTTTTGATTTTTTTGAAGAAAGAAATTTTTTTTTTACAGTGTACATATTTTTTTCATAAAGTCAAATTAATCAAATACAACTTCTTCTCAGACGCAATTTTATTACAACCAACGGTTTTCGAGTTATGATTTTTTGAAAAATACGCACGACAAAACACATACGCCCTTTTGAAAAAAATGTCTTGAGTCAAAAAATTCCCTTAACCCACGGAAAATCCATCATCACCAATTTCGAAGACATGTGCAAAGTTTCATCCAAATCGGAGAGGGTCGGGCAAGATTTTGACTTTTTCCGGCTGATTTCATCTGGAAACGCTCATTTATGTCAGGAGTAAAAATGGATATAGTTGCTGAGCTCTGATCAAACAGTCAGTGAATTTTTGAGAGTGGTTCATATGAATGACTTTTCCCTGTTGTGTACTGATTGCAGTATGTATTTTCAACACTTCCCTGAAATTTTTGAAGAATGGTGCTTGCAGATTTTATTGTATAGATGAAGACTAACCTTTATGTCGTGAATTTTTGATTAAATGTTAAAAAAACCAAAACATTTATTTCATTTTTCTTTTCACTTCGGTTGATGCTGCGCTGAACGATACCACAAATTAATTAATGGTTCATTGTACAATTTATATCACATTGAATGCACCATCTAATGATTACTTCGAGAAAAAACATGACTTCCAGATTTGATTATCTGAATTCAGCCAGGAGATTATATATAAACATTTAAAAAAAATGCAATTTAGACAGATTATTTTCTTTCATTTAACATCGATAGATAAGATTAAACAAGTAAAAATCAAATCATATACGATCGTTCTTCAGAAATGGAAGTATTTTAAAAACCAAAGAGCCCTCTTATTTTCAAAATCTTAATATTGTAGAACAAAGAAGTCCTACCAACCTCAACTAACGTCAGCAAATTGCTAAATTCCCCTACCAATCAGCAAGTTCAGAGTTCGGGATCGGAATTTTGCGACATTAGAATCTGGTGAGGCCAGATGGGTGAGGGTGGTGATGGTGAGGGATCATCAGGGCACCCAAGTGAAACGATTTGGATAGAGGGCATGCCTCCTCCCTATTGTTAACATTTCGCGGAACGAGGGCGGGCTCTTCGACCCCATCTATTGGGTTTATTCTGTCAATCGAGGGCTCGATTCTAGTGCTGTGAGTGTGAACTTGCTTTTGGAGGGAGATTCTCTTCCCTACCCAGGTAACCAATAAGCAATAGCATATGCAGTAAATCAACCCTAAATCTGCATTTAGGGTGCTACAAGCATTATATTAGCATTATATCAGCATCTTGAATGCTATCTGTTTTAAAGTTGCATTGCAAATGCTATTAAAATGCTTGTTGCCTGTAATAAGCATTTTGAATGCAGAATAGCAATAATTAAGCACTATCATAGCATTGCAGGAAAGCAGCCGTATATTGAGCCAAAAGTGGCATTTATGTTGCATTTAAGGAGACTTAATTGCTTGATAGGCTGCCGTAAAGACGCTTTGGAACTGTTTATTGGTTACCTGAGTATATTCGCGGGTTTCGTGTAAGTGAATCTGCTTACGGGCCCGCCCAAACGTTTTTGGCCCTTCATACAGGAGCTTGATGATCAAAAACAACAATAGGATCCTGATCAAATCGTTTTTCAGATTATTCCACTGCAATGGAAAGTTACCCTGCTACAATAGTTGGTAGTTTTACATAATCATCATCATCATCATCATCATGATTTGAATCTGGTGAGGCCAGTGATAAATTTTCCGCAAACCTCTTGCGGAGATAAAGACAGATGCTTCTCTGCTAAATTTTATTAGATATACGATTCGTTAGAGTAACAGGGGCCTCGGATACCGTAGTCGGTAAATGCACAGTCTACCAAGCCGGAGGTGGCGGGTTCAATACGACCGATCGAAATTTTTCGGGTTGGAAAATGTTTCGACCTCTCTGGGCAAAGAGTATATTTGTGCTTGCCACACAATATAAAAATTCAAGCATTGGTTATGGCAAAGAAAGATCTCAATTAATAACTGTGAAAGTGCGCTTAGAACACTTAGTTGAGAAGCAGACAAAAGCTCGTTTAATGAGCGTCAAAAAAGTCAGGAAGAAGAAGAAGTAGACTTACATGTGAAGGACTGATATGGTTCTAGGTGAAGAAAATCCGAGATGATGTGTTTTCTCAAGATAGGTTTTCTAAATGGAGAAAACTGACGGAATGTCTGAAGAAACACGAATAATCGTTGCTTCATAAGCAAAATAATGAGAGGTACATTTTGTGCAAAAATTCGACCAGTATATGACCGCATACTAATTCAACACCAAGATGAGGTGAGGCAAGGAATATTTGCTGAAAATGATTGATGTTATGTTTTGTCTTGCTCGCCAAGACCTGCCGATGAGGGCTCATCGTGATGATGCTGAATCTACATAGAAACTGTGGTAATTTACTGGAACTTTGTGAAATGTTTTCGAGTTACGATGAGAGTTTTTCGAAGAATTTTAATAAAATCGTCTCGTACTGCAGTCCTCAAATTCAGAACGAAATTATTGATACGTCAGCAAAACTGACATTGAACGAAATCGATATTTGAATAAGAAAGTGTGGATTTTTAGCTCTGATGATTGATGGAGCAAGAAACTTTAAAAAGCAAGAACTTACCGATTGTCATTCGATATGTAAAGAATCTTTAAGTTGTTGAACGGTTCTTGGGATTCTTAAACTGTTCAGTATTCAGGGATGCAAGATGTTTGTGCTGTATAATTATACAGTTTTTAGAAGAATTTGGCCTTGAATATGTGTCTATTTCTGCACAATCGTATTACGATGGAAGCGTTATGTCGGGAAGATACAATGGTCTTCAAGCTAAAATTTAGAAGTTGAACCCACACGCAGCGTATGTTCATTGCTTGGCGCATAAGATAAATTTAGTAATTGTAAACTCTTGCTCAAATGTTCCGTTTGCTGCTGTTTTCTTTAACACACTCGAATATTTGTAAAACCATTTTTCTCAGCCTGGTAATAATGGAAAATTGATTGATGTTCGTAGATTATTAGGAATAAAATCCGGAGCCTGCGAGATGGGTAGTTTGAGCGGCAACAGATAGAGCTATTGGTATGAAAATTGTAACGCAGTTATGAATAACTTTGCTGCAATAAAAGAAGTACTGGAGGAAGAAGTTGACCAACCGCAAGGCAAAAGTTCAGTAGAAGCTCTCGAAATTCTAACATGCATAACTAAGCCAGATTTCATTGTACAGCTATTTGTGATGAAATTTATTCTGCACACTTAGAAAATTTTACAGTATTCCGTATTTTTTTACCGAACTTTCAACAGTTGAACGTTCGGTAATCCGATTTAACGGATTTCGGTAAAATTTGACAAATTCCGGTAATTTTTTTACCGGAATACTGTGAAATTTCGCCGAAATTCGGTAAATCGTATTACCGAACACTCAGCTGTTGAAAGTTCGGTAAAAGATTACCGAATACTGTAAAATTTTCTGAGTGTATGGTATCAGCGATGAGGAATATTGGATGAAATCTGTTTTCCGGGAACCAATGAACACTACACTGAGCGAACTAATCGAGAGAAATTCATAGGAATATAATATGAAAATTTGCCAGAAGATATTATTGCAAATTTCATACGATTCTCTCATAATGGAAAGAAGTGCTTGGGATGATCGGATGAAAGTTTTCCTCCCAGAAAAAAAAAGTTGTAAATGGGATTCGAACCATGAACCTCGGAATCCAGAGACGAGCCACAATCCCACGAGACTATACACGCTTGATACATGATGTGAATTGAAAGTGTATAAGAGATATGTTTTTCTCGACCAATGCAACAATAATCATTTCATACGATTTCGTATGGAATGAGTCTTGGACCCTTGCTTTGTGGTTCATAGTTCCGATCGTATGAAAATCGTACGGATACGATTATCATTCGATCGGAACTATGAACCACAAAGAGTCATTCCATACGAAATCGTATGAAATGATTATTGTTGCATTGGTCGAGAAAAACATGTCTCTTATACACTTTCAATACACATTACTTGTCAAGCGTGTATAGTCTCGTTGGATTGGTTCCTCGTCTGTGGATCCCGAGGCTCATGGTTCAAATCCCAATTACAACTTTTTTTTCTGAGAGGAAAACTTTCATACGATCATCAAATGCACTTCTTTCCATAATGAGAGAATCGTATGAAATTTGCAATAATATCTTCTGGCAAATTTTCATACTATATTCCTATGAATTCCTCTCGATTAGTTCGCTCAGTGTGGAGTTAACCTTCACGATTTGAACGCAGAAATGGTGGTTATGAGAAATACCCTAGTAGCAAACTTGATGTCATTCGGTTGAGAAAACATAAATATGACTTGCTCAGTCATATTCAAGTTACTACAACTAATAATGACCGTACTAAGCTACTTGGGTATGTTAGGCAATAAACAATTGGAAATAAACTGGAACACCTTGAAGCAAGAGATTAGAGCTGATATACACAGTGTCCATCGGCATTTCGTCCCAAATTCGTTTGATTACGGTTTTGAATTGGTTCATATTAGACGCCCTGTGGTCATTTAACTTCACCAGCATGTATCACCATACGAAATAGTCCAAGGGATTCAGATCTGGTGAACTGGGTGGCCATTCATTCTTGTTAAAAAAGTCGGTTTTCTCGGCACCAGCCCTGAACGAGATTTGCAGTATGCGATGGCGCTCCGTCCTGCTGAAACACATAGTGATCAGCTCCAAACACTTCTTGTACATATGGCTTGACAACTTTCTTCAAAACTTCTGTTTTATAATATAAGGCATTCACTTTCCTCCCCAAACCATCACTGACGCAGCACTTTGGAACCGTGGAATATTCCTATCACTCTCTGGAACAGTTCTCGCAGAGAGAGAGAGAGCCCACAATCTGTCGTTCTGGACATTAAAAAAAAAAACAAAAAAAAAACTTCAAAATATCACTATTATATAGTAATCAAACCGTATATTTCAAAAATTTACATTATTTCTTACCCTTCGCCTTAGCTTTAGACTGCTTCGATTCAGCGGGTTTTGACAGTTATGTGTAGTAGAATCCACAAATATAAATTTTATTGTGTGTTACACTGGGATTACTAGCAAGACACTTCGCACATAAGAATTTGTATCTTTTCAAAAACGAACATTGATAATAATGCAGGTGAATGGGATCATAACATTTGATTTTTGGGCTCTGGAAAATATTAAACAAAGCATCAAGCGGAAAACTACAAAAGTAGAAATTTTGATCAAAAAACGCACCGCTTCAGACAGTTCCTGCTTACTCAAACCGAGATTCAAACCGTATTTGGAGTACATATGGCGAGAAAATTTGCATTCGGTACAGTTGACGATCAAGAGCGCTCTAGTCGACGCTAAAGCGATTCAAGGATGAGGCAAACTTTTAGTTTTTATAGGCACAGCCTTGCTCTTACTCGGTTGATGATCATCATTTGGTTCAGTAGTTGTGAGGCTTCCATATTTTTTACATTGGTACCACTCACACACCTCAACTGATTATTACTTCACCTCGGTTCCCCAGCTTAGAGTACATTACGTAGCTTAAGCTTGTATTACACTGTTTGTCCAATAGCCAAATATTTGTCATAGGCAGATAGGCATCTGACAAACATCTATGATATCTGTCAGCTGTCTAGCTGCCTATGCCAAATATTTGGCTATTGGACAAACAGTGTAATACAAGCTTTAGAGTACATTAGAGTACGTCTCTATCGCATCAGTTCTTCGATAAATTGATGAGGTTATCATCACGTCCACCATATCATAATGGTAGAGTGCCCTTCTAGCGTACTGGGAGGTGTGGGATCGATTCCCACCGATAGGCAGTGAAATTTGTTTTCACCATTTTCTTAACATACGATCACACATGTTCTTAGCTTTCGAGTATCATTTTCGGAAAGCAGTAAGAAACCAGTTTTAACAGGTTTCTTACCCGTTGGGAACGAGGATTAGTATGGGACTGACATATGATCGCTGTTCCAATGAATTATATTCATGGACCCTGGATTGAATAGAGTGACGAATTGTGTCGAAAAGATAGTAAAGGCTTGGTTGCCATTTTTCACTTTCACTTTTTTTAAAAACACTATTTAAAAAAAACTTTTTGAGCGTATTAAATACACACACAACACAAAACAAACAAATTACACAAGAACACAAAATACTCCAAGAATTAAAACGAAAACCGGTCTACTATTTGAGATCAGACAAAGGAAATTGTACAGTAAAAATAGATAAAAAAGACTACGAAAACATCATGTTAGAAAAATTAAATAATGACCCCTACAGAAAACAGCGATCAGATCCCCTTCCGGGAATGATAAGACGTGTGGAAAAAACACTCAAAGAGTGCAAATTATCATTTGGTAATGAAATTAACAATCTTAAAGAATCAAATCCTTCATTGCCTACTATTAAAGGTCTTCCAAAAGTTCACAAACCTGGCAACGAAATGCGTGATATTATTTCGGCAATAGGATCACCCACCCATAAAATAGCAAAATGGTTAGTTAACGAATTTAAAAACATGCCAAAACAATTTTTCAGTCGAGCAATTAAAAACTCACAACATTTCACAGAGCTCGTCCATAACGTAGACATAAATGAAGATGAAATTTTAGTATCGTTTGACGTCAAATCCCTCTTTCCTAGTATTCCAGTAAAAGAAACTTTAAACTTATTAGAGAATTGGTTACTCTTTCAAAATGACGACATGGCATGGAAGAAAAAAGTACGTTCATACATAAAACTTACACAACTTTGCATGGAAGAAAATTATTTTTCTTTCAGAAACGAACATTATAAACAATTAAAAGGCGCCCCTATGGGTACCCCCCCCCCCCCCCCTTTACCCTTTTCTGAGCGAAATATTTATGGCAAATTTCGAAAAACAATTACAAGCTACGAATCAACTACCTACTGTTTGGTGTAGATACGTTGATGATGTGTTTTGCATTTTAAAGAAAGATCTCCTAACTCTCACCCTGAACACTTTAAACAACTCACATAAAAACAGTGAAATCACTTATGAAATTGAAAATGACAATAAATTACCATTCTTAGACTTGCTTGTAGTTAAAGAACAATCTAAACTCTCATTTGAAATTTACAGAAAACCAACAAATACACAACGTACAATACCACATACGTCTAATCATTCATACCAACACAAAATAGCATCATTTAATCACATGATTCACAGAATACAGACATTACCACTAAGTCCAAACGGCATTACTAAAGAACTCGAATACATTTTTGACACAGCACACTTAAATGTGTTACTCCCGAAGACTAATACAAAACGTAATCAACAAAAAAACACAAAAACAATACAAAGAATCCCTCACCACACTAACAGAAACACAACCCCAACTTAAAAGAATAGCAATGACACACGATAGCCACACTACACAATTACGACCAATCCTACGGAATTTTGGTTTTGAAATAGTTTTTACTAGTAAAAATAATCAGCTTAAAACTCTCTTAGGTTCTGCTAAAGACCCCATTGAGAGTCTTAGCAAAGCCGGGGTCTACAAAATAACTTGTGACCATTGCGGAAAAGTTTACATTGGACAAACTAAACGTAATCTCAATATTCGTTTCAAAGAACATATTGCAGAAGTCACTAAAGCAAACAAAGACACTGAAAAAGGGATCATACACCATTTTAAATCAAAAGTAGCTGAACATATATTCAACGAAGAACATTTTTTAAACTTAAATAACATACAAATTTTAAGGCATATCACAAATCCTTGGAAACTAAATGTAGCGGAAAGCATAGCAATCCACAAACAAAATTCCAAAAAATTGCTGAACAAAGATCAAGGAAACGGATATTCGTGGCTGTTTAAATTTCTACCAACATCACAAAAACAACACAACGCCAATTTGACTCCCTTCAAACGAAGTAGGAATTAATATCCTTTCATTTCAACAAACAACCTTTGAGGTACCAAACAACCTTTGAGGTACACACATAAACACATTCAGTAAACCCCCTAACACACTCTACCTCATACATTCAGGTATCAACAAACCTACTATAAATACTAGACCTACTGTGATGTTCCCTTCAAGTCGAGCACTCGACACTGAAGAGGTCTGTAAGTCGCAGACGAAATAGGCCTATCTGTCAAAAGAGAAGCTTCCTCTAGTGGAATTTAAAGGAATTTGCTCGCGTTTACTAGTGATAATTTTGAAAAAGTGCTTCAATATTTTATTTTTATTTTTGTTAAAGTGATCGTGTTAATTTTAAATTCTCCTAGTTTCCCAAACAATAAGATTTTGTTGTCAAACCGCCTTTCTAACATTTGCCACGTAACGGCATAATTTGCAGCGGTCAGCTCAATCAACTCTATAACTTTCCTTGCATCTTGGTTAGAGATGCACCAAGGTAGGAACATTTATCTACTTGCGATAACTGAGGATTTGAATCGATGAGAGATTTGTAAGTATTTCGGAATGTGCTTCAATTCCGGGAGTTTGATTCGGGTCTGGTGAGGATTTGAGGTATTTACGACTGTGGCATGTTGGGGAATTGGCAGTGGATCTTCATTCATATCACGGATTTTTGTGGTCTAGAACCTATAAGCCACGATATGATCATTCTCAAATTTCTGCCGTATGAGACGATTGCTGTTCTCCTCATTGGTTGCGTCTTCCACGGCTCCATTCGAGGTTGATGTCGCTTGATGAAGTATCATGCTGCAAAAAATAAGCGTTGTAAGTTCTCCGTTCCCAGCCTTATATAGATATATTCGACATATATTTAACAGTTTCAGCAAACATTTATGTCAAGATTAAGGAACGGTTTTAAGCAGCACATGCACCAGCAGGGAAAATTGATGAAGCAGTGCGTGATTTGTATTTAAAACTGCCAATTTCCGGACGTTAATCCATCTACTCACTTCTTATCAAACGGAACCACCTCCAGACACGAGAATTAGACGCAAAAATTTCCTAAGGCATGGAATAAAGTTCTCAGTTACATGTCCTGATTAAAAGAACACGAATTGCTTATCGATCATGAACATGTTTTCTTTAGCAATAACATATGACAAGAACTCTGATTTAACAGCTTATCTACAGCAAAGCAGCCAACTGGAAAAACTGCAGTTCTTGAAGCACTGGTAGTCATAGCAAAGGAAAATAACAGGCTGGTATCATACGAGTAACAAGTTCTGTTATTCCAGATATCATTTTGATTTCCGCTGTCATCGCATAAAAAATTTACTTATCACCATTTGCTTATTTGTTATCATATGTTATCATTATAAACATTCAATTTTTGACAAACGTTACTTATTGAATGAAAAACTATAAATAACACAGTGTAACAGTGATTCGGAACTTTTGAAGTGACATAGTAGAGATTGTTTATCTGGTCGAACATAACACAAAACCGTTTTCGAAATGTTTGTAACACCCAAAAAAAAATATTTATTGTTAAAAAACCGTTTTTTGGTACTTTTTTGCGCATAAAAATTTGTACACGCGCATTTTTCAACCAATTTCAAAATTTTTGGCGATTTTGAATAGCTTTTTATTGTAGCTTTAAGAAAAAAATATATCTCCGTTTAATTTGAACGAGAAAGAAAAAATATTTACGTAAAAATCTGACTTTTTGGCCTTTTTTTGGTGTTTTTTCGATTTTGACGCCATGTTTTTGGTACAACTTATAAAAATTGCGTAATGTAGGACACATATCGTTGTTGTCGCATTATTTTTGAATAAAACAAGGTAAATTTCATCCAAAAATAATGAGAATTGTCAAAGTTACGACGCTTTTCCGACAACTGTCAAACTTGCCGTTACCGTTCCGTTTTGCGCAAACATCGTGTTTTGGCCATAAATGCTGTCTAAAAGATCAGCACGTAACACCATGCCGTTATTTCCCCCGGAAGGTGTTACAGTAAACAACGACGGAGGAAATTCGTCCAGTTTCATCGCATTAGTGAACACGTGAAGAATTGTGTCTCGAAGAAAAAGGCAAGATGTGTGATAAGCGCAACAACTTTTATTACGTCTGCGGTTTATTGGTTGACAAGAATCATCGATTTGAGTTAAGAACAAATAAGACTGTGGTTGAAGCGTTCAACCTCTTTTCCAAATGCTCATACGTGGAAAGTGCTTGGTATAAACCCGAATATATTTGTTCGGTGTGTTGTACCACATTAAAAAATGGAAAACCGGTAAATGTGATGATCTGCGTTTGCCATTCGTGACTCCCATGGTTTGGCATTATCAAATATATCACAAGCCGGAGGATTGCTACTTCTGCCAAACAAAAATCACTGGTCACCACCATAAAACTCGCCACCTCATAAAATATGCGGATGTGTTGACTGTATTGAAACCTGTCGCAAGGGGAGAACAAGATCAGTCAACTACAGGCAAAAATCCTGCAAATTTTCCTGAATCAAGCAACGAACCTACCGATGAGGGAAATGATGAACCTTATATTCCAACCGGAGCAATAGGAGCCGAACGACATTTCGTGTCCAATCAGGATTATCGTGATCTTGTGCGCGATTTGGAACTGTCTTTAACTAGAAAATAAGAAGAATGATTAGTAATTTCCATTTAATTCCAACTACCTTTATTGCTTATCTTGACAGATACGCGTATTTCGTCTACAATGTGCAGACTTCTTCAGTGTCGTGTACTAATACTCGACTGACTAGTACACGACTATAGTAACACATTCAATTTTAAGGTACACTTGAAGAAGTTCTTAAGACTCATTTGATAAAACCACGCATAAAACTAGATATTCTACATAACATCGATAAAACAGCCATAAAACCTTCATAAGTTCAAAAAGGCCCATACTACAGGAGTTCTTCAAGACTATTTCCCAAGATTCGCTTAAAACTTGATAGTTTTATCGGTACATACTTATAATGACATGCAGGACATGCTTAAAACTATGATAAAACTACCACAAGTTTTGGTAGTTTTATGATTTTCCTCTTTAAGAACACTTCCAGTCCGTCACAAATATGTTTCGAAGATTCCATTTTTGGATTCGTTCTGCTGAATGGGGACTTTTTTCAGAGAAAAAAAAACATCGTTTCTTTTCCAAAGTGGATACGTATGTAAATTAATTGTAAAGTTGACCATAAATGCATGAGTTTTTTGCCTACAATTGAAAATTTTTTCATGCGACGTTCAGTTTATTGGTGTTTTATAACATAAAAGTTCGAACATTTTAATGCGCCACGGAATCATTGCTAGAACATTGATTTATTTGAAAAATAAAAAATACTTGACAATTCAACAATAAGTGATAAATTGTTAGATCTTGAATAAATTGTTTCTACAATCCATTTTAAGTTTCAAAATGTATTTTAAACAGCAGAAATTGTTCGTAGCATTGGAAAAACGAGAGTTTTGTTGCATATATATGAAAATGGCTACCATTCGGAGGGAATCCAGAATAGCCACGCTCGCCATTTTTTCAATGGTTTTATCTAAAACTACCATAAAACGCATATAAAACTAATATTTCTTACACAAGACCAACAAGATTTTTTTAGGAGCGCGATAAGTTCATCTTGACTTGTTCTATTCTTGAAAAAGAGGAGTAACGCTTGAATAAAACTTGTTTGAATTGTTCAAGGTAAACAAGTCTTTCGTAAGATAGCCATAAAATCATTGTGGAGAAGGCACATATCATAAACAAAGAAAATGTGAACGTTCAAATCAAAAGTGCCTATGCATAGTTGTTGTTCATAATTACAGCTTTTAATTTGTTGTTTTTAATCACCAGCGATTAAAAGATTTAAAAAAAAACTCTAACTTGAATATGCTAACAATGGATTTGGGAAGAAGAACAGATAATAATGTTGCGTCGATGGCTGAAACATCAGTTGAGCCAAAGATGATTTTTCTCTTGATCTGTACGCTGAACCTAGCGTTGGAAGAAGTGCACTGTGTAGTGGATCGCTGAGCGATTCCAGCGCACTACTTCCGACTTTGTTTTACTTGCAACGAGTATAAATATTCTGTAGCCTTTTGGGAACTGAAATGCACGACTCGGAAGAATTCAACATTAACATAACATTTTACAATCGTAGTGCACATTAAACCTTACGTCAAAAGTACTGCGCTGTATTTCCACGGTGGTGCGCCATATAACGCACTACCTGAGACGTTAGGTTTAACTTGCATAACTGGCATAAAATTAAATATCATGAGTTAGGTATTTCGGTTTTCAACTGGCGACACATTGCACCATTTTATTTTATTCGTTTTACGCATAACGCATAGACCCTTTTGATAAGTTAGTCTCAGTAGGCTGAATTAGAGTTAGAGTGAATCCAATGGAATGGTCAAAAAAAAAATTGTCGTTGGTGGCTGAGATGAAGGAGTGTTCAATATATTGAATAGGTTTTTATTGAATTTCCGCTTGAACGGTCCGCTGGTTTTTAATTTCTTCCACCTGTGGGCGTCCATTGTGACAGTTTGTTTATTTTTCACATAATGTTCTTTCTCAAGAATATGTGCTCTTAATTAAAATCAAATGGTTCTAAGAGAGTTTTATGGCAGCATTTCCAAGATACATTCATCTTAAAGAAGAATGTCATAAAACTTTTACAAAACTTTTATCAGGTTTTATGCAAGTTGCGAAACGATGTCTTGAGAGGGGGATCAAGTATCTTATAAAACTACTGATAAGGTGAATTACACTTATAAATGATGTAGTTTTATGGAGGTTTCTTCAAGTGTTCTTTAATCACTCTTGAGAACTGTTAATGAATTAAAACCACCTTAACTTGGAAAATGCCCCGATAAAACCGGATGAACTCCATAATGCTCTGATAAAACTACCATAAAACATGAATAAAACCAATTCGCATTTGATTTGCTACTTGGGATAGTATACTAGTACACGACACTGAAGAAGTCTGCACATTGTAGACGAAATACGCGTATCTGTCAAGATAAGCAATAAAGGTAGTTGGAATTAAATGGAAATTACTAATTATTTTTCTTTTTTTTGTTAGCTTCCAAAAGCTCCCATATTCATAATTTGTTTTAGAAAAAAGAGGTGGGCCGGGGGGAGGGGGGGAGAGCGGGGAGACGTGTGGGCGAGGAGAGTCTCGGGGGAAATTTTTGTTTGGAGAAGGGGGGTGGGGGTGTGGGCCGGACGCGTGGTGTTATTTGTGGGGGTTGGAGGAGTTTGTTGTGTGGGGTTGTGAAAAGGAAGGAGTTTTGAAATTCGTTTTCAAATTACTATCATCATAGGTCTGAAAGCAGTATTGCTGCACAAAAAAAATGAATTGCCATCAGTTCCAGTAGCATACGCTACTGATATGAAAGAGACGTATCAAACGATGGAAAAAATTCTACGATATTAAATTACAATAAATTTCGCTGGCAGATTGTCTCGGACCTCAAAGTCCTGACAATTTTGCTTGGAATGCAGGGAGGCTACACTAAATATCCATGTTATTTTTGTGAATGGGACAGTCGGGCAAAAAAAACATTACAAGTGTAACAACTGGTCACCGCGAAAGATGATTCAAATAGGCAAAAAGAATGTCCTTAACATTCCATTAGTGAAGACTGATGATATTATTTTGCCGCCATTACACTTGAAATTGGGATACATGAAACAGTTTGTTAAACGACTCGACAAGAACAGCGAAGCTTTTCTACACCTGAAACTTGTATTCTCCAAATTAAGTGACGCTAAGATTAAAGAAGGTACTTATAAAAATTTCACAACACAACACATTCTTCGAAAAAAAAATCATCCCAATGTATTTTAATGTTCTGATTATTATGAATTACAGGCATTTTCGTTGGACCGCAGATTCGTAAGCTTATGACTGATAAGGACTTTGTAAAGAAATCGAACCAAGTAGAGAAAAGAGCGTGGCTTAGTTTTATTTCTTTGTGCCAAAACTTTCTTGGACACGTCAGAAGCTCGAATTACGTTGAGGTGGTCCATGAGTTTTTGGAAGCCTATGGAGAGATGGGATGCAACATGTCAATAAAAATTCATTTTTTGCATTCTCATTTGGATTTTTCCCCAGACAACCTGGTCAATTCAGCGACGAACAAGGTGAACGATTCCACCAAGAAGTATCAAGGATTGAAAAAAGGTTTACAGGATAGAACCAAGTTAGGATGATAGCTAACTACTGCTGGTCACTGACACGTGAAACCGATGACTCGTCTTATAAACGCAGAAGATCAAGCAAACATTTTTAACTTAAATCTATCCGAATATTCACTGTCGTTCTGCTTTGAGTGCAAATTTGAAGAGACAAGATTTAAAAAACAAGAGAAATAGTATGTTATAAAATCATTTAAAATATAATCCGGAATGTTAATTTTTCATTGAAAGTCCGAATGGCTCTCCCATTTTGCTTATTCCTTTCCTGTATACATTGTTACTCCGGAGCGCTCTCAACGTTGATTTTTTTTCTTTTGGGAAAAGCGTCGTAACTTTGAAAATTTTCATTATATTTAGATGAAATATACATTGTTTTATTCAGAACTGATTAGACCACATTAATATGTGTTCTACATTAGGCAACTTTAATGAGTTGTACCAAAAAATGGCGTCAAAATCGAAAAAACACGAAAAAAAAACCAAAATTTCAGATTTTTTCCTTCTCGTTCAAAACAAACAGAAATAAATGTTTATCTTAAAACCACAATAAAAAGCTATTCAAAAACGCCGGAAATGTTGAAATCGGTTGAAAAATGCCCGTGTAGGAAATTTTGTGCGGAAAAAAGTTCCGAAAAACGGTTTTTTAACAATAAATAAATATTTTTAGGGTGATACAAATATGTTGAACACGGTTATGTGTTAAAATTGACCAGATAAACAATCTCTACTATGTCACTTTGAAAGTTCCTTCACTTTTTTTTTGTAGCACAGTGTAATACCACCATAGTTGAACAAGACATTTTGCTTTATATCAAAACTTTTTTGTTTCAGATATTAGCGTGAGAATTTGTTTTCAAATTGATAACATAATTTGAAACTATTTCAATAAATTTGCTTAGAATACAGGATTTGAAGTCAAGATGTTCTCAGTGATAATAAAATAAGCAATGATTGTGATATTCAACGAGTATTTTTTTTGTTATTCATTGTATTATTTTGGCTGTTTATTCAGGCTCAATGATAACATTTTCAGAGATCAAACAATGATAACCTGGTATTAGAATTTTTTATCAATTTGGTACAATCCTTTGCTCGGGAAGGCTCTCAAAACTAAGAATATTGAAGCTTTATCCGTTGGCTCTTTCGTCACGTTCTGGCAAAAAAAATTGCTTTCACCAGAAATTTCGTTTCAGTTCTGAACGTGTCAATACCAAACTGCAATCATTGATAACTACCGAAGGGAAGGTTTGGAAGCTTTCAATCAGCGTGAAATCGGTTGCCTTCCATATAAACGGTTTCATTCGGCGAAAGAGTAGCAAGCACATCGCCATGGAGAAGGGAGATTTTTTGATTGAGTTTTAACGTACTCCAAGGTAATTCAATAAATTGGCTGAGTGACTGCTTCCAATGTGAGAAAACGCTCTCATCGATGTTTTCACGAAGCTGGTTATTTTCAACGCGCTTGAGTAAAACTTAATCAAATGATATCAACTTTACCAGGCAACGTTGCCTCCATCGGATCTGGAATAAGAATACCCTCAAATTGGAACTCATTGAGTAACTTGCTGCCACATAACAGTACCCTTTGTAGGGCGCAGCGGAAGTATCAATTACCCTTAAGAAGCATATGCCCTTAAATTATACAGCTAATAAAATGATACCCGGTCCAAAGTATGCAAAACCCACCTGTTGTTGAACAGCCGCGAGTCCGCCTCCAACATCCCAGCAAGCGGTCTATCATCTGTCCTGTCCTGTCCCACACGCCATTCATGCTTAAACAACAGCCCTAAACCTGTTCAGCCTTCTCCTTCGCCTCCTTTGATTTCGCTTCGCTTGCCATTATAGGATGTAGAGGCAAAGCCACATCTTGATGACGAAATCTCATTCATAAT
Source organism: Aedes koreicus (assembly GCA_024533555.2). NCBI lineage: Eukaryota > Metazoa > Arthropoda > Insecta > Diptera > Culicidae > Aedes > Aedes koreicus. The sequence goes on from JAHHFK020004505.1 coordinate 42,249, forward strand.
ACAGGCATCTACCTGCTGTCGGTCACAGATAGCGGCCGGCGAGCAACAGACCGGGTGTAGGACGAAGCCGACGACCGAGTTCCGAAATGCACATGGTCAGGTTGCGTCGTTCAACTTCCGATGTTGGTCGTTGGCTGCAATTACTTCCGAACGAGCTAAAGGCCTATAATCGACTCCTGGCTGCACGCTGCGTTTGTCTTTCCATCCGATGCACGTCCGACTTGGTATGGAGATAATTTGTTGAAAGTTGCTGCTGCCGGTGGCGTTTAGCGGCCTGCCTGCCAAGTCAAGGTGCATGCGTAGGTTGCGTTGCAGGCTGCAGCTAGGTTGGAGGTGGATTTGCCTTCGAAAGCAAAAAACAAAAAAACATCCGACTGCAGGTTAATTAAGTTTCCGCATCGTTTTTCACCCGAAAATGGATTCAAACATGTTCGCCCGCGAGTCATCTTCGTTTGTGGCTTTTTTATGAAATTCGAAGGCACACTCGGCACGTGGTACGGCGGAGGCGAAAAACAAATGGGGAAAGAAAAACAAAGGTTTACTGTAATGGCCAGAACAAAAACACCGTGAATGCCGGCTGGTAAACCTTTATTATTATTTTTTTTCGTCGCTGGTTTGATTCAATCCTGATTGGATTGGGTCGTCGAAGGCTGCTTTTTTGATGATACGGCCACGGGTAAATGTTTTGACATATTTACGAGCAACACGGGCGTGCAGTCGTTTTTTAAACGGAACTAAAACTTGTCGGAGAAGGGACGGTACACAAATGTTGAGATTTTCCACGAAGCTCTAGACAATGCTTGATATTGGGAAGGTTTTTGAATTGTGATGAAAATGTATAAGAACGGGTGGGTGTTGGCCAAATTGAATTTTTCAGATATTATCCTTAATAGGATATAGAGTATTTTTCATTCAGGTGACATTGAAAGAAGGGGAGCTTGGAGTTGAGCACACGTACCCACTGGTTGACACTAAATATTGGCCAACTTGCTTTTGCACATTTGTTTTGAAGATTTGTTAAGCGACACAGGTTTCCAAATCCAAAGTTCGGATACCGTGCTGCATTCGTGCCCGGACTTTTTGTTCATGAATCTGGACATTTTTCAATTCACAAACTAGCATGCAGTTATGAGCTTGTAAATTTATCATAATAGTATACCTATATATATATATATAAAAATGGATTTCTGTCTGTCTGTCTGTCTGTCTGTCTGTGCCTAATAGGCGCGGAGACTACTGCACCGATCAGCGTGAAAATTTGTATGCAGGGGTTTTTGGGGCCGGGGAAGGTTCTTAAGATAGTAAGAGACCCCTCCCTCTTCTGAAAGGGGGGGCTCCCATACAAATGAAACACATATTTCTACACAACTCGAGAACTAATCAAGCAAAAGAAACCAAATTTAGCATGTGTGAGTTTTTGAAAGCAAAGAAGGTTTTTATGGTAGATTGAGACCCCTCCCTTCTCTAGAAAGGGAGGCTCCCATACAAATGAAACACATATTTCTGTTTAACTCGAGAACTGATCAAGCAAAGAAACCCAAATTTGGCATGCGGAAGTTTTTGGAGGCAAAAAATGTTTTTATGGTAGTTTGAGACCCCTCTCCTCTCTAGAAAGGGAGGCTCCCATACAAATGAAATACATATATCTGTATAACTCGAGAACTGATCAAGCAAAGAAACCCAAATTTAGCATGCGGAAGTTTTTGGAGGCAAAAAATGTTTTTATGTTAGTTTGACACCCCTCCCCTCTCTATAAAGGGAGGCTCCCATACAAATGAAACACAAGTTTCTGCATAACTCGAGAACTAATCAAGTAAATGGAACCAAATTTGGCAGGTAGAGGTTTTTGAAGGCAAGAAATGTTTCTAAGGTAACTCAAGACCCCTCCACCCGCTGTAAGGGGGCTCTCATACTAATAAAACACAAATTTGTGCATAACTCGAGAACTAATCAAGCATATGGAACCAAATTTGGCATGTGGAGGTTTTTGGAGGAGAGAAATGTTTCTATGGAAGTTTGAGACTGCTCCGCCATCTGGAAGGGGGAGGGAGGGGAGTTTCCAAACAAATCCAACACAAATTTCTGCATAACTCGAGAACTAATCAAGTAAATGGAACCACATTTGGCAGGTGGGGGTTTTCGAAGGCAAAAAATGATTCTATTGTGATTTGAGACTCGTCCGTTCACTGAAAGCGGGGTCTCTCATACAAATGAAACACGAATTTCTGCATAACTCGATAAAAATTTAAGCAAATGGAACAAAATTTGGCATGTGGAGGTTTTTGAGAGAAATAAATGTTTTTAATGTGGTTTGAGACCCCTACGCCTTCTGGAAGGGGAGACTCCCATAAAAATAAACAAACATAATTTTTAGCATAACTCGAGAGCCAATGAAGCAAATGAAACCAAATTTGGCATTTGGCATTTTGTTGTTTTTGGAGGCAAGAAATGTTTCTATGGCAGTTCAATACCCCTCCCCATTTTGAAGGGGGGGGGGGGGGCTCCCATACAAATAAAAAGCAAATTTCTGCATAACTCGAGAACTAATCAAGTAAATGAAACCACTTTTAGCATATGGGGGTTTTTTCGGAGGCTAGATTTCTATATACATAAAAATGAATTTCTGTCTGTCTGTCTGTCAGACCGTTATAGACTCGGAAAGTTCTGAACCGACCAACGTGAAAATTTATATGAAGGGGTTTTTGGGGCTGGGAATGGTTTTTATGATTGTTTGAGACCCCTTCTCTCTCAGGAAGGGGCGCTCTCATACAAATGAGACACAAATTTCATCATAACCCGAGAACTAATCAAGCAAATTGAATCAAATTTGGCATGTGGGGGGTTTTGAAGGCAAGAATGTTTCTATAGTAGTTCAAGACCCCTCTCCTCTCTGAAGAAGGGGGGGAGGGGCTTCAAACAAATGAAACTCAAATTTTTATTATAATCGATGAGCCCAATGTGATGGTTCGAGAACAAATCAAGCAAATGGAACCAAATTTGGCATGTGGTGGGTTTTGAAGGCAATGATTGTATGGTGGTTTGAGAAACCACCCCCCTCTGGAAGGGAGGGCTCCCATACAAATGCAACACAAATTTCTACCAAAAATGAGAATTATCCAGGTTACTTAAAGACAAAACGTGTGTTTCTCGGGTACGAAGCATGTTTTGATAGAAGTTTGAACCCCTGCTAATTCAAGAAAAAAAAACTCATTTCGAAAAAAAAAAAAATAAACGTGCCAGTTATATTAAATTTTCCTTTATTTAGTTGCAAGCGTAGCAGCGCACGCACCGGGTTCAGCCAGTTAGCGATAAATCTGAGAGGGCTGATTCATCGATTCCTTGAACAATTTGTCTAACCCACTTGCATGTTAGGCGGTGGGAATTTTTATCGTGATTTGGAATCGGTGGATTGTGAATTTATAGCTAGGTTATTACAGGATGCGGAGGGACTGCTTAGGGAAGCATAAATTGAGAGTAGCTGAGCGGAAGAGATAAATAAATTGAGAAAATTTTGAAGACCATATCTTATATCTCTCTTTTTCTCAAAACTTTTAAAGTAATAATACTTCAGTTAGGCATAAAGATGCATGAATGTACCGAAAACTGGACGGACACCTACGGAGTTGGGTACAGGCGACTCTTGAGGTAGTAAAGGGCGAACACGAAATTATTGCGACACCGAAAATGTCATGCCAATTTTCTTATAATGTTTAGAATCAAACCAAAATTTTAGGGTAGTTATACACATATATTGACTTCAAAAATCAAAAGAAAAGTTAATCGATGGAGCCTTGAGTGTAAAATTGAACGCATTTTCGCTTGATGCCCTCCATCAAAGTCTTTACAGTGTCATCCGGTACCAGTTTCTCAGGTTTTTTTTCCATTTTCTTAACATGTCCTTCTCGTCTTTGACTGTCTTCTTGCTCTTCCGAAGTTCCCGCTTCATCATTGCCCAGTACTGCTCCACCGGGCGCAGCTCCAGACAGTTTGGCGGATTCATGTCCTTTGGAACAAAATGGACAGAATTGGCCTCATACCACTCCAGGACACTTTTAGAATAGTGGCATGATGCCAAATCTGGCCAAAATAGCGGAGCTTCGTCGTGCTGCTGCAAGAACGGCAAAAGGCGCTTCTCGAGGCACTCAGATTTGTAGATCTCGCCATTTACTGTGCCCTTTGTCACGAAAGGCTCACTCCTCAGTCCGCAAGAGCAGATGGCCTGCCAAATGAGATATTTGGAGGCGAACTTCGACATTTTCTTCTTCTTAAATTTGTCGTCCACATAGAACTTGCTCTTGCCGGTGAAAAACTCCAACCCCGGATTTTGCTTAAAATCGGCTTTTATATACGTTTCGTCGTCCATCACACAGCAGCCATATTTTGTCAGCATCTTCTCTTAGAGCTTCCGTGCCCGAGTTTTAGCCGTCGATTGTTGCCGCTCATCGCGGTTTGGGAAGTTCTGTACCTTGTATGTATGTAGTCCAGCTCTCTTCTTTGCATTCTGGACGTAGCTCTGCGACATGCCGATCTTTTTAGCCAAATCACGGCTTGAGACGTTGGGATTTGCTTTAATCATCCGCTTCACCTTTCCCTCCGTCTTTTTGTTCTCCGGTCCCGGTTTTCTTCCAGCTCTTTTGCCGTGGTCCAACGTCAACCGCTCCTGGAACCGCTTCAACACTCTGGAGACGGTTGAATGGTGAATGTTCAACATTTTTCCCAACTGCCGGTGCGACAGGTCAGGAAATTCCAGGTGTTTGGAAAGAATTTGTTCTCTCGACTCGCGTTGGTTCACCTCCATTTTCGTTGAATCGAAAAACACGACTTCGAGTTTGACAGCATGTAAACAATACACATCAATGAGAAAGTGTGCAAAATTTGGTTGGTTTTTACCCAATGGCAAAAAAGTTATGCCCTGTTGAATGTGTCGCAATAATTTCGTGTTCGCCCTTTATGATGTGCTCAAACGTTTCAGGGAGCGAAAGAGCGTGGATCGAGTGCCTCAAGGTAAGCGTCGTAGTGGAACATATGACCGCAAGTTGAACCAGAAGGTGTTGAGAACCGTCAGAGCAAACCCTAGACTATCAGATAATGAAATCGCACAATAATACGCTGCTGCTCGCAGTACCGTTCGAAGAATGCGTTTGCGAGCAGGATATCGTTCTTATCGAGCCAGCAAGCAACCAAACAGAACGTTGAAGCACAGTTTCGTCACCAAAACTCGAGCTCGGAAATTGTACTAGCAGGTTTTGACGAAGTACCAAGGATGCCTGCTCATCGACGATGAAACCTACGTCAAAACGGATTTCGGACAGCTGGCCAAAAACTCTACATGCCGACGGTACGCAGATGTTGCTGCGAAGTTTAAGTTTGCTTTTATGGCCAAATTTGCCAAAAAAAAAAAACTGATGATTTGGCAAGGGATATGCAGCTGCGGAGCAAAGAACAAAGTGTTCGTGACGAATAAGACGATGGACTCGAAGCAGTACAAGGAAGAATGCCTCAAAAACCGCGTAGCAACCCTTTCTAAATAAATACTATCTTCAAATAATGTATCACCAATAATTTAGTCTCCAAACAAAATACTTTCCGAAAATACATCTTCAGTGGTAACCTTTGTCTGAATGCTTTGAATAACTGAGTATTATAAAAATTGAGAAAATTAAGAAAGTTTGGAAATATTAGAAGTGCGTACTTCATTTTGTCCAGTACTGTAAGTACATCAGATAACGTAGAAAATTACTTGTTTGTTTCAGCTATGAAAAAGAATTTTTTTTAAAATTCTGAATCCGATCAGAAGGATTCGATTCTGTAATAGAACTTTCAAGCATAGAGACCAACCTTAAAAAGGTTTTTTCAACCTTTTTCCAAGCATTTCACTTTGAACGATCCATTTCGTAAAATTCTCGAATTTTTCCTCCGTTTCAGAACAACCTGCCAGCATCAGCCCCTCGAAGCGGGTGGATCTGGTCGATGGATAGAGATAAATTACGGTTTTTTTTCGAACTGCCGAATAAAAAACACCAGCCACAACTTCCACGCATTCAACCGATTCTTCATGCAGAGGATCTTCTGTGCTCGTTGCCTGCTAATCCCCCACATCGAAGAGAATAATAATGAAGAATTAATCGAAAGCCATGCCCCGACACAGCACTTGAGCGCGACAGAACGACATGTGTTTTTTTTTCACCCCAGATCCTCCGGAAGCGGCATCTAAGAGGAATCAGCCAGAAGTGAAAACACTCACGTTTTTGTTGCTGACAGGGCATGGCGATGGTGATGATGATGCCGGTCGAATCTCTGTTGTGGATCGAATAGTGGCATGTGCGCGTAATAACTCCGTTGGCGACCCCTCGAAGGTGCCGTGAAGTACCTACCTTACAGAGCGGACAACAGAAATCCATTCTACCGCCATGTCAGGTGCTTCGAACTATATGTACAGCTGGTTATTTCCTTTTATGCCGCAGAACAATTGGATTTCATCGGTGGCGGCTGTTGTGATGGGGAATTTACTTTGAATGATAGAACAATTTACAGGAAAAAAAAATACAATTGAAATCTCGGAAAACGATTGTTTCGAGGATATATTTCCATTTTTGCCCAAGAAATGATTGCTACGATTGTTGATTTAGCAGGCTATAACAGCCTCTTCGCATCTTAATTGGCTTGTTATCGGATGTTTCGGAAATCGCTGGAAAAACAAACGATTGAAGATGAATAAATATCACCTACAGCAGTGCTTGAATGGGGGAATGATTAACATGTGTTTCCCAAAATTGTACCGGAAATAAGCCTCGAAACATGCAAACTTCAAATAACGCACTAAAACTTATGATTGCCTTGAAGCATGCATCAATCACATCAGTGTCACTTCAGTACTTTGACCCTTCCTGAGCGGCGATTTCGGTTCTATTATTGATATGAGCTGATCGCAAACGCGAAGCAATCTAATTGACCGAGGCAGATGACGACGGAAGTTCGACAATTGACGTTGCTTGGAGCTGAGCAGGAAAATTATCGCCATAAACTTTGCCTTCTAATTGCTTCAAACTATTTTCAGTGATGTGGAATTACATTTGTTCAGCTGCTCCTCTGGAGTGTTAATTAAACACGGAAGCTAGGAGTGTAGGTTGATTATTAAATTCAGATTTCTTCCACTATTGGCCCCAGACTGTGTCATCTTCCCAAAGGGGGAAGCTCTAATGTGCCCGAGTTGATTTTTTTTGCAGCATAAGATTTGATTCCGAATCTGCACGGTAATTGAGGCGGCAGTAGGTACTGATGACGATGAAGATGACGAAGACGGTAGCTGCTCCGGTGCTTTTTCTGATGGGTGAGAAATATAGAAGGAGGTCAGTGTGCAATGGGTATTTGCTCCAGTCGGTGGCAGTCAGCTGGGTTTCTGCGTAAAATGTAATTACGGTCATCAAGATTTGATTGTATCCGGACTTGAATGTAATGGCACAAATTGGAGTGGCTATGGGTTGCAGGTTGAACTAAATTGAGGAACTTAAATCTATCATTTTAACAAATCTCATTCAGGGCTTGGACGAGTTATTTTGAATGAGTATGACTCGGATGTCGGTAACTCACTTCACTATCTAAATTTCAAAAAAAATATTTATGATAAATTTGTAGCAAATAATTTTTTCCAACAATTTTTTCAAAGCATGTGATGTTAAACTCTTATAAGGTCTGTATCAACATTAATCCGGACACCTTCAATTCATTGTAACTATTGAAATATTGCACGTAGGAATGAAAAATTTCACTGTGGTATAGCTGAGAGTCTATGATGAAAAAGACTATGATTGATGTTTACATTTCATGTTTATTATTCAAGATGGCGGCGAAAGAAAAACAAGTGCGCGAGTGAATTTTGTAAGGGCGTATGGCAAATCCTGACTTGTCAATACGGGACCTAGCAAAAACATTGAATTTGCCTAAATCCACTGTTCACGATATGCTCCAATCATTTTCGGAACGTTTGACGGTTGAGAGGAAACCGAGAAGTGACAAAAACATTGGACGCGCTGATCCTGTCATGGACCGAAAGGTGAGAAGGATATTAACGAAAAACCCGAACGGTGGCTCGTATTCGAACGGTGGCTCGTAAAATAGGGATGTCGCCTGGTTTTGTCCAAAAATCAAAACAACGTTTGGGACGCAAGTCGTATAAAGTAAAAACAGTTCCAAATCGCAATGACAAACAGAACTTGGCAGCAAAATCACGGGCTCGATGTTTGTACTGCGAATATTTGACGAAGTTTTCATGCGTTGTTTAGGACGATGAAACTTATGTCCTGGAGGATTTCAAGCAGCTTCCAGGGCTGGCTTTTTATTCTGCTATGGCCAGAAATGCTACAGCTGAGCATTTCAGAACGAAGAAGGCATCCAAATTTCCAAAAAAAAATACCTTGTGTGCCAAGCAATTTGCACGTGTGGCAAAAAGAGTAAATCTTTCGTCACTACAGGCACAATCAACAAGGAGATCTATCCCTAAGAGTGTCTGCAGAAGCGATTGCTACCCTTCATCAAAAGCCACAAAGATAAACCTTTGTTTTAGCTCGATTTGGCATCATGCCACTATGCTAAAACTGTGATGGAGTATTGAAAAAGCAAATCAAGTGAACATTGTACCAAGAACCTCAAACCCGTCAAATTGCCCAGAGCTACGACCAATCGAGAGATATTGGGCTCTGATGAAGCGGAAGCTTTCTGGAAAGAAGCAAGGAATCAAAGACATCAAACACTTCCGGCAAATTTGGACAAAGACGGCTTCTACGATTTCTGAAGAGTCTGTACAAACCCTAATGGACCGAGTTAAGCGCAAAGTTCGAAAATTATATGCAAATACCGAATAACTATGTTTTGTCTTCACAAATTGTTGAAACACATCCCATGAATCTGAAATAAACAACTACGACGGAAATATAATGCGAAATTTATGTTTTATTCATGTTTTGAGGTGTCCGGATTATTACGGATACAGACCTTATCTACGGCGTGATAGCACAAGTAATAGTAATACACACTAAACAACTGGAATATTCAGTCATTAAGTATGTCTTGGAGTTAAAGGGTGAGTTGATAATTTTTATTTTTTTTTTTTTTTGTACACCATTTTGGATTTTGTAATAAGCAGTTTTTCGGTGTAAATTCAATTTTTTTTCCAAAAATAATTGTTATAAAAAAAATAATAGTGCATTTTTTGTTTTTTTTATTGCAAACAAGTTTTTTGCGAATATCATTCCTCTTTTTGGGTGGTGCTGCCTTCCTTCTTGTTATAAGAAGGTTTGTTTTTTATTAAAAAATAAAAATATTTTTGTTTTTTTTTTTTGTTTTTCCCCCGCGCGCTCAAGCGCAACCTCCCGTGGGCAATATTATTTGTCACCTGGGAGGAGGAAAAAATTTTACAATAGTAAAAAAGAAAAAAGTAACAGCAAAACATTAGCCTGGGACAAAATTTAAATTCCAGTTCCCTAATGATTTTCGGAAGCCTTTTGGACCCTGTATTAACTGTGCAAAATTTCAGCTCGTTTGGTGAAACTATATTTTAGCGCTAGTGGTTTTAATTTTACATAGGATTTTCCATGGGAAAACTTACTTTTACAGATAAAAATCTGGCAAGGTGATCCATTGTCCTTGAAAAATAAATCAATACAACCACTTCCTGGGAAATTTTTCAAGGAAACTTTTCTTCGAAGACCGCAAAGCGATCCGACGTTTGTGGAAAAAGTTTTTAAGCTGAAACTGATTGCTATCCAATCAAACGGTTCATTGAACTGTTTTCTCTTGCAGCACTGCCACCTGCAACCTGCTGCTGGCTGCGCGAAGCAACCACTGTGTTTGTTTATGTTCACTCTGCATGGAGGAACTGTGCTGCTAGAAAAAACAGTCCAATGAGCCGTTCGATTGGATAGCAATCAGTTTCAGCTTAATAACTTTTTCCACAAGCGTCGGATCGCTTTGCGGTCTTCTAAGAAAAGTTTCTTTGAAAAATTTCCCAGCAAGTAAAGGAATTGATTTATTTTTAGAGGACAACGGGTCACCTCGCCAGATATTTCTTTGAAAAGGTAAGTTTTCCCATATAAAATACTATGTAAAATTAAAACTGCGAGCGCTAAAATATAGTTTCACCGATCGAGTTGAAATTTTGCACCCTTATTAAAGGAACCAAAAGGCTCCCAAAAATCAATAAGGAACGAAAATAATTTTTTTTCATATATCCGTGTCCCAGGCTAATGAACATACATGTCAGGAAGCGGAAGTCGCGTCCCCTGGGTTTGGTGGGGGGCGCAAAGGGGCGGGGGGGGGGGGGGAAAAAGGGGGGCTCCCCTTTTTTCCCGGGGAGTCGCGAGGGGGGGGGGGGGGGGGGGGGGGGGCACTCTCTCCCCCCTGGGAACGACTGGGGGGGGGGGGCGGGTTTTTTTTTTCCCCCCCGGAGGGGGGGGGGGGGGGGGGGGGTTTTGTTTCTCCCCCACACCACGCCCCGGGGGGGGGGGGGGGGGGGGCAAACAGGGGGGGGGGGGGGGTGCCGTCCGCTCTTGCTTCTCTGCGGGGGGGGGGGAGTGGGGGGGATTTATAGTACGAAATGCCTGCCGGAAGTTGTGTCGTTCATCAAGAAATACCATATGTTTAATGTAATGTATGTTGGATGTACCGATAACGATAAGAAATTTTCTTCTAGAACGATTCCAAGAATTTTGACACCCATTATGTTAGGGTTCAATCAAATAATTATCGGGCCATCCGTGGCCTCATGGAAACCTGCTCAGGGTTACTGTTCCTGGATGAAGTCACCGGATCGTCATGTGGCAATCACACACATTCCTGTGTATTCATTCTACAGTTTGTATTATTATTGTTGGTTTTCTATTGAAACATAGTAAAGGGGTATTCGATAAAAATGGCACACAGAAAATCTTCTGTAACTTTTGAATCGTATGAGTAAAAAACCTAGAAATTTGAGTAGATCTTATCCATAGTGTATTATTTACATCTGCCAAGTTTCATAGTTATAGATTCAGTAGTTCCAGTCATGTCGTCGAAACAAGAAATTGTCCGTGAAAAAATTTTGTGCACTCACAATCAAAATCCAGGGGCGTCCCACCGGTGGATTGCTAAAAGGCTTGGAATTGCAAATACAACTGTGTCTCGTGTAATAAGAACCTTCAAGGAGCGTCTGAGTGTCCAAAGGAAGGAAGGGAGTGGTCGTAAAAGTGGTCCAATGGACAGTAAAATGGCCAGGAAAGTCGTACAACAATTCAAGAACCGTCCAAACATGTCAATTCGAGATGTCGCTAAAAAGTCTAAGGTGTCAGTCGGTTTTGTGCAGAAAACCATGAAGCGTGCTGGGTTACATGTTTACAAAGTGCAAAAAGCCCCAAACCGGAATGAAAAACAAAACATCACTGCGAAAACCCGCGCCCGGAAACTTTACACGAAGCTGCTCACCAAATCCGGTTGCATCGTGATGGATGACGAAACATACGTCAAGGCCGACTTCCGTCAACTTCCTGGGCAAGAATATTTCGTTGCCAAGTCGAAGTTCGGTGTTCCGGAGGATGTTCGAAAGAAGAAACTATCGAAATTTGCAAAGAAGTTTCTAATCTGGCAGGCGATTTGCGGATGTGGTGAAATAAGTGCTCCCTTCATCACTTCCGGAACAATAAACGGTGCGATTTACACGGAAGAGTGCCTTAAGAAGCGTCTCTTGCCATTCATTAAGAAGCACAAAGGATCAACTCTGTTTTGGCCTGATCTAGCATCCTGCCACTACGCTCGAAACGTATTGGAGTGGTACCGAGCCAACGGAGTCAATTTTGTGCCAAAGGATATGAACCCACCAAATTCACCGGAACTTCGTCCAATTGAAAAATTCTGGGCAATTATGAAAACGGAACTTCGCAAACATCCCAAAACTATAAAAACAGAGCTAGAATTGAAGAAAATTTGGGTAAAAACAACAAAAACACTGGGAAAATCGGTTGTACAAAATTTGATGGGTGGAGTGAAAAGGAAGGTGCGGGCATTCGGGATGGGAGACGAAATTGAATAAAACAAATGTTGTAAATCAAAACTCATTAGTAGTTCTTCATTCCCTGAAAATTTCAAGAAAATCCGATAATCAGTTTAATTTTATTGAGTATATATGTGTGTGCCATTTTTATCGAATACACCCTTTATATACGTGTATACCATTTCCAGAACATTCCAGAACCTTATGGTATACCATTTCCAGAACATGGTTTCAGATATCCGGGTTTTTCCGGAGACGAATGATGTCCATCGGTCATATTAGACAATTTAAAGAAAGCGGTTGAGTTCTTGAATACAAAACTGCCAAAATATTCCAAATCGGTTGAGTATTTCCATAGTAATGGTCATTTTAGTTCCGTGGGTAAATACGTTCCCTTTAAGCCTCTTACGTAATAAAAAAAATCAGAATCAATCATTATTTCATTCCAGGATGATAAATATTAGCAAAATATGAGATGTCACAAAGTTTCAAGAGCTTACTATGAAAAATTAATAAAATATCATGTGTTGAAGTCGAAAACTGTGGTCCCGGTTGGACACAAAATGGTTCAATTGCACACGATACAGGGAACGATGTTAATCTATAATTTCTTCGTACTAGCCAAACAACCATTGAACAGGCGTATTTTTAGGCTTTTACAATAAACGATTGCGATGTTCAATTAGGATTTATTTTAATCATCCCTATTTTCCTATCCCATGGACACTAGGACTTCGATGGAAGTCGATTGCTGTCAAAAATTCCGCAACATACAGTCAACAGTGATCATGGCAATTGTTATTTCAAATGTATAAATGTTAGATTTGTGTAGTTTCAAAAGATTTAACCAATTTTTTAAAAATACATCAAAACAAGATTTGGGCGAATTTTGGCTACCACTGGAAACGAACGAGAACGTGCATACTAGTGAAACCACTTACAAATAGATATAACCCTCATAAGCTATAAATCGAACACTCACTTAATGTGCAATCTAAATGGTTGACAGTTGGTTGTAAAGACTGTATTCGATGTAATTTTGACAAACGCAATTGTTCAAATTTTAACTGAATGTATTTCATTGTGTTGTGTCAATTGTGTAATGCAAGGTGAATTTAATATCTCAGGTGGTCTATTTTCTTCAGTTGGTAGGTAAGACGGGTGGAGTAGCGGGGTATCAAATGAGATTTAGCAGTGGAGCGAAAGAGTAAGGAATACTCAATACTGTATTACGCACATAATGACAGTTCTTGATTGCATTTTTGCGTAAGCGTGAAGAGTTATATATTTATGTAAACTGTATGGGCTAAACGTTTTGTTTACACACATTAGCACGTGCACTTTTCCCCCGAAATATTGGTAAACAAACCTTCCAGCCTGACGCTTTATATCCCATGGCATAGAACATAGGCCTGGCACTGTGAAACTAATCATCTCCTTTACTCGTTTGGTTTAAAATGGAACTGCGAGTTTGACATCACAGGCACTGTTGCATAGGTGTAAAGGAGACAACTTTAGTATGCCAGACCAGTATTTTACTTGATATGGTTCGTATTAGTATGCATTTAAACATGGCTGAAATTCTCATATACAGTATTGAGACCACCTGAGATATTGAATTCACCTTGGTGTAATGAGTTTCGTGAAAATCGGTCGAGTGATTTCGGTGATGGCTTCGAATGAAGAAATAGTGCGCCAACAAATTTTGGGCACTCACTTCGAAAACCCAAACGCTTCTCATCGATGGATCGGAAAACAGCTCGGAATCGCACATTCAACCGTATCTCATGTGATCAAAATGTTCAAGGACCGTAAGACAACTAAGCGGAAAAATGGTAGTGGCAAAAAACGTGGCACATCAAATCCGGAGAAGGATGATATTGAACCAATTTAAGCGTTATCCCAACATTTCGATCAAGGATGTTGCGAAAAAGCCGAAAGTTTCAGTTTGTTTTGTGCAGAAAACAATGAAACGTTCGGGATTACATGTGTGCAAGGTCCAGAAGGCACCGAACCGGAGCGATAAACAGAACTCGGTGGCCAAAACTCGTGCAAGAAAACTGTACAGGGAGTGGCTCACAAAACCGTTCTGCATTGTGATGGACGATGAGACCTACATTAAAGCCGACACCAAACAAATGCCAGGACAGGAACACTACGTCGCCACCTCTAAGTTGGCCGTTCCGGAGAGTGTACGGAAGAAGAAACTGTCGAAATTCGCCAAAAAATTCCTTGTCTGGCAAGCGATCTGCGGATGTGGCAAAATGAGTCAGCCCTTCATCACCTCTGGGACCGTCAACGGACAAATCTACAAGGACGAATGCCTCCTAAAACGACTTCTGCCCTTCTTGAGATCTCACGATGGCCCGACACTGTTTTGGCCGAATTTGGCATATTGCCACTATGCCCGGCCCGTCTTAGACTGGTACAAAGATAATAATGTAGTTTTTGTACCAAAAGACGTCAACCCTCCAAACACTCCGGAACTTCGCCCAATTGAAAAATTTTGGGCAATCATGAAGGCAAAGCTCGTTAAAACTCCAAAACAGATAGAAAATGAACTTGAACTAAAGAAAGTGTGGTTAAAAGTAAGTAAGCAAGTCGGTCCTATCATTGCCCAAAATTTGATGAAAGGGGTCAAGGCAAAGGTGCGGGCATTTGGGTTAGGAGAAGAGGTTCAATAAACCAATGATGTCAAAACTTAACCATTTAGTAGTACTTTATTTTCAGAAAGTTTTAAAAGAATCGGGCTCAAGGAAAATTTTTGGTGACCTATTTTGTTTGTCCAAATTTCATCGAATACAGTCTTTACACTTCGGTATTGATTTTAACTCCAGCATCAATGAAAACAGGCCACCTTGGCAATCCATTTCGGCTTCTTCTGGGCGAGCAACAAACTGGTGATCACTTCTTTCGCGAACATTTTGACGAATTTGCAATAAAACAAATAGAATGTTTGGATGCAGCACTTGAAAGTAAACATAAACAAATACACTTTCGACAGAAATTAGTCACTAGCTACACGAATTAACCCAATACTCAAGTTTGAACAGTTTCGCATTATTTTCTGCCGCACCCTGTAGACAATTTTTCTCGAAGAACCATGTTTAAAAGAAATAATATTCTAGTGAAATCAGAAATTGCTTTAAGCGTTAGAGGGATTTCCTAAAAAGCAAAGCAGGCAAATAAATATGTGTTGTCAAAAATTTCAAATGGAGTATAAACATTGTGCCTAGGTTAAAATTTCATAAATTTAGAAAGGGTTGAAATCCGGGTCAATATTGACCCTAATTTCATAGGTGTCAGTTTTTCTTTTAGTACCCGAGGAAGGTTAAGCAGCTTCCCGGTCGAATCGCGAGTAGACATGGGGATGTGCCGGAAATATTCAAACTCGTGTTTGCCGACAAGTTCGCGAAGAAGGCCATGCTTTTACAAGCGATTTGCAGTTGTGGTCTGAAAACGGAACCATTCGTCACATCCTCGACGATGACATCCCAAGTTTACATCAAAGAATGCCGGAAAAGGCGTGTATTGTAGTTCATCCACAAGCATAGGGACAAAGTCATATTTTGGCCTGATTTGGTCAGCTGCCTTTACTCCACGGTGGCTCTGAACTGGTATGCTGCCAAGAAGATCGATTTTGTCCCCAAGCTAATGAATACTCCGAATTGCCCGGCTTTTCGACCAATCGAAAATACTGGGCAAATGCACAGCAGCGACTTCAACGAAGAGGAGGTTCCACTTACTAGATGTTAACATTAAAGTGTAAGAACGAAGTCATTCTATTCAGGTGAGCGAGATTCGAAAATCTTTTACTTTAGCGTAACGTAATCATTTTTCATTAGTTTGAAGCGATACCCGGTATATGAAAGATAAACGTAGTTTTACATTTAAAAAACCGTCGACAAGGTCATTTAACTGGCATCAAATGGACCTTCCAACAAGCTACTGGCCGTATCCAAGAACATCAATAGGATGCCCATAATGAGCGGACAAGAGCTCTTGACTTACAATAGTTCGACCATCACCTACGATAGTCAACGACAACGACGAAAGCGCTACGGCCGACGGTGATGGTGATGATGATGATGATGATGATGATGAGAAAAATTTAAATCATTCGATGCGAACTATTTTCAGTAGTGCGTAAACAATGTTTCTGACAACCAAATCGGTTTATGACATAGATTCCAACCAATGCTCATTTGCTGCTCTCGGCACATCTCCATCGGTCATGGAGTGGATGGCGAAGGTCTGAAGGTGGGTGGTGATTAGGTGATCTACACGTCTACCAGCTAAGGTTGCGGTTAACTACATATGCCTACCTTTGTGGACCGCCATGGATAGAGCCCATTGTGGCCATTCGAGCTCGCAGAGGCGCGAAATTGATCCATCACGGGTCTGTGAGTAAACACTGGATGGCGGGGTGGTTTATTGGATTGGAGCGTTAGGAGGGCAAGTTACTTTAGCGATACTGTCGGGGAAACACAATGAAATAATGGTGGCTTATTTGCCAGAAGACAGTGACCATATTGCTTTGCCCGGTTTCGGTCAGCCGCCGTTTGATGAGACGATGAGAATTCGAATCGGACATGGTTGATGTTTGGTGCTACCCGTCACTAAGCCCGCATTAATTCACACCAATCTGCTATTTTAATGGGCACACTGTGATTTTAGTGACGCTTTGTTGGTTCTGGTTTGCATAACAGTGTGACATGAGAAGTCGTTAAAATGCGTTTGTTTATCTTTAAACGTGTCGAATGACACTTATATTTCTTTGTTTTTAAAATGCAGGTCAGTACTTTTCGAGTTTTATGGGTTTTATTGACTTATAGGTACTCCTGATAGAGAGTTTGGATTTGAAATAGGACAAAGCAACCTTTCCCAATTGGGCTCAACAGAGGGTCATATTTGTGTTACATTGTTACATACCTATAGCCTTTATCGTTATGCTGCAAATACTTTTGAAATTGGTCGAAAGGTTAATTAAGCGCCCGGTGGCCAGTACATTATGGTATTAAGTTTCACTAGTAATCATGTCCCGGACCAAGCTCTTAAACACGTTACTGTGGATGGTTGCTCAAATTACCCATCAAGGGCAGGACAGCGTCGGATGCACCTAGACTGAGTTGGTTGACCCTTTTGATATGACAAGAAGGTATCTATTTCGACTGCTGGGAAACCTTTTATCGCGCTAATAACATGATGGCCCACGAATCTCTGGAAGACAACCATCGGAATGCACTCCATGAGAATTACCTTCTATTAAAGATTCGCTGAACTTGCTTCATGTTGCCATTGTCTTTGATATCAATAGAGCGGCCAATTTCGCAGCTTCTTGAGTAGGGAACAGCGGAAAGCGAAAACCCATTTGTAAAGAGCTTTCCTTTCCTTGTACTTAGAAAGTGAAGCACCTCAAAAACATCACATACAACCATGGACACGTCATAATACCATACATTTTCTGCTCATAAACACTGGGGAAAAGACGCCGTTGTTATGTGCTTCTTCGTACAGCAAAACAACACGCACAAGTGGGCGCAAAGTCGCGTCGTACAGTCGGCAGCATTCTTGAAACGCATTAAGTTGATAGCATTTTTGTACTCCGGCCTCATCGTTGGCATTCAACATCCGACCGGTCGTATATCTATGTGTTTCATCTCGTGCGAAGCTCTAATCATTTTCCCATCTTGCGCTTCGTCTTCACAGTAAAGTGAGCAGCACGCACTCCCCCCCCCCCCCCCCCGGAAGGTTCTCAGAGGCACAGCATCCGGTGTGTGGGTGGTTGTGGGAGAGCGAAAAACGAATCTCTTGTCGATAAACAATCACACGTGTGCCTTTCATCTTGTACATACACGTGTGCACTGTCTACATACTTCTGGTGAAAAGGTATTTTTATCGTCGAAAATCATGCCCGAGTGAGTAGGATATGACATTGACTTTGAGTACATATTTTGCCATTTGATTACACGCGAGATGTTAACGCTTGATAGTTTGATCAGGGTGAAGGTTTGTTTTATCTCCAATTTAGTTAAGTCAGAATTTGATGGCCTGCACCTTTTGAAGAACGAGTCAAATACTCACGTGCTGGCTCCCTAAATTAGATAAACGTTCATTTCCACCCATTTGTTTCATCACTCCTACACCCTCACGTGGTTGAAGGAATCCGAACCAAGTGAGATGTCATAACGATAATGACTTCCTTTTTCCTGTTACCAGCGACGACGAAGAACAAAAAACAAAATCAACGAACATTAATTCTCCTGCAGCCGAGAAAAAATTAGTAAAAGCAGCAAAGGGCATAACACTTGGTTTGTTGTGATTTGTAACGTGCACACACAGACAAAAGAAACTCACGGTGGGTCGTTGAGCCGAGGCCAAGGAGTGTTCAAGATTAATTACAAAAGGAAGTGCAGTCCTTCGGGCTGGATGGTGGGAAGCTGGATGAATCTAGAAGGTACCTACAATGTCAAGTCGCCTCGCATCTGATATGCACATTGAGGGTGTTCGCTTCAAAGACTTGTTTATCCAAAGGAGTGCCTAGTCATAATCCAGCGACTAGATGAAAGGAATTTACAGCAGCCCGTCGAAACCATGGACGGTAAGGATGCATTGCAAATGTGTTGTTGGGTATCATTGCCATTTCTTCCGATGCTGCACCTTAGATTGTTGTTGGCTTGAACAGATTGAGCTTGTTTTTCTACGTTAGATGAACGTGATAATGCACCAGATTATGTGGAGGTAGGTGGTTTCATTTTCTCAGTTAGGAAATGTGTTGTTACAAAGTAAGACACTGATCCCAGTGCACACCCAAGTAACAATTTTAGTTTTATTCCAGCCGTATAGCACTCCTCCCGGCTTTGTTGATAAAACTAAATTCAAAACTGTTTTGTCTACCAACGCCTCCTCTATGCTTCTTTAAAGCCGAAATTTGTACAAAATGGCCCACTCTATGACGGTTGTGAAAACAAGTTAATAAAACTTTCATAAGAACATAAAGATTTTGAAAATGTTCTGGTGAAAGATGTTATGACCACTTGAGAACCTTCATAAAACCTATTGGCTGCCATGAAAACCAGAATGCGGCCAAATGGCCACAGCTGTCAAAGTTCACTGTGAAATCGAGGTTGTGTTTTTGTTGTTCTGTTTTGTTCGATTCTCTGCTCTTCTTTAGGTTTCATTTAGCGGTAAACAAAAGGTCTTGTGTTGTGGGAAATTTTGTTTGATAGCAAAATATCCAAAACAAATTGTGTTTTCTACAGCGTATGATGCTCCAAATTGTATGCGCGTTTATTTTTATGGTGAATATTGGCACGATAAGAGCCGAAAATTAATGCGCCTCTGAAATTTTGCGAATTTACAACAAACATAAATCAAATTAAAACAAATATATTCGATAAATTAATCATGAATTTCCTGAAAAGTGCTTAGAATTGGATGAGATTATCTAAAAGAATGCCGAATTTGGTCTCCGATCTACAATTTGTTTGCATACCGAATTTGATGGATTTATTTTTCCACAATTCAATTATTTCTTATATTTCTATATGGCGATTGGAAAAAATCACAGTTTTACCATAAAGCCAATTTTTCTTCGCAATGACTATTATAAAACTATTTGGTCTTACGGTGACTTCGTTCAATGCCAATTTGCCGTTTAATGCATTTACTGGTGGCAAAATGGTTTTAAAATGCTTTTTCAACTGACCATAATAAGATCATAACAATGAGTCCTAAAACGGCATTTCAATACAGCATTTTACGAGTTCATAAAGTCGAAATAAAACCTTTGATAGGAGTAAAAGGAATTTGAGAAACAAGGTTTTAAGATCGTTGTAAACAAGCTGTGTAGGTTCTCATAAACCTGACTAATATATGAAATCTATTGGCATCTCTTGGACGCTTTCTTTATTTATCCAAATTGATTTCAAGTGGCTTTCATAAAACTTTAATAAAACTTAATAAAGCAGGATGGTGTTAGCAATGTTACTTGGGCAGTGATCCAGAATGCGAATTTAGCTGGAGAGATACGTTTTCAGCCTAAGTTTGAAGTTTTGGAGTAAAGTTGTTCTTTACAATGTTGTTTCTAATAATAAGGCCTTTGTTTTGGCATGAATGGAAACTAGGGTGGTCCTTGTTGACAGAGAAATCGAAAATCTAATTTTTTTATTTGCAGCAATAAAGGCATATAATCTTCGAAACAGTTGTAGATGAGAAAATTTTAAGCAACTTTGGTTGAACAAAGTTTTCTGTAGCGAATTAGAGCACTTTTTCCTACGTAGCTAAGGGTGTCCCTATAAAAATCAGTTATTTTGCTCTAACTTTTTTATTTCAAATTTTTCAGCAAAGCTGAAGTGTTCCCATTGATTCTAGAACAATAAAATATACAAATTTTGATGTACTGAAATCGTCGCTATCGTTTGTTAAACAAAAGTTATTGGAAGTAGACACCTTTATCACAACAGTTTTCCTTAGATAACTTAGGGTGTCCCTGCAAAAACCATTTTTTTTGCTTTAACTTTTTTATTTCAAATTTGCCAACAAAATTGCAATGGGATGGTTTTTAGAACTTAAAAAGATGTAACTTTTGATCTATATATCTTTTCGATATCTTTTACCGTTAGCGAGTTATTAACGATTGTCTCTTAAAATTACGCCCTTTTCAAATGTGTTTTACTCAATTTAAAAATACTTATGCAAAAAGGGAGCGGTTTTTGGTTCGATCAAATTTTACTGAATGTTTGAGCACATAAGACTAGCTCAGGTTTTTATTATTTTCTCCAATTTTGTTTTGCCCCAGTAACAATGCATTGCCTTTATACCCCAATAATACCAAGGCAAACAATCAGCTTATTATTTCAGAACAGGAACTGACCCAAAGCAATAAGACGCTAGCCAAAAAAAATCAATTTAAAAAATTTAAAAATTTGTCCTTCAAAGCATGTTTTAGAACATCTACACTGATAGGCAAAAATAAAGTGCCCACCTCATCGTTTTTTCAATTTCTCTCATTTACTTGGTTCAAATTAAAGTAAACACACTTTTTTTTTATTATCTTATTTTTTATATTCTTTTTAAGTTTCACTTATGGAACACTGAAAAAAAGGAGTTTTACTTAAAAAAAAAATCAATTTTGTGTTGAAAAAAAAACAGTGACAAAATAAAGTGCCCACTTCAAAAATCGATATGTTTTCGATAAGTTTCCATTGGAAGACCCCTCGATTGTTTATGTTTTGATATTTTGACAGGTTTTTGAAGCAAACGGCTCAACCTGGTGCATTTGTTTTTACCCTTCTTACACCAAAAGAAGGGTATTAAGATCGCTTGAAAATTCGACTTTTTATCCGAGGCCCAGAGGGCCGAGTGTCATATACCATTCGACTCAGCTCGACGAACTGAGCACATGTCTCTGTGTGTATGTGTGTGTGTGTGTGTGTGTGTGTGTGTGTGTGTATGTGTGTGTGTGCGTTACAAATAATGTCACATCGGTTTCTCAGCCATTTGTGAACCGATTTCAGTTCTGTTGACGGCAAATGAAAGCTACAACATTCCCATAGAACGCTATTGATTTTTTTTTATTCGGACATTTCGTTACGAAGATATGAACGAAACAGTACTTGACGGCCTATTATAATAGTAATCAAACAGTTTAGTCTCCGATTACATACTGACCGATTTTAGTTTTGTTAGCGCAAAATTAAACTTATAAAATTTTCAAATAACTGGTCAAAATTTCATTATGATTGGATAATCCTTCATGGAGATATGACCAAAACAATACCTGAGAGCACATAATTGTGAGATGAAAATATACTCGTTGCAGTTCAAAACCGAACAAGACCACTCACCCCAATCGATGCCGCTTGTATTCTATTGTTCTGCATCTGGTGCGTTGTATAGCACATTCAGCGGACTAGCCACACTATGCGACTCTATAGAATTAGAGTAGGATCGGTTGGCTCGAGTGGTCCGGTTTTGAACTGCAACGAGTATATTCGAAAATTACACAAAGTCTCCATTCACTATAACTACACAATTTTCAACGAACATGTACTTGTTAAGCATCTTGAATCCATATCGATAATCAAAATTGACGCTTAGGATTGTGTAATAATTCATTCTATGGACTGATTATATGGAATTTCTAATATTTATGTAATTTTTCCTTTTATATACCTAATATAAACAGGTCGTTAAAGACTATTAATGGCAATATTTTAATCACATCGATGAACAATACGTTCAGGATTGACAAATAATTCATTTTATAAACTGAATGTATGACATATCGAATATTCCTGGTTCTTCCTGGAATTTCTGATGAAAATATGTATACAGTACCATTTTGGCCACATTTGAGTTCGTAATTCTGGTGAAGTGTAAGAAGGGTTCAGTCTCACCATCGGTGGATTAATTCAGGTTTTTTTTTGGAAAGGGGTTTTTTTTGAGATTAAAGTGGAAAAGGGGTGTGTAAGATTTTTTTGGTGGGGGTGGTGTGGGGGGGGGGGGGGGAGGGGGGGGGGGGGGGTGATGGGGGGGGGGGGGGAACATGGGGGGGGGGGGGGATAATGTTATAGAAATCTAGCCTCCAAAAACCTCCATATGCTAAAAGTGGTTTCATTTACTTGATTAGTTCTCGAGTCATGCAGAAATTTGCTTTTTATTTGTAGGGGGAGCCCCCTCCCCTTCAAAATGGGGAGGGGTATTGAACTGCTATAGAAACATTTCTTGCCTCCAAAAACCTCAACATGCCAAAATTGGTTTCATTTGCTTCATTGGCTCTCGAGTTATGCTAAAAATTATGTTTTATTTTTATGGGAGTCTACCCTTCCAGAAGGCGGAGGGGTCTCAAACCACCTTAGAAACATTTCTTGCCTTCGAAAACCTTCAAATGCCAAATTGGGTTCCATTAACTTGATAAGTTCTCGAGTTATTCCGAAATTTGTGTTTCATTTGTATATGAGCCCTCCTTTCAGAGAAGGGAGGGGCTCGAGTCAACTTAGAAACATTTCTTGCCTTCCAAAACCTCCACCTGCCAAATGTGGTTCCATTTGCTTGATTAGTTCTCGAGTTATGCAGAAATTTGTGTTGCATTTGTATGTAAACCCCCCTCCCTCCCCCCTTCCAGATGGCGTAGGAGTCTCAAACTTCCATGGAAACATTTCTCTCCTCCAAAAACCTCCACATGCCAAATTTGGTTCCATATGCTTGATTGGTTCTCGAGTTATGCACAAATTTGTGTTTCATTAGCATGAGAGCCCCCCTCTTACAGAGGGCGGAGGGGTCTTGAGTTACTTTAGAAACATTTCTTGCCTGCAAAAACCTCTACCCGCCAAAGAGGGGGGGGGGTCTAAACTACCATAAAAACATTTCTTGCCTCCAAAAACTTCCGCATGCTAAATTTGGTAGTTTCTTTGCTTGATCGTTCTCGAGTTATAAGAAATATGTATTTCATTTGTATGGTTGGAGGAGTCGTAAGATATGTATTTCATTGAGGGCTCCTTTATAGAGGGGGGGTCTCAAACTACCATAAAAACATTTCTTGCCTCCAAAAACTTCCGCATGCTAAATTTGGGTTTCTTTGCTTGATCAGTTCTCGAGTTATACAGAAATATGTGTTTCATTTGTATGGGAGCCTCCCTTTCTAGAGAGGGGAGGGGTCTCAAGCTACCATAAAAACCTTTTTGCTTTCAAAAACTCACACATGCTAAATTTGGTTTCTTTTGCTTGATTAGTTCTCGAGTTGTGTAGAAATTTGTGTTTCATTTGTATGGGAGCCCCCCTTTCCAGTGAAGGGAGGGGTCTCAACCCATCATAAGATTATTCTCCGGCCCTAAAAATCTCTGCATACAAAATTTCACGCCGATCGGTCCTTCCGCTCGCGAGTTAAATCTTGACAAAGGAAACCCCAACTCATTTTTATTATATAGATATATATGGAAAGACCTAACACAGAGGCCTGCACTTGGTCATCGTAAATTGTGTTAGAGTGTGGTCAGGGTCGACCTTTGAGAAAAGGCCGACTTCTAATGCCACTAAAACCCGTTCCCTTGTTGCACCATCGGAGACCCCCCGGGGGGGTCTACGGTATTATTTCTTGGGGGAGGTCTTGGCCATTTAGCCACTATAGAGCCATTTTGCTCCTACTCCTTGCCTGAGCCATTCAGCTCTCACCCATCTTGGCTGAGCCATTCAGCTACCACCCTCTACGTAATCGAATTTAATAGTCCCCGACGACGGACCCACTCCACTCCTACGGAGAATTACCCAGCAGTGGATCCCGAAAACGGATCACGGTGAGCCATTCAGCCCGCACATACTGAGGCAATCGCCTTGAGCAGTCCCCGACTGCGCATCTACCATACAATGACCGACGTTGGAACATCACCCGAGATCGACAAGCCGCTACTTCACTCAACCACTCGCTTCTTGATTCTCCCACCGTTTTCGCTGAAGAGCCGACATGATTTGCGTAATGGCTCCATTAATCGCCTTCCGCACACTTTCGTCACGACACATCCTAAAGACGACGTTAACTGGGCTGGTATCTGCCCTGCTGATGGCAAGTATCTCGCTTCGCAATGATCCGAATCGTGGGCAGTCAAACACCACGTGCACCGGTGTCCCTTGGACGCCTGCGCACTCCGGACAGAAGGGTGACGCTGCGTGACCAAACAGAAACTGCGTAAGGTAGAAGTTGACCTCTCCGTGCTTCCTTTTCATCCAGATCGACAAATCCGGTATGAGCAGTTGCGTCCATCGACCATTCTCCCCAGTTTCCCATCCTCGTTGCCATTTGACCATCGACTCCGCTCTCACTAGCAAGAACTCCTCTGACATTTCTCCGCTGATAACATTCACTCTCCTCCGCGAGAGTGATGCCAATCGGAATCATTCCAGCATTGACGCATACTGCTTCCGATGAAATAGCTCTGTACGCACTCACGACTCTCATGGCCATGAGCCTGAACGTACTCCCAAGTAGCACACTACGGTCATGATTAGTTGTAGTGACTTGATTTTGACTCAGCAAGTCATTTTTATGTTATCTCAACCGTATGGCAACAAGTGTGCTACTAGGGCTGTTCTACTTCGCCCGCTTTCGCTTGGTTTCCAGCGCTGTGACCCAGGCTGGACTTCCATATCTCAGTATCGATGATGATACACTAGCCAGTAGACGCCGCTACTGCTAGGTCCGTAGCTATGATTCTGGCTACCGCGTTGATGGCCTTCCCCACCTTCTCGCAGGCATAATCTCTGTGGCTGATGAAGTTCATTACGATCATCACACCCAGATACTACAGATTCAGCGCTCCGATGACGATTCCTGCTCGCTGCACCGCTTTGTGGTTGCTGACCAGCAGTACCTCCGTTTGGTGGTAGGCTATTAGCAGTTTCGACGCTTGCATCCAGTTTTCAATTATGCCGATTGCTTTGGTCGCCAGCATTTCCTGATAATATGATGTTACTCGCAAAGCCAACGATCACTACGCCTTTTGGAAGCTTCAGCGTCAGCACTCCGTTGTGCGTTCCGTTGCAACGTGTTGGGCCAAGGATGGAGCCTTGTGGAACTCCAGCTGTGATGTTCACCGATTTCCGTCCCACGGATGTCTTGTAGATCAGCACCCGATTCTGAAAGTAACTCTTGAGAATTCTGCACAGTTAATCAGGGACCCTGTTCTGTGCAGCGACTAGGCAATAGCCTTCCAACTGGCGCTGTTGAGCGCGTTCTTAACGTCGATCGTTACAACAGCGCAATATCGATCGCCTCTCCGCTTCTGTTTGGACGCCTTTACGGCTGTCTCGACCACTGTCAGAATGGCATCCACCGTAGACTTCTCACAACACTGGAGAGTGTGAGGTGATTAAAAGGTGGAAGCAGCACCTGAACGGCAATGTTACTGCGAACGAAAGAGGCACGGTAATGAAGCTAGAAACACGCGCAGAAAATGACAGGATCCCGACCCCAACCCTTTAGGAAGTTGAGGAAGAAATTGGTCGGTTGAAATCAACAAAGCTGCTGGTGTTGACCAACTTCCAAGCAGGCTATTAAAATACGGTGGTTTCACACTGGCCAGGGCGCTGCACTGGGTAATCATCAAGTTTTGGGAGGAGGAATGTTTAACGAAGGATTGTATGGAAGAAATAGTGTGTCCCATCTATAAAAATGGCGACAAGCTGGATTGCTGCAATTATCGTGCGATCACGCTACTGAGCACTACCTACAAGTTCTGATTTTATGCCGCCGCCTGTCACCAATTGCAAAGGAGTTCGTGGGGCAATACCAAGCCGGATTCATGGGTGCCCGCGCTACTACGGACCAGATTTTCGCGATTCGGCAAGTTCTGCAGAAATGTCGCGAATACAACGTGCCCACACATCATCTTTTCATCGATTTCAAATCAGCGTATGATACAATCGATCGAGCCCAGCTATGGCAAATCATGCACGAATATGGATTTCCGGAAAAACTGACGCGGTTGATTAAAGCAACGATGGATCGAGTGATGTGTGTCGTCCGAGTATCAGGGACACTCTCGAGTCCCTTCGAATCTCGGAGAGGGCTACGGCAAGGTGATGAATTGTCGTGTTTGTTTTTTAACATTGCATTGGAGGGTGTGATTCAAAGATCTGGAATAGACACGAGTGGCACAATCTTCAGGAAGTCTGTCCAACTATTTTGCTTCGCTGACGACGTTGATATTGTAGCACGTAACTTTGAGACGATGGCGGATACGTACATCAGACTTAAGGCTGACGCTGGTAGGATTAGGCTTGTGATTAATGCGTTGAAAACAAAATACATGAAGGGAAGAGGCTGACGAGAAGACAATGTTAGCCTCCACCACTAGTTCAGATCGACAAAGTTCACCAAACTACAAAGATGACCATCTACAAGACATTAATTTGACCAGTAGTTCTCTACGGTCACAAAACATGGACATTACTAGTGGAGAAAAAACGCGCCCTTGTTGTCTTTGAACGAAAGGTGCTGCGTACGATCTACGGTGGAGTGCAGATGGAAGATGGATCGTGCAGGAGGCGAAAGAACCACGATTTGCATCAGTTGCTGGGAGAACCTCCCGTCGTACACATAGCAATAATAGGTGGACTACGATGGGCTGGGCATGTCGTAAGAATGTTGGACGATAGCCCTGTGAAAATGGTTCTAAAAACCCGAATTAATCCACCGATAGTGAGACTGAACCCTTCTTACATTTCACCAGAATTACGAGCTCAAATGTGGCCAATATTATACTGGATACATATTTTCATCAGAAATTCCAGGAACATCCAGGAATATTCGATATGTCATACATTCAGTTTATAAAATTAACTATTTGTCAATCCTGATCGTATTGTTCATCGATGTGATTAAAATATTGTCATTAATAGTCTTTAACGACCTGTTTATGTTAGTTATATAAAAGGGGAAATCACATAAATATTAGAAATTTCTTATATTCAGTCCATATAATGAATTATTAGACAATCCTAAGCGTCAATTTTGATTATCGATATGGATTCAAGATGCTTAACAAGTACATGTTCGTTGAAAATTGTGTAGCTATAGTAAATGGAGACATTGTGTAATTTTCGAATATACTCGTTGCAGTTCAAAACCGGACCACTCGAGCCAATCGATCCTGCTCTAATTCTATAGAGTCGCATAATGTGGCTAGCCCGCTGCATGTGCTGTACAACGCACCAGATGCGGAACAATAGAATGCAAGCGGCATCGATTAGGGTGAGTGGTCTTGTTCGGTTTTGAACTGCAACGAGTATATTTTCATCTCACAATTATGTGCTCTCAGGTATTGTTTTGGTCATATCTCCATGAAGGATTATCCAATCATAATGAAATCTGGACCCGTTATTTGAAAATTTTATATAGCTTTGATTTGGCACCAACAAAACTAAAATCGGTACACAAATAGTTCAGGAGACTCAACTGCTTGATTACGATTGTAATAGGCCGTCAAGTACTGTTTCGTTCATATCTTCGTTACGAAAAGTCCGAATGAAAAAAAAAATCAATTGCGTTCTATGAGAATGTTGCAGAACTGAAATCGGTTCACAAATGGCTGAGAAACCGATGTGACATTATTTGTAACGCACACACACAAACACACACAAACACACACACACACACACACACACACCCCCCCCCCCCACACACACACACAAATATGTATATATATATATATATATATATATATATATATATATATATATATATATATATATATATATATATATATATATATATATATATATATATATATATATATATATATATATATATATATATATATATATATATATATATATATATATATATATATATATATATATATATATATATATATATATATATATATATATATATATATATATATATATATATATATATATATATATATATATATATATATATATATATATATATATATATATATATATACACACATACACACAGACATGTGCTCAGTTTGTTGAGCTGAGTTGAATGGTATAAGACACTCGGCCCTCTGGGCCTCGGATAAAAAGTCGAGTTTTCAAGCGATCTTAATACCCTTCTTTTGGTGTAAAACGAATCGACGGATACAAAAAGAAGAGGCGCGCAACGAGCTAGGTGGATCAATCAAGTAGAAGGAGACCTGTGGACCCTCCGCAGACAGCGAGGCCAAAAAGTTATTTGAGTGACTACGACGGGAGATGAATCAGCCCAGGGCTAAACAATCTCGATAATAAAGGAATAAAAAAAATAATGAAACTTTGCTGGGAAAAACTTTGCATCTATCTCATCTACGTATCGTTTTATAAAAAAAAATCTAACTTTTTTTGGGGCAGGACCTAAAAGAACAGTTTTTTAGCTCTATTTTTTTTCAATTTGAATTTGAAAACTTTGTTTAGACAACTTTTAGGGCATATAATTACGCATATTTTGAAGATACAAGTAATTGCTAGTTATTGTATGAAAAAAGTTGTAGAGTTTGAAGTGTAAGAAAACGTTATCTCAAGATGTCTTACTACCTTATTTGCAAATATTTGCAAACATGGAATAAGTGAATTGAAAGTACAAACTTCCAACTACAAGATCTATGCAATATCGTTTGTCCCCTTTCGTCCCCTTTTAGAGAAAAACCCATTTAATTTAATTTAATTTAATTCAATTTATTATTATCACCGTCTTCGACAACAAGATCGTTCAGACTGTACTTATTCTAAAATAACTTATGTAACTAAACAATTCGGATAGTTCGGTTTTTAAAAATAGTCCTGGAAATGTTGAAATCAAACTCGTCAGAAATGTCATTGAACGACCGAATACAAGCGTCAAGAGGGTTGTTGTAGCCGTAATTCGTTCGGTGATACGGAACAGCAAGCAAGTTGGAGTTCCGAAAGCGCCGTGGAAGAATGTTCAGCGGTATCTGCTCAAGAAGCGCAGGACAGTCGATGACACTGTTAATGACGTCGAATATAAATAAACGCTGCATATTCATACAGCTGCCAGTTTAAAAATGGTTAGTTTTGCATTTTTCCTGCAAACTTTCTATCAGCAGCATCAACAATTATCACTAAAGAGCATAACAACGTGAATTTTTCATGACAATGTTTTTATTTTCATATTAACCCATCTCCATTGAATTATTAATATTTATATCAAAGACAAACAGACATAACACATTATTCACATTAATAAACTTATCATTAAATTAATGTGACCAAACATATGTAAATGTGTCAACATAGACAAACGGACATAACACGTGCAGTTTCTTCATCAATTACGCATTTGACGGTCAATTCTAATGTGTCTTGGTTGGTAGTAACGCCACACGTGGCGCACATAGTAGATTCCCTTACGTTTGACGTTAGCAGATTTCCGCCATATGTTCAGCTTTATCATCCATCACAGTGTGCTCAACAGATGGCGCAGGTGTGTTAGTGACGATGATTTGTAGAGCAAAATGTACAATGAGTTATGTCTGTTTGTCGGTGATATAAATATCAATAAATAAATGAAGATGGGTTAATATGAAAATATAAACATTGTTACAGGCATATTGGCATACGATACAGGATCCACCTGAGGATTTCCTGGCTTCGGAGACAACACTAGTTTCTGTATTTTCCACCTGTCCGGGAAATGGCCTTCCTCCAGAAATTTCTGCAGCACATCTCTGAACATGTCCGGAAATGTCTGAATCACTACTTTCAGAGCCACGTAAGGGATTCCATCCGGACCGGGTGCCTTTTTCACCTTAGGCACTTTCGCCGTTGCCACGAGCTTCTCGTTCGAGACTTGCATGCCCTCAGCGTAACTTCTATCTTCCTGTACGTGGACACGTCATTGGATCGTACGTCGGGAATAGTCAAAACCTTCAGTTTTGCTGGACATAGCTCTGTAGCCATTGTTGAGCCTTTGATCTTGACCATGACAGTAACATTTCCTTGTAGCAGTTCGTCTTGCTCATTCTTATCTCCCCCCCCCCCCCCCTCTCTCTCTATATCTACCCCCATTCTCACTCTACCTTTCTCTCTCTCTCTCCCCCCTCTCTCTCTCTCTCTCTCTCTCTCTCGACAACTCGACAACGACGAGGTTCACGGCTAGTGCTGAAAGGATAGGGACCGTTGCAGGTTGTATGGCCCCTACACACAACAAGAGTGAACAACTGCAAGTCTTTTGGCGTTGTCTCCCCCTCTCTCTCTCTCTCTCTCTCTCTCTCTTTCTCTTTCTCTTTCTCGTTACCTTCCTCTTTGTTAAACAATTTAAACATTTTGTTTCAAAATTTCGTCGCTTTCTGTTACTTTCTTTTTCAAGGGAGTATCTGGCATGTCTTAATATTCGTATGTTGTTCAAGTTTTTAAACATTGACACTTGATTGGAAATTCTCTTACAGCAAGGGTAGGGTGTCAAGTGAAAATCTAAAAATAAGCGACCGTCACGAAATATCGTTACAAATTAAACGCTTATAACTTGATAAATTCTCAATTGATTTTCAAGATGTTTACATCAATCGGTTGAAAGTTTTTCCGTGTATCAATTCAATTATCAAACATTATCAATTAACAATTTTAAACTATTTAAAATAACGAAAATAAAAGGTGATGTCTCATAATTTTGTTTTGCAGGCTAAATTTACTAAATGCACAGTACTTTCCTATCACAGATTTCAAATGTGAGCAAGGGAGGTCTCATATGCAGCAGTGAACGATATAAAAGGGGTACAACCTTCGCAAAATTTCTCACTCGTTTGGCTGTACTGGAGCTGTGCGGAGCATTGATCCAGTATGGATTGGCAGCTAGCGCTTGGCGATGTCATGTACCTTGGAGGGTGCACTAGTTTCATTTGGCAGAGCGGAGCGGCAATGCGCCAATTTGGATTTGGCAGCTGGTGGTGGCAAGTGTCATAGAAGGTGCACTGGCGATCAATCCAATAGGTCAAGTAGCTGATTGCGCTGCAGGTTGTTGTTAGCATGCCGTTGACTAGGCAGCCATTAATTATGCAGTGTTGTGCTAAGCAGTAGGTTGCTTGGGCCAATGATGCTTTGTAGTCATCCGGTGGGTGTAACCACGAGGAGCGAGAATAGGTGCTTGTGTGTGTGTGTGTGTGTGTGTGTGTGTGTGTGTGTGTGTGTGTGTGTGTGTGTGTGTGTGTGTGTGTGTGTGTGTGTGTGTGAACGTTGCGTTGAACGCTGAAGTAATCTGATTCTTCATAAGACCGAGAACAGAAAGACCGTAAAGCGTTGTGATACTGAACCACACCAGTATGGATTAATGGTTTCCACCATATATGGGTTTTACATACTATAAATGTTATATATGTATTCTCCGTGCGTGGAGTAACGGTTATGATGGTGTGTTTTACACTAAATAACTTTTAAGGAGCGAATTATGGTTTTTCCTAACAAACATACTTAATGACTTACTTATGCGGTTCCAACGTCCCATTAGGACAGCATCTGCGTTGCAATGTTCTCATAGGCGTAGCCAGAGGGGGCAGGGGTGGGGCCGTTGCCCCCCCCCCTAACTTTTGATTTTATTTTCAGATTTTTAATGTTTGTTTCAATTTTTTATTGTTTATTTTTAATGTTTGTGAGATGGTCCCTTTACCTCAATGAAAAAGCGCGAAGTCGCCTCGATTTTGTAATAAGTTGTAGGAAAAAAAACGCAAAAAACGGACATCCATGAGATTTTTTTTAAATAGTTAACCCACCCTAGCTAACCTAGCGTATCTAAAAAATATCTCTAGTAATGTTAACTATGATTCAAGCATTGATTAGTTTTTTTTTCCGCTAGCTGAAAGTGGCAAAAGCTATGTTCAGTTCAATTTTCAGTTCTTGGCAATTAAAAAACGTAATATTTTAACCAATGTTATAGCTTTCGGAAGTCAAATAACACCAGATTGAGAAACATATTTCATAATTCGTAGTTAGAAAGTGTATCAACGGAAAATGTATATTTGAACTATTCATTATATGTGCCAAACCGATTAATGTTACCCCGCTGATCAATAATATCCCGTTTTACGGTACTGTAGTTTCGTATTATTGAGAATATATGTTAATCATATCTTAAAGTTTGATTCAGTATTTTGAAGTATTGTTTCTGTATTCAAGAGATATTATTAGAGCACATGCTACGATATAATCCAGGTGAAACGAGACGAATCGTATCCGATTTTCAGAGCAGTAATTTGATAACCGTGTGAAAAAGCAAGACAACATGCTAATCAGTGCGAGAAGTTGCAGTGGTCTTATCCTATTCAAAAGTTTTATCCCTTTCTATGAGCATGAGCAAGATAATGAGCATGATTAACCGCCCAAGGTTGCTACTCCGTTGCTGCCAGATCAGCTGTTATAACACAGAGAACCAACAGATGATGGTTGAGACTAGCACGGTATCCATCCTCAATGTGTAAAAACTCGTCGTCCCAAACTAAGGCAATACTGGGTAGGAATGTGTCGACGTGATACTAGTTTTATAGGAAGCCGAGACCGCCTCTGCACTTTCACTGGGATGTTGGATAACAGGATTGGGTGGCAGCAGGATTCTTTTTGGTAAACGATAAGCTGAATTCACGCGGCGTTTAGGGAAATATTTAAATATTAGTACCGATTTCTGATTTGAACCTATTTAATCCAACAGTGAGGATGCTGTTGGGGTCACTCACAAAGTGTGGTGGTGGTTTTTCATTAGAAAAAAAAAGATTCTCTTTAATGTTGGAAATCCGATTTGAACTGATTTAAACCATTAAAAAGGTATAGTGGCTTACTTTCGCCAAGTGACACGGCAAGTATGGCAAACCAATATTATGGATGAAAATTAATTGTGATCCTCACCACCGGTTCACCAGCCCGGCGAACCACCACATCTCACCATGAAGCATTTTTGTAGTTTTTTTTTCTATGCTCACTCGATAACTCGCATCGCTGAATTATAGATAACCGAAACAATACGAAACGCGCCATGCCCGATAACAAAATAGTGCGTAATTAAGCATCGACACAACCTTTCACAGCCGATGCTCGAAGCATACTCTTTTTCATAAACTTTCAATTTTTACCACTGTATCAATCAAGTAGAGGCTTCTTAAGAACAATCTATTGTAATCCATTTGAATTTGCGATTGAGGGATTTGGTAAAAATAAGAGTGCGTAGATGCATTTCGTGCCTTCTGGTAACTTTATGCTTCTATTGATGTCCAGGCTCATCCGTTTAGCACCAACCGGGGGAGACTGGTTCCTATACCCAATGATTTCATTATCTCCAATCTGCTCAACCAATCCCAATATGTTGTGATATAGTGGACGGATTATTATAATTTGAGATAACTCAATGTAGACTTCTTCCAAATCTGGCAGATCGACAGGCAGTCTACCAGGGGAGACCCACCTGGTACCTCATAGCAAGATGCTTAGAGGCGGACCGGAAGATTCGAGAGCTACCCCCCCTTCAAAGATTTTATCCGTTTCTACGGGAAAAAACGCGCTGAATTTATGTGCGATGGTTCGGCGCGTGTTCATAAATAGAAGAATGTTTGTAACAAAACGGATCACCGGATAGAATACATACATAAGCACTCAGTTAGCACTCGGTTTTAAAACAATACTAAGTTGAATAGGTTCATTGGTAGGAAATTCATCAATCAAATACATACCACAACAAGTCGAGAACACTCGCATGAACCCAGAAGAAAGCTACTATTAAAGTCGATGTTCATTACTTCTCATTCTAAATTTGATTTTGGAAAAGTGCTCTGCTGGTGAGTGCACATTGTGTGAATTGCGCAATGATTTTTTTAAATTATTAGCAGTTCTTTGATTTATTGTTATCTAGTAGTACCATAAATGTAATTACAAGAAACAAACGAACAAAACTAAATAAATGGCGCTGCAATAACCACGAAGAGAAAATTATGCAAAATGAT
The DNA here is from genome assembly GCA_024533555.2 of Aedes koreicus. Classification (NCBI taxonomy): domain Eukaryota; kingdom Metazoa; phylum Arthropoda; class Insecta; order Diptera; family Culicidae; genus Aedes; species Aedes koreicus. The sequence continues at coordinate 76,707 of JAHHFK020004505.1, forward strand.
GGTTTTTCCGGAATTTGAACAACAATTTTAATAACATTCAATAATACACCGTTTTTGTTTTATACTACTCAGATACACTCCACTTGCTACGACGACACTATACCATCGATACTATATCGTTTCGACAGATCGTGTTTCACTTGGATCATGTCAGATAAATCGGTTCAAATTTCAAAACGCAGATGCACCAGTGTATCTGAAGTATTTTAAAAATATTGAGGAGTAGCAGATAGAACGCATATGAATTCCTTTTCGTCATTGATGAATGAAACTTCCTAAATTATTTCTTATTACTCGTGTATTAAGAATACAAGTAGCAACAATTTATCACAAAAATCACAGCTTGCTTACAATCGCAACTTACGTCGGTTTGTAAAGTTATGCATGATTTTCCTGTTTAGATAAAACAGAGAAAATAATTAAACTGAAGGTAAGTTAAGAGGACACACACCACAAGCTATAAACCACCAAAACTCAAAACTAACCACTTATTATTTGAACTTCAAACAACAAACAAAACGATGTTTTTGCGGTGTTGCTTTGTCAGTATATGCACTGAAAATTTATTTTTGTGAATTAGCTTTCCCTTGTTTCGTAAACATGGATTTTGTTCATAGAATAAATTCTTCGTAATTTGTATGAAACATTCCTTATGCTTGTCATCTGGTGAAATGTTGTCATTACACCTTTTTGTACAATGCACGAAATGAATTTTGTGAAGACCAACCTATCACTGCTTTTGTTCAATCGTACTCATACATGTTGGTTTTGCTGCTTGGGTGGGCTGGAATCATTAATTTATCCCAAAATAAAAATTAAAGCGCTATCGAGAGTTAGAAGTTCATACTCATTAATCAAGTAACTTTTAACTAGTCACCATGGCCCAGTGAGATCAACCACGGATTCAATAACAAGTCTTCCCAAAAATACAGGTTCAAACCTTATTTCAGAAATATTAAAAAGAAATCTGAACAACTCCTCGTGGTTTGCGCATTTTTTTCAATTACATACTGAGTCGATATAGAAGTTCTGTCAGTCAATCATATAACCATGCATTCTTATTGATAACAACATATTCGTAGCATTTTGTATTGTTTTCGTACAATGAACGAGTGTTCCTTCTGTGTCAACTAATGCTTCGTGCTTTTAACAGTTATGTAACAGCATTGTGGCATTGAATACGAAGGTAGTTGCTTGAAAAGTACAAATCAATTTCGATGTAGAAAACAAAGAATATATTTGTTAGTTCTACATTCGATTTCGTAATAAAAACGAAATTTAATTTTCAGTGTGGGCGAGTAAGTCGCGAGGAAAAGTACATTTTCAGTAAAAACTGTTAGATTTCAGCATGGTTCCTATTTAATGGAATTCTATTTTGAAACTTGGGGAAAATCGAGAGTTTTTAAAATCTCTTATTTTTATTCCAGATCAAGTCTAGAATAGTTTAATTTTGTTGCCAAAATCGGACGGGTATTGTAAAATGCTTTGGGTGAGAGCAGAAAAGTTAATCCCTCCGTCGTTCAGGTGGATTTTTACAAAGTGAGGGCTCGATTCCCGCTCCAGCCGACGGAACTCGATAATGTCCCTACTATATGGGTCCACCGGGCGTTGTGTTGTCCGTTGTATAATGTTAAGTGTTCAGTCTGTGCAGCAACTGGTTGAAGACGGTGTGATTCTCTCTCTCTCTCTCTCTCTCTCTCTCTCTCTCTAACTCTCTCTCGCTCTCTAACTCTCTCTCTCTACTCTCTCTCTGTCTCTAAAAAAAATTAGCTTGCCCCCCCCCCCCCCCTTATTCGAAATCCTGGCTACGCCTATGAATGTTCTACTAAGAAACCAATATAACGAATCTAACATGTTGAACAGAATAATGCATCAAATGAACGATGTGGTAGTCTACGTCAACCGGTCGTGTGTTATACACAACCCCACTGATTTTTAATGTCAAAATCGTTCGGATATTTCTCCCTTTGCGATAATAAAAAAGAGTCTCTAGCCCACAAGAAACGTCAACAGTTAAGTTCAATTCCATTTTCGAAGAACTGTTTATCAAACCACGAACTGACGGCGGTGGTGCCTCTCACTCAGAAGTTTGTATTTTTCGGAAAAGCAAACAAACAAAAAGAAAACAAGTGCCGCTAGGAATGGCAAACATCATCATCGATATTGAACCTCCAAGTGGTAGACTGCTGCTGGTGCACCGACAGCAAATAATAATAAAAATAAATGTGTTTGTTGTATTATATAAAGTTTTGCACATGGGTAAACATCAGCAAAAATCGAAGGGTTCAGCAAAATAGCTCAGAGTGATATTGTCCCCGCTGACCTGCTCTCCGGCGTCCGGTTCCGAGCTTGCACTGTATGGAACTGCTTCCTTCTGGAATTTTCGTTTCTTTACTCCACATGACGAAAAAAAAAAAAGTTGAAAGCCAAACGGGACGAGAGGTTTATATGTGTGAAAGATGAACGTTAGCTGTATCAAGGAATCATGTTAAGATTTTGTCATTGCTACTGATTTATAGGAGTTTGACGTCAACGAGCAAAGCAGAATTCCACCCAGAATCAACAGGTATTCCATAAAAATTGATTCATCTTTCCCTCGATGATGGACGCAACGATTACCCACTCGAGAATCAACACCAACTGGCCCTGGCAGTCGCTGCTTGAATCTGTTTGTCTTGTGTCCATACCCATGTCACCCCATAAAATGAAACTGCAAGCACCCAAAGGTTAGACCAGAGAAAATTTGATAGCGAACACAAAACACCCAAAACCCGGTCCAGAGTTATAAGTATAAATGAACGCGCAAAATATACGACATGGCATCATGGCCAAGCAGATAAAAGGTGCGACGCCGCATCAACACCTTTTGTCCCATTCAGCAGCACACCCACTCCCGCTCGGAAATCATCATGACCACGAAAGGGTCAGACCCCTGAGGGCAGGTAGTTTATTTTTGGAATTGACTCGACGGTATTGGCCATAAAGCAGCAGACGACAACGGCCGACCAACGCAACGTCGGCGTTAGTTGTTGGGACGGTAAATTTCCCAAATTTATCGCATTTTTCATCGGGATAGACCAAACCTCCTATCCCGGAGGACCAAAACGGGCATGGAATTCCGAATGTCGTCATTGACCTTCGGCAGTCTTATCGGTCGGTATTGATTTCGTCGGAACAGAGAAACTGACGGCACGGGGGAAATAATGATGCCAATAAAATGACTGGATTTATTGCTAACGAGAGAGTTATTCGAGAAATGTATGGGCCTATCCAGGAATTGGGACGCTAATCGTATCACTTATGAAAGAAACCTACCACCGAAGCCCGTTAGTGGATTGCCTAGACGAGGAGTGTTGAATCTATCGAATTGGTGGACTGCGGAGCTGCAGTTTGGTGTCATCAAAATTTGATAAGTCTATATTTTTGTCGTTCGGGCAGTGATGCATTTGTGTACCCTGCTCATAGGGTTACGGGATGTAATGTTAGCCTAGGTCCTTTATTCGGCCTATGTACCAAATATGTCATTGATTTAGCGATTATCAACAAAACTTTGTTGCTATCAAGATGGCCGATTAATTCCGAAGCAGTTGAGTCATTATTAATCAATTAATTTGTTCACTTCTTCGTAATTTTCGATTTCCTTCACTTTTAAGGCACCATAATTTCACCGGTTAAGCTGATCTTCTAATAATTTTAATTTGGTTGAATTTAACCGATTAACCTTGTAATTTATCCTAGATGTACAGATAACAGCCACACGTTATAAACTAACTGTTTACATAAATAAAATAACAAGGATTGAACAAGAAAACCGTAGACCTAATGTTAGGACATATTTTTTGTATGTTACCAACTATGGTCTGCTGTATAAATAACGTATTAATTGATTAATTTTTGTTATTGGTAAAATTTTCAATGGAAATATATGAATTTGCGGTTGTATATTTTTCAAATGGCTCATCTTCACAAAAACTAAGATACAAAATCTGTATAGTGTTAATTATAATGTTTTGATTATCAAATGACTGATAAATCATGTATGAAATCACTTTATTGTTTCAAAGCAGTTTTAATTTAAAGAGTGTTCCGATCAAAATTTGGTCAAACAGTTATGTGTGTGAGTCGATCAAAGTTTTCATTAATAAGTCAAATTCTTTTTCTTTTTCAAGTTCAGTTAATACAGAATACAGGAAAAATATTCAGCTTAGCTTCCTTTTTACCCAATGGAAATTGCCAGGTCTTTCGTTTAACACCTGTCATAAGATTTTGTGCAGTCTCCTTGTCCACTTTATTCGCCGCAGAACGCCAGTTTGCCGTGAACTGTTTCTCGCTAACAACAGCTCTTTGAGTCTTTGTTCGATTGGGCGGAGCTCTGGCGTGTTGGGAGGGTTCTTGTCCTTGGACATGAACGTTGTTGGCAGCATACTACTCCATGGCTCTTTTTCGTAATGGCAAGATGCCGAATCCGGCCAAAATAGAACGGAACAATTGTGTCGCTTCAGGAAAGGCAGTAGACGTTTTTGTAAGCACTCGCTCAGATAAATTTCCTGGTTGACGGTTCTGGTCGCAATGTAAACGTTGCTCTTCAAGTCACAGGTACAGAAAGCCTGCCACACCCGATATTTCTTCACGAACTTTGACAGTTCAATGCACTTGAAAATATCTGCCACCTTTCACCGTCCGGTTGCCGTATAAAATTCCTGTTCAGGAAGCTGTTTAAAGTCTGCCTTGACGTAAGTTTCATCGTCCTGTACCACGCAATCAAACTTCGTCAGCATCGTCGTGTACAACTTTCGCGATCGTGCTTTGGCCGACGTGTTTTGTATATCGTCGCGATTTGGAGTCACCACTTTCTTGTAAGTCGACAGTCCAGCTCGTTTTTCAGCTCTATCCACGGTTGCAGGCGCCACTCCCAGCTTCTTTACGACATCTTGGACGGAGAGGTTGGGGTTCCGCTCGAAACAGCGGGCAACTATTTTTGTCATCGTTGTGGCTTCCGGCTTTCGATTTCCCCCGATCCAGCTTTCCTGGCTGTCGACAAACGTTCACCGAACACTTTTAATACGTTGGTAACAGTTGATTTAGCCACATTCAACAATTTCGCCAACTTGGCTTGAGAGTAGTTTGGATTTCCGCCATTCACGTGCAAACTTTTGGTGCGTTGCTTCTCTTCCTTCGACGACATTTTGATAACTGAAGTGCTAATCTCAAAATCAAAATAGAGCCATGATGCTACACGCACACATCATCAAAATAAGGGGTGTGCAAAATTGTTTAATGCACGATGAAAGGAAATGCGTTAAGATTATTCAACCGGAAGGCCGTGCAGAATCACCTTCAGCGGCTTGCTTCCGAATACGTCGTGAGTGAGAATTCGAGGTGAGCGCCAACAGCACGGTAGTCAGCTTCCTTCGAGCACATGATCTTCGTGCCCTTACTGCACAGCATGTACAGCAGATGCATTTGCATGACTGCAAATTCGGTCCTGAATGCAGCGATGTTCTTTGACGTGGTGAAGAGCGGGAGGACCTTCACATTTTTTGGCACCTTCTGTACCGAGAGTGCGGAAAGCTGGTTTCTCGCTAACGGTCGGCCGTTATTGTCCGATGGACCGGTGTCGTAATGGCGCAGTCACTTGGAACTGCCAGGTTTCGGTATGTTTTCGGGGTTGGATACCGCCGGCGATGATGGCACCGCGTGTCGATTTTTGCCATGGCAACTATGCAGCGCTTTCTTATGGCGCCGGACGCGCTTTCTTTTGAGCCGGACGCGCAATCGCGTAGAAACGGACGAGGGAGGAAAAAACCTCTTTACACAACCGTACGAGCCGCTTGATCGAATAAGAAATGATAAAAAACGTTTGCATTAAAAAAATGGACAAAAATTGCCGATTTTTCATGGGTTTACCTTCACCCGCACTGACAAAACTACTCATGCAGCATCAATCATAGTAACCCATGAGTCAGCAGACAAAATTTGACAGCTCTTTCAGTCGAACTCTAACCGTGATGGCAAAAACAATGAAGCAACTGCGTTCAGAGGTGTGCGCGTTCAAAGACGGAACCCCGCCGCGTCGAAAACGGACATCGTGCGGCACTTTGTGGACGCCAGATACACCCGTTCCAGCATCTACAACATCTTGGCACTATTAGACAACAATCAGAGCATCGAAAGAAAGCCCGGTTCCGGACGGCCGACGACCCTGAGCGACAAGAAGCTCCAAAAGACGTTGAAGAGGAAAATCGAGGGAAAAGTGGCTACATCGCTGCCGGGGCTTGGCCGGGAGGTCGGTTCAACCGGCCAAACAGTGAAAACGTACCTGGCGAACACGAACATACATGTCAGGAAGCGGAAGTTGCGTCCACGCGTTTCGAAGTTGCAGGCAGCGGCTGAATAAGATGGTCAATTCGATTTTCCCGGCGAATCGCGACGTGGCGGTGGTGATGGACGACGAGACCTATCTCACCCTGGATGGCAACGACTGGCAGGGCACTTCGTATTTTACTTCCCCCACGAAGGAAGTGAGCTCCGAGGTGAAGTTCATTTCACACACCAAGTTCCCCAAGAAGGTGCTGCTTTGGCTGACAATCAGCGAGAAGGGGATGTCAAAGCCGTTCTTCTTTCGCTCCGGACTGGCCGTGAACGGGGAAATTTATAGTACGAAATGCCTGCCGGAAGTTGCGTCGTTCATCAAGATCGCCAAGATCACCAGAGACGCCGGATCTGGCGTAGGCCCATTACTCGAAGCGATCGTTGGAGGACATGGAGCGACTGAATATCGATGTGGTACCCAAGTAAGATCTACTCCAACAATTTTGTCGCGAGAACTCAAAAACATGCCTACACACTTAGAAAATTTCACAGTATTTGGTAATTTTTTTACCGAACTTTCAACAGCTGAACTTGTGATAATCCGATTTACCGGATTTCGGTGAAAGTTTACAGTTATCCGGTAAAAAAATTACCGATAATTGTGAAATTCTACTGAAATCCGTTAAATCGGATTACCGAACGTTCAGCTGTGGAAAGTTCGGTAAAAAATTACCGAATACTGTAAAATTTTCTGAGTGTGTACGCGCATGTTTTCGTCCGCCATGGCGAATATCCCGGTTAACTGCCGGAAGGCCGCTCGCAAGGGCGTAGAATTTTTTTGCAAGTAAGCTTTAATAATTACCTTCCATGGGAAATTTATTAAAAGCAATTATCTGTCTTAGCTTTTTTCTTTATCACCATCCGAAAAAATACCTTTTTTTTTTAAATGCAAACGTTATGTGAGTGTCACTTTTCTCGTTTTATGTCCTATACGACGACAATGCACAGTCGTTGAATATACACACATGCACACCCGAACCGGTTAGTCTAACGGATCCAGAATCGAGTCAGTATGATGGTATTATCACTGCGATGTAAACAAAAACCTTTTATTTTGACAGTTCATCGAAGTTGGTTCGCATCCAGAACGGATCCTGATCCGACCCGATTGAATAAAAAGAAAAACGTTTTGACAGCGATGACGAACTAGCACAAGAGGCTAAAAGTCACCCAAATAAAGACAAAAAAATCGTTTTGACAGCTGTTAGGTTGGACCTAGGGCGAACCCAGTTCTGCACTGGCAATAACCGAAAACGACATATGACTCTGTCGTCCGTGTTGGGAAACAACCGTTCAGATGCACGTGATTGGTTGATTATTGTTTTGACGGCGCTTCACGTTTATTAATTTTTCAATTTCTATATTTAAAATCAATGGTCATCAACATCAATAACGTGTAGTGAATGTCAACTGGTACAAAATTTGTGGAAAATGATTGTGAAATGACTGAGTTATTTACGTTCAAAACCTAACCATGTTTCAAGGTGCTCCAACTTTTCGAACTCGCAAAAGTTTCTCTCCCAAAAACAATTCTTTTAAAAGCCTCCATCTTTGAAAAGTTCTTGTTTATTTTCTTTGAACCTCAAGATTTTCTAGATAAAAAATGACCAAAGCGTTGCACAGTGGGAAAAAATGGACCCAAATTTCCAAGTAAGAGAAGCCGCTGGTTTTTAAACCGAACCAAATGCATTCCTAAAGGAAAATGGGCTAATAAATCGATTGGCGTAGGTTTTGTGTTGTGTAGAGCACGGTAAGTGGTTCATTTTGCCCTAGTTCACCCTCAACTGATGGTTTCTCTTCATTCTGCTCATATTGTTGCAATCTCCGGAATATATTTTGAGTGAAAATGCATATATTTTACACATATCACATTTAGAAACTTAACAGGGATAATTTCATGTTGTGTCTGGCCCATTTTACCCCAATTCATTCAAATTATTTGATTTTTCTTGTTACTTTCCGAACAGCAGCAATCGTCACAACTTATTTTCGCTGGAAAACTACATATCCCACAGAATATCTGCATAGAAATAATTTGAACCGTCTTTGCGTATTTTTTAGTCTTGTAGATAGTCCGTTTTGCCCCAATATACCTTAAATTGATGGGTTTTTAGCATTAGCTCATATAGCTGAGATCTCCGCAATATATTTTGATTCAAAATGCATACATTTTACACATATCACATTTAGAAACTTAACTTAAGGGATAATTTCTAGTTGTGTTTGGCCGGTTTTACCCCAATTCATCCACATATTTCAATAGTCTGCATTTTTTTATTTTGCTAGATTCTTTCAAAATAGCCACAATCGCCGCAATATACCGCATAAATCACAACCGAAAGACGTCTCCCGAAGAAAATCGAACCGATATGATGCTGAATTCTTTGACGTGGTCGGATCCCAAGATGTCTGACCTGGAGTATAAACGGCTTCATTGTAAAAGCCAAGACGAGGACTTCTCTCGTAAGATTACATTTTACTCTACCGATAGCACTTTCATCACGGATCATGAGATCGACGACAGTGATGATAGTTCGGCTGATAGTGAATACAGCCAAATAGCACAGAATTATGTTTCGCCATTTTGTGATTCATAATAAAACATTTATTTAACCATACACTTATTTTCTAACACGAGAAGCAACAAGATAAATCAAATAATTTGGAGAAATTGGGGTAAAACGGGCAAGACATAACATGAAATTATCTGTAAATTTTCTAAATGTAATATGTGTAAAATATATGCACTTTCAGTCAAAATATAATACGGAAATTGCAACTACGAGGAGAATGAAGAAAACCCATCGATTTAAGGTAAATTGGGGCAAAACAGGCTATCTACAAGACCCAAAAACATGCAAAGTACTTCTATGCAGATGTAAAACGGGCTAAACACAACATGAATTTATCCCTGTTAAGTTTCTAAATGTAATATGTGTAAAATGTATGCATTTTCACTCAAAATATATTGCGGAGATCGCAACTATATGAGCAGAACGCTGAAAAAACACCAATTTAAGGTATATTGCGGCAAAATGGGCTATCTACAAAACTCAACAACACGCAAAGACGCTTCAAATTAATTCTATGCAGATATTCTGTAGGATATGTACTTTTCCAACAAAAATAATTTGTGACGATTGCTGCTGTTCGGAAAGTAACAAGAAAAATCAAATAATTTGAATGAATTGGGGTAAAACGGGCCAGACACAACATGAAATTATCCCTGTTTAGTTTCTTAATGTGATATGTGTAAAATATATGCATTTTCACTCAAAATATATTCCGGAGATTGCAACAATCTGAGCAGAATGAAGAGAAACCATCAGTTTAGGGTGAATTGAGGCAAAACAAACCACTTACCGTACTCTACAGAACACAAAACTTGCGCCAATCGATTTATCAGCCAATTTTCCTTCAGGAATGCATTTGGTTTAGTTAAAAAACCAGCGGGTTCTCTTACTTGGGAATTTGGGTCCATTTTTTCCCACCGTGCGTTGCGTTGGTTGGAAAGCTTGTTATAAGGGCCAAGTAAGTGGTAGTTTACTTGAGCGAGTTTGCATTTTCAAGAAATTTGTGGAAGAAGCCATTGTTTACGTTTATGGCCCTTATGAAAACTCCATGTCGAAATAAAAAGCTTTCCATCCACAACGATTTGGTTTTTCATTTGTGTTGGATCAAAGCAACACAGCCTCAGATTTTGGAGCAACCGAGCTGCATAGCAACCTAGCAACCAACTGGGCGGTTGCTTATTTAACCCAATCAACAAGTGAAAAATGTCTCATTCCTTACTACGCATCTGAAGTGAATACACACTTTTAGTTACCACTCGAGTTCTTGTTCCCTTACTTCAATATTTTGTCACCACGGTTGTGATACTTATCAGTTGGCGACGAGTATTTCCTGGACGTTACGATTTTCAAACGATCCAGATCACGAATCCATCCGGAAGAATGCCTGCGAATCCACCCCTGACGGAAGGAATCAGCGGAAAAGCTAACGGAGGAAGAAGCCATTCTGCAAATCACGCAACTTCTTACGCGGTTGGCCGTTCCTGTACCTCCGAACACTGAACAAATCTTAGAAGCGCTATCAACCAACATCAGTGAATTCACCTTCGATCCGGACAACGGGATTACATTCAAGAAGTGGTTTTCCCGGTACACGGAGCTATTCGAGAGTGATGCCAGGAATTTGGACGACGCTGCCAAAGTTCGATTACTCCTGAGGAAGCTGGATACCGCATCTCACAGCCGATACGTGAATTACATTCTTCCGAAGCTACTCAAGGATCTTCAGTTCACCGAAACCATCTCAACACTCAAGAAGATTTTCGACATGCAATCCTCTATTTTTCACCGACGGTTCCAGTGTCTGCAGCTAGTCAAGTCGGAAGGCGATGACATAATCAGCTATGGCAGCATGGTGAACAGAGCTGTGGAAGAATTCGAGTTCCAGAATTGCAAGATCGACCAGTTCAAGTGCTTAGTGTTCGTTTGCGGACTCAAAGCTCCTCGATATTCAGACATCCGAGCCCGACTCCTATCACGCATCGAAGGCGAAACGGCGGAACATCCGGTAATACTCCAGACGCTCATCGACGAGTTTCAACGCCTCGTAAACCTGAAAGCGGACACATCGATGATCGAGCAGCAATCAAGCTTGAAGTCATCCGTACGTGCAGTCTCGGAGAAGAAACCCGGTAAGCCTCACCAGCATTCGATGAAGATGGAATCGAAGACACCCCGTACTCCCTGCTGGCAATGCGGCCAAATGCATTTTGTTCGTGACTGTCCGTTTTCTACACCTCAATGCAAGACGTGCAATCGAACTGGCCATAAGGAGGGGTACTGTGGCTGCATCAAGAAAGCTACAGACAGTTCATCCAAACCACCTCAAGACAAACGTTACAAGGGAAAGAAGAACGGATCATCCACGCAAACCAGAAGCGTTTTCATCGTGAATCAAAGCAGGAAGAGAAAATTTGTAACGACATCAATCAACGGCGTTGCAGTTTCACTCCAGTTGGATTCCGCAAGCGATATCACAGTGATCTCCGAATCAACCTGGATGATGCTTAAGAAGCCAGAAGCAAAGTTACCCTCAATAGAAGCTGTCAATGCGTCCGGCGAGCCTCTAAATCTGATCGGTGAGATCCAGTGTGATGCGGCTATCAATGGCGTTGTGAAGCAAGATGTTTTGTGACGTCTGTTCCTGATCTCAATGTTCTGGGCATAGAATGGATCGACATGTTCAACCTGTGGTCAATACCGTTCGATGCAATCTACAACCACATTGGATCTGAAAACAAGCCATCAACCAACAATTCACTTCAACAACTTCAAGCAAAGCACGCTCAAGCTTTCGACGAATCGTTGGGTCACTGCACAAAGACCAAAGTGAAGCTTTTCCTGAAACCTGAAACCAAGCCCGTATTTTGTTCCAAGCGACCGGTTCCTTTCAACGCGGTTCCACTCGTTGACGCCGAAATAACCCGCCTGCAGAATCTTGGAATCATTACACCAGTTGACTTCTCAGAGTGGGCAGCGCTGATTGCAGCAGTTCACAAGCCAAATGGACGAGTACGGATTTGTGCAGATTATTCGACGGGATTGAACGATTCTCTGGAAGCCAATCACTATCCTCTGCCAAAGCCAGAGGAGATTTTTGCGCAACTCAACGGAAGCACCGTGTTCAGCATCATTGACTTGTCAGATGCATATCTGCAAGTAGAAGTGGATGATGACTCCAAGAAGCACCTTACTATCAACACCCACAGAGGATTGTTCCGGTTCAACAGACTCGCTCCAGGAGTGAAATCGGCACCAGGAGCATTTCAGCGTTTGATAGATGGCATGATAGCAGATATTCCGGGAATTCGTTCGTTCATCGATGATTTGATCATTTTCGGAAAGGACTGGAAGTCACACAATGCTTCACTCAACATGCTACTCAGATGTTTGCAAGAATATGGTTTCCACATCAAGCTAGAGAAGTGCAGTTTCTACCAAACGGAAATTGGATATCTAGGACACATTGTCGACCCTCAAGGCATACGTCCGGATTCTGAGAAACTGAAGGCCATTGCATCGATTCCACCTCCGACCAACATTTCCGAGCTTCGATCTTTCCTTGAAGCAATCAATTTCTATGGAAAATTTGTTCGGAACATACACAGTTTGCGACACCCAATGGACAAGCTGCTGAAACAAGGTGTCAAGTGGGAGTGGAATTCGGAATGCCAACAGTCTTTCGATGAATTCAAGAAGATTCTTCAATCAAAGTTGCTGTTAACTCATTATGACCCCAAGCTACCGATGATTGTTGCAGCCGACGCATCAAGCACAGGTATTGGCGCAGTTATATTCCATGAGTTCCCGAATGGCAGTTTAAAGGCAATCCAACATGCATCACGCTCACTCACACCAGCGGGGCGGAATTATGGTCAACCGGAGAAGGAGGCACTTGCTCTGGTGTACGCTGTTACGAAATTTCACAAGTACCTGCTGGGACGACGTTTCACGCTATTAACGTACCATAAGCCGTTACTATCGATTTTTAGATCAAAAAAGGGCATACTACTTCACACCGCAAACCGGCTACAGCGATGGGCGCTGACTCTTCTGAACTACGATTTCCAGATTCAGCATGTGGCTACCAACGACTTTGGCTGTGCAGACATTTTGTCAAGGCTCATCGATCGCAACATTCGACCAGAAGAGGAGTACGTAGTTGCTGCAGTTACTCTAGAAGAAGACATGGCAAGCATTCTGACGGACACTGTGGACAAGGTACCCATATCTTTCGATGCTCTTCAAAAAGCTACCAGATCAAGCAAAACGTTGCAGCTGGTTACGAAGTACATACGCGAAGCATGGCCAAACAATCAAGCTTCAATCACTAATCCAGAAACCCTTCCCTACTACCACAGGCGGGAATCGCTCAGTCTAGTCAACGACTGCGTGATGTTCCACGACAGAGTGATGGTACCCGACAAGTTTCGACGGCTGATTTTGAAGCAATTTCACCGTGGTCATAGTCCGGGGGATAGTCCGAATGAAGGCAATCGCTCGAAGTTTCATCTACTGGCCCGGAATTGACAAGGACATAGAAGATTTCGTCAAGCGATGTTCACCCTGTTCTGCCGCAGGAAAAAGTCCACCAAGACGACTCTCGAATCATGGCCAGTTCCATCGAAGCCTTGGTCACGCATCCACTTGGATTATGCAGGTCCTGTCGACGGAATGTATTTCCTCGTGGTTGTCGATCCGTATACAAAATGGCCAGAAGTGTTTGCGACTCGGACGATCACCTCAAAAACGACAATCAAGCTCCTCAACCAGACGTTTTCTACATTCGGCGTTCCGGAAACCATTGTATCCGACAACGGAACTCAATTTACCAGCCATGAATTCCAGACATTCTGTGAAAACCTTGGCATCAACTACATTCGTACAGCCCCTTACCACCCTCAATCAAATGGACTGGCAGAGCGATTTGTGGATACCCTAAAGCGAAGCTTACGGAAAATTCGTTCGGGAGGAGAGACTCTAGAAGAAGCACTGCAAGTTTTTCTCCAAGTATATCGCACCACTCCTTCAAGCGGCTTAGGTGGAAAATCTCCTGCCGAAGTGATGTTCCAGAGGCCAATACGAACTGTTTTCTCACTGCTGAAACCGCCAACAGAACTCCATCAACATCCTCCGACAAAGCAGAGAAGCAAAATGCAGCTTTCAATAAGAAGCATGGTGCACTCAAACGGCAGTTTGCAGCAGGTGAAACAGTATACGCACAAGTACATCGAAACAACACATGGAACTGGGAGAAGGCTACCATCGTAGAGCGAATCGGAAAGGTTAACTATAATGTGTACCTAGAAGACCGTCAACGCCTCATCCGTTCCCATGCGAATCAATTGAAGCAACGTGCTCCTGACAATAGTTCACATCAAGATCCATCACCTCTATCTGTATTCTTCGACGGATTTGGACTCTCAAGTTCAGAACTTCCAAGGCGCCATGTGAACGCTGATGACGACGAACTCGAGATTCCTGCTGCGAATGAAAATCCCATTGAATCTGATGACTGTTTCTATTTCGAAGCATCCGAAGAAGAAGTACCAGTCCCTCCAGTTGTGGATCCCGTTCATGATCGAGATAGACGTTTGATACGGCTGCCTGCAAGGTTCCGATCCTACTTGTTGGATTAAAAGGGGGGAGATGTTGGATCAAAGCAACACAGACTCAGATGTTGGAGCAACCGAGCTGCATAGCAACCTAGCAACCAACTGGGCGGTTGCTTATTTAACCCAATCAACAAGTGAAGAATGTCTGATTCCATACTACGCATCTGAAGTGAATACACGCTTATTAGTTACCACTCGAGTTCTTGTTCCCTTACTTCAACATTGTGTCACCACGGTTGTGATACTTATCAATTTGCGACATTGGCCCTTATGAAAACTCCACATCGATTTTACTCTCTCGAAGAGGGCAAAGTTTCATTCAAATCGAAGATGGTCATTCCTATGTATCGGTCAACTTTTTCCTGTAAATGTAGTACGTAGACTTTACTCGCAAATTAGCCATTTATGCCAAAAATCTTGTATATTAAACTCCATTTGTTTTGCGGATAGATCAGATAATGTGCAACCAGTCAGCCTAGGAAGTGCACCAAATATTGAGCTCTGTAAACAACCAGTTGCTTTCCTCATTAGCATTTTTTCAAAATAAGACAAGAAAGGAAGATTAAAACTTAATAACAACAAATCGCAGAAAAGTAAACACACATCGTCAACGGACAAAAAAAAAACAGACCAAACCCATTTTGCGTCGCACGCAACCGCCAATGAGAGCAAGCAAGCTTACAACCTTTCTCCCGTTTCGCAGTGCACTTGTTGCTTCCACTTTGACTGAAGCCTACACGGCCCATATAATCTTCTGATCGCGTTGTTTGGCCAGGGGCGCCTCCGGTTGACACATGTCACATGGCCCTGCTAATGATCTAACCGATTTCCGTTTCGATTTTTTTTTATCCACTTCAATTCCGATGCAAGACCCCTGGAAACGGAAAACCAAATGCTGGAGAAGATGATCGATCTTAATGGCAGCAGCATTTGGTTTTTTGTGGCGTGCCAAGCATAGAGCACAAGGCGGGGAAAGTTAATTATCTTACGATGTGCCTGCATTCTCTTTCCTCTTATGTAATGTATGATATGACTGTCAAAATGTTTGTTTTCACACTGGGAAAAGCAGCTTCATGTCACCCGGGCGAGTAAATGGCAAAAGACATAGATGTTAATTGGATTTCCGGAGAATTTTTTACTTCTGATTTTTTGGAGAACTCATTACGACACCTTTATCATTCTGCGTTGAAATATTGGAAGCCAACGGCACCGGTGGTGTTCGTAGTGTGTTATTAATTAGCTGTTCCGAGTCACGTGTGATTTTGGAAGAAACAAAATGCCAACCATCCGATTCGTGAGAACGATACCTTATCGTTGTGGTTTTTCTGAAAACTCGGTTCTTCGGCTGCTTAAAATTTCCACCATGAATAACAACGGAGCAATGTGCTACAACCGAACCAACACCTGAGTGTGATCCATTCAGAAACATGAGAAGCAATCAATCGGTACTGCTACAACAATCTGACAAACCGGAGAAGTGGGTATTGGCTTGGATCGCTAAACCGCATCATGTGTTCTGTGTTCTGCACCCTGTGAAATGAACCTGGTTACACTGGTTAGAAGTTTGATGGGAAGTCAACCTTGCTGCTGTTGGTAGTAAATCGGTTGGAAAATTGCAATCGAGCTGCTGGTCGGTGATAAGGCAAATTCCTCTGTGGTTTTCAATCCGTGCGAAACTTCCTTGCAGGCGTGAGAAATACTTTGAGTTCCGGAGAAAACAAAAATAGAGTGCACTTGAAAGCTATTCCGGTTGAAGTGATTTTCGCGCATGAAAGGATCAATAGTTATTGGTTGGATTTATTCAGATCCCACAAATCATTTTTTCAATTTGACGATATTTGTACGAAAGAAAAGCAATTATTGTATATGATGTAATTGATGTTCAACTGTATCAAGTGATTTTAAAAAATCGATTACAATTTCAATTAATTAGCCTATGGGTCCTGAATCGCAAAGGCTTTTATGGTCTGTATCCGCAATAATCCGGACACCTCAAAACATGAGTAAAACATAAATTTCGCATTATATTTCCGTCGTAGTTGTTTATTTTAGATTCATGGGATGTGTTTTAACAATTCGTGAAGACAAAACATAGTTATTCGGTATTTGCATAACATTTTCGAGCTTTGCGCTTAACTCCGTCCATTAGGGTTTGTACATACTATTCAGAAATCGTAAAAGCCGTCTTTGTCCAAATTTGCTGGAAGTGTTCGATGCCTTTGATTCCTTGCTTCTTTCCAGAAAGCTTTCGCTTCATCAGAGCCCAATATCTCTCGATTGGTCGTAGCTCTGGGCAATTTGGCGGGTTTGAGGTTTTTGGTACAATGTTCACTTGATTTGCTTGGTACCACTCCATCACAGTTGGAGTTTAGCATAGTGGCATGATGCCAAATCGGGCCAGAAAAAAGGCTTTTCTTTGTGACTTTTGATGAAGGGTAGCAATCGCTTCTGCAGACACTCTTTCTGATAGATCTCCTTGTTGATTGTGCCTGTAGTGACAAAAGATTTACTCTTTTTGCCACAAGTGCAAATTGCTTGCCACACAAGGTATTTTTTGGGAAATTTCGATGCCTTCTTCGTTCTGAAATGCTCAGCTGAAGCATTTCTGGCCATAGCAGATTAAAAAGCCAGCCCTGGAAGCTGCTTGAAATCCTCCAGGACATAAGTTTCATCGTCCATAACAACGCATGAAAACTTCGTCAAATATTCGCAGTACAAACGTCGAGCCCGTGATTTTGCTGCCAAGTTCTGTTTGTCGTTGCGATTTGCAACTGTTTTTACTTTATACGACTTAAGTCCCAAACGTTGTTTTGATTTTTGGGCAAAACCAGGTGACATCCCTATTTTACGAGCCACCGTTCGAATGGAGAGATTTGGGTTTTCTCGTTAATATCCCTTTCACCTTTCGGTCCATGACAGGATCAGCGCGTCCAATGTTTTTGTCACTTCTCGGTTTCCTCTCCACCGTCAAACGTTCCGAAAATGATTTGAGCACATCGTGAACAGTGGATTTAGGCAAATCAATGTTTTTGCAAGGTCCCGTATTGACAAGTCAGGATTTGCCGTACGCCCGTGCAAAATTCGCTCGCGCACTTGTTTTTCTTTCGTCGCCATCTTGAATACTAAACATGAAATGAAAACATCAACCATAGTCTTTTTCATCATAGACATAGAAACTACTTAACCGACTGGCGTGAAAATTTGTATGCATAGGCTTTTGGGACCGGGCAAGCTTCTTATGATGGTTTAAGACCCCCCCCCCCCCCTATGGAATGGGGGGATCTCATACAAATGAAACACAAATTTCGGCATAATTCAAGAACTTATCAAGCAAATAGAACCAAATTTGGCATGTGCAAGTTTTTGAAAGCAAGAAAGGTTTCTATGGCAATTTGAGACCCCTCCCACCTTTAGAAAGGGGGGGGGCTCCCATACAAATGAAACAGGAACTTCGAATAAATCAAGAACTAATCAAGTAAATGGAACCAAATTTGATATGTGGAAGTACTTGAAGGTAAGAAATGTTTCTATGGTAGATTGAGACCCCTCCCACCTCTAGGGGGAGTGGGCTCCCATACAAATGAAACAGGAACTTCTGATAACTCGAGAACTAATCAAGTAAATGGAATAAAATTTGACATGTGGAAGTTTTTGAAGACAAGAAATGATTATTTGGTAGTTCGAGACCCCTCCCACTTCTAGAATGGGGGCTCCCATACAAATGAAACTGGATTTTTTTTGCATAACTAACTAAGCAAATGGAACCAAATTTGGTATGTCGAAGTTTTTGAAGGCAAAAAATGGTTCGATGGAACAAAAATTCGACCAAACATCATATTTATTAACATTATAAATGTTACATAATATGGATCATTAAGGGTCATGTGGAAGTTTTTGAAGGCAAAAAATGTTTCTTCTGTGGTTCTTCTGAAGGTCCGCTGGCTACAAGCTGTACTTCGGACCAAGGGGTTCTACAACAGTGAATCAATTTCAAATCGCTAATTGCATATTGATTGTTGGTTAAACCATCTGTAATATCGTTCTTGTATATTACATGTTTATTAGAGTAACCTGTTTAGTGTATTGCAGTTAATTTTTGAGCGAAACCAATTTCGAAAACCCTTTAAACAATTAGGCGACTGGAGGCGAATTCGATTGCACATTGCTACATAGTCCTACGTTACCTTTGCGTACAACCCCATTGGGCTGAACCTTGTAGTTTTTTTGTCTGTCTGTCTGTCTGTCTGTCTGTCTGTCTGTCTGTCTGTCTGTCTGTCTGTCTGTCTGTCTGTCTGTCTGTCTGTCTGTCTGTCTGTCTGTCTGTCTGTCTGTCTGTCTGTCTGTCTGTCTGTCTGTCTGTCTGTCTGTCTGTCTGTCTGTCTGTCTGTCTGTCTGTCTGTCTGTCTGTCTGTCTGACTATAGATCTCGGAAACTACTGAACTGATCTGCGTGAAAATTTGTATGCAGGGTTTTTGTGGCCGGAAAGGTTCTTATGATGATTTTGTAACGTTCTGCATTTCTCTTCATATTTTTTCTCATATTTTTTACTTTTTTAATTAGATTTTCTGTAAATAGTTCATTATCAATCAAAATAGATATAAAAATAATTAATAATAGGTGTTAAAATAATAAATTTTCAAAATCATCGCATGCTATAAAAGAAAGGCATTTTCAAATTTAAATCTAATTTCAATAGGCCTTTTTTATAATTTCATGTTGAAACGGTAGATGGAATGGAGATTGATATGAGTAAAAAAAAATTATGATTAGGGTAATTAGAAGGTTCGAGAGTTCTTCCGCAGTAATTCCTCGTGCACTTTTAAAACTTGTCGGCTAGGGAGCAGAAGTCAGTCTAAGTGATATTTCTTGGCGTTTTTTTTTTCAAATTAAAGTTTTGGAGCTACTAAATCACAAAGGCGAACACTCTGCCCTTGCGTAGATCGCTTATTGTATTAAAGCGAGCGACGATTTTTTTTGTACGGGATAGAATCCCGTGATGAATTCCGGTGTGCAACCGCTCTGAAGCCCGCCAGGTTCCTGGTAGTCAAACGGGGTGGAAGGTTCCGTCGGCCTGCCTGCGTTCGTTCGCGTTCGATCGGGTAGAGTTCCAACATCTGCCGACAACCTCCCCCGCACCTTTATTTCGGCCGTCGTTTTCCTACGAAGTCATCGCACGACATCCGGACGCCCCCCGCTTGCCGCGCCGTCAGCTGCCAGCACGAGAATACCCTGCGCAGGTATGTCCATTCATGGCCATGATCACACTTTACAACACATACACTCACACACGATGAATTGACGAAAAGAATGACATTATACATAAAATGAATTCAACATAGCTTTACCGTTGTACAGTGTGCGACAGAAAATAATGCAAAAATTTGTTCTTTTTCTTTCAAATAATATTTTCAACTAATTCAAGCATTTTCGAGTGCAGTAAACTTTCTTCAGGGTTTTCACACTAGGGTGTGATGTTTTGCAGGCTCGTGCTTCAACATATGCCCAAAGCGAATAATCCAACGGATTAAGATCTGAACTGCTAGGGGGCTACAAATCCTTCGGCCAAAACTTCATGTTAACGTTTAACCATTGTTGGGTTCGATTAGACGTGTGACACGGCGCTTTCGCTTTCGCATTATTTTCTGCCGCACCCTGCCCGACCAGAAGGGCATAACATAAAAATATCAAGATCATAACAAACCTTGTTACGACTAACTGATTATGATATAAATTAGCTAAAGACGTTTTCATCTGGATAACTGTATGACATATTTATAACAAATTAAGATATATAATCCTGGGAGGGACAATCTGCGTGAAGAAATTGATTAATTCTAACAATAGCTGATATAATTTTGCAACATCGTAACAAAACTGTTACAAAGTTTGTTTTGTTTATGTTATATCTTTATCATAGTTTGTTTTTGTTTCGTTACTTCTTGGGGATTTTTTGTTACAATTTCTGCTATTTTAACTACATCCACGATCTTAATTCTTACAACCTTTGTTATAAAAACAGCGTAACTGAATAACAACACTTGAAATAATTTTGTTGTTTCCTTTGATTGTTTGTATTGTTTTAGAATTTTTTGTTGATTTTGTTTTGTATTCTTTTTGTGAGTAACCATTTGAGTGTGCTGTGTCAAAAATCTATTCTAGTTCTTTAGTTCTGCCGTTTGGACTTAGTGGTAATATCTGTATTCTGTGTTTCATGTGATTAAATGATGCAAACTGTGT
>JAHHFK020004505.1:102500-269669 GCA_024533555.2 Aedes koreicus
CGCACTCTATTCACTTTAAACTAAGTATTTTTGGAAATGGAACGATTGCATTTGGCATCGTAAAATTTCCAAATCCCCCTAAGACTAACCCAATCCGAGTGATTTCATTTTGCATATTTGAAACACCAACCAGCACTTGCATAATATTCATGACTCTGGTGTGGCACGACGATGTATCTGTTCAAAAGCACTTTGCAAACGAGCTCGCACCAGTCGCTTCACTCAGAAATCATAAAAAGGCGTCAACCTTGTCGTCCCGGAGTTGGTAATAAAGTCAGAGATTGAATTTTCCGTAATGCAGTGTGGATGATAGAGCAAACATAAAGGCGGTGAGCTGGTGCCGCAGTGCAAATCAAGCGTGCAAACCGAAACTAATGCCACATCATCCCTTGAGTTCGAAACCTTTGGACTGGAACCCGCACAGGATCTTACGACGAAAAACAATCTCTAATGAAGAGTCCTTCATCCTTCTTCCGCCGGTGCCGTCCCAAAGCCTTCATGTTTCTAAAAGTTTTCCAATCATCCGTTTCAATATTGGTGAGACGAGGCATTGTGTTGAATACTAAAAAAAAAAAACATTCAATCGCCGCTTGTCCAACAGTCATAATCGAGGGAAAAAAATCCTATCTCATATTACAGCATCGTGCCGTCCCTGGGCTTGGAGGAAGCTGTGAAACATGTGGACGTTTAACATGAATTTTCTCAACTTTTTTTTCCAACTTTCGCTGTCACTCTTCCTTCTAAACATAATTGTTTCATATGTTATCACTTTCGGACCGCTTCTTCCGTTTTATTTTTTTTTTCTTCGGTTCTCCGTCCGTTTTTTTTTTATGTCTCTTCCCCCGTTCCATATTGTTATGAGAACTTTCCGATGATTGTTTGCGTCGGCAGAGCACCGTATGACCTTATGACTGTCGTTCATCGATGAAGGTTGTGGCACGGATGCTCTTCCGAGAAGGTAGATTTCGAGCGAAAATCTGGGAAACGCCAAGTGTTGCATCACACATGAAAGTGGTAGAGCCTGCCGGTTTTGGGATGCTGGATGAGTTGATTTTGGTTGCCTAGAGTTGAGCGATTGAGTATAATAAAAAAAAGCATTGTTATGCAATAAGAATCAAGAGTCTTATGTTAGATAATACTAGTTTTGTTTTATAATCACTATCAAAGTCGTGTTTTGTTAAGGATTCATGCTGGTCCATTTGCATTGGTAAGATTAATTGTAACAATTTTATTTATTTCAGAGACTCAATCGAATCAACTTTACACAGCCAAGTTTTCATTATTACATACATCAGTTATCTTAGAACGAAAGTAAGGGACGTAGAACCGATTACTCGTCTTCTTGAGGTAAAAATGAATAACAATTTAGCGGATGGGAGGATAGGCAGTGAATTTTGCAGAAAGGTTTACATATAGCATATTATATGTTTTGATGATATAAATCGTCTAATCATAATTCATAACTTTTCAAGTTTTGTGGATGATACCCCATTTGGCATAAAGATGTTTGGCATACTGACGATTGGCTGAATGGACGTTTGGCCTATTAGCATAAATGTATTGCAGAGAAAGGGGAATAAGAATCTAAAAACTGCATGCTGTACAGCTTCCGTAATGGGGTTGTGCGCAAATGTGCCGTAGGACTACGCAGCAATGTGCAATCTAGATCGCTTGATTGTTTAAAGAGTGACTGAAATGGGTTTCGCTCCAAATCTAATTCCCATACAATAAGCGTTCGCACTACGACCTTAGTTAAGCAACTAATCTACTTAATCCCCTATGTACACCTAGGAACTACAATATGTGTACACATGGTCGGTCAGTTGTAATAATGCTTCGTTTGTTGGTTGTCCAACATGCTCGGTCATTTACTATGGAACGCGACGTAAGAAGCAAATGCCACGTTGAGCCGGTGTATGGTATTCAAAATTTTGATGAGCGCAAGAGAAAGTACAATTAAACAAACTCTTCAATTGGGTAAATTAGTTTGTTCGTCCTGAAAAAGGAGTGGTTCTAATTCATGACAGGGAGAACATGGTTCGCGATTGAACTTAGGTTTTCTTTACGGTCTGAAAAGAACACCTTGTGAAATGGTCACAGCGGAAAGAAGTTTCATCAACTCTTCGTCGTTGCTGCAGATAACGTGGGACGACTCTGGTCTACTTGTTGTCGCGGCGGCGTTACCTGCCAATTCGAGGACTTCAGTCACTAGCACACATCACTGCAGCGAGGTAGCTGGGGGCACCGGCGGCAACGCGCTCGATGTATTGTCCTTCCAGAGCAGACGATGAATTCGACCGAGTGAGAACTGCAATCCGACCGGAAATTTTGCCACGGCGACTCATATTGCTAAGAAGCAGTGCATCAGACGACTTAACGGGCACAGTCGAGCGCTGCTGTAATATCTTCGATAATGGCGGATGAATGAAGCAAATCCTGCCGCCACTACACAGCTCCACGATTGTCGTAAAACTGAATCAAAAACCTAAGAGCTATTAAGGCTATTAGGTAATGGCGTCGGATGCTAGTGTACCAAAGAAGGCGGTACCAACGAAGGCAATGTGATACAAATTGCATCAAAGGGGACGAAATTTAGTTGTTGAGCCACAATAATTAGTTTTAATTATTACACGCTAGACGGATGATTTTTTATTAACAGAAATATGGCTTATGAACTTGCCATCACCAGCAACTAATCCGCTATGCACAACTAGGAACTAAAATGAACTCTACTAAATGGTCGGTCGGACGTGTTGCAGTTCTGCTCGAATTATCCGTTCTAGAATTTCGTTTGTTGGTTGTTCAACGTGCTTGTCATTTACTCCGGGATGCGGCGTTTTGTGAATGCATGCTCAGCTAGGGCGTGGTAATTAAAATTTCGATCAGCACAAGAGAAAAAATTCAACCAAACTCTTTAATTGGCAAACTGATTTGGTCGTCCTGAAAAGGACGGATTTACTTGACGGGGGAGAAACATGGTTCGCGATTGAACTTGGGTTTTCTTCTTGGTCTTCTTGGTTCAGCTACTCGTCGTTGCGGGTGGCCATCTGCAGGTGACGTGGGATGATTCTTGTCTCGTTGTCACGAGCAGCTTTTTTCCGCCAACTCGTAGGCTTCAGCAGCGAGGTTGACGGGAGCAACTGTTCGTCAGTGCACCCTCCAGGGTGCCTGTTTCTGCCAACCGCGTTCCTTCAGCAGATTTATGCACAGCTTCACGACTGCCGTAAGACTGAATTAAATGCGAAGGTGTACCCGTTATATAACATTCATGAGTGTCTAGGAGACGTTCCTTACTTGAATATGAAGTCTGTGCTAGGATTATACTGTGCATTTGGTAAATTTACTCTGAAAAATCGACTTTATAAGACATCACCTTGTATTTACGTTATTTTCAATAGCCCAATTTTGAAAATCAATCAATTACAATTTTAAAATTGATCCGTAGAAATATTTCCGATACATTGGTGCAAAGATTTTGAAAATCGGTCGTAAAATGAATCAGTTATTAACGTTGTAAACCTAAGCATATTTCGTGACGCTCCAAATTTTTGTACTCGCAATGTACCCCTGTATTAAAAATAAAGACGTTGTCCTACGTCAAAAAGTATTTTCAAACGCATTAGATCTAAGATTGCAAGAACACAACTGAACAATGAAATGATTAAATTACAGTGACAGAATCGTGGTTTGCAAAAGCATGGCACTCTTAGCACAAACATTTTCGATCATTCAAAAGTCTACTTCATTACAAAACAGCAACATGTTTCCATGACAACTATGAACTGTTGACGTAGTGTTCGAGCTCAAAATTTGGAATTTTCTTGAAATGAATATTCCACTAGAGCCCTCAAAAATATATCGGGGAAATCAATATTCGACAAATATTCTCTTCAGAGTACAAGATGTTTGCAGTCCAGCCTACAAGTGGCCGAAATATATCAAGAATATTATCGTATCCCGGACCTTTTGTTATGCGGAGAGAATCAAGCTAACAACCTTTTTTTTGGGTCACCGGATACCGTGATTGTGACGGTTGGTTCGAGTTTTGGTGCATAAAAGGAACCTTCTTTATGCGTTGGGACCAGGGGCGGAATCTCCTTCGGTTACGGGGGGGGGGAAGGGGGAACCCATTTCGGGTTTTGTCTAATGCATGGCAGGTGGTTTTTTGCGGGGGTCGATGGGATGGATAAAAAGGGGCAGTATACACGGTGTTCTGGGGGGGAATGGGGGGGGGGGAATAAGTTCGAATACAAGTTTTCATCATTGCGTAGGTATGCGCCATTACATATTCTGCATTGGTATTGGTGTCAGCTTTAGCTTCATTCATACGCTACCGAATGTGCGCGGTGTTGACATTCTGTTAGTTGTTGTTTGTTTGTTACGCGCGATGAAAGAGTATCGGGACTTCGTAATTAAGTGTTTTTTGAACGGTGAGCGACCCGGCGATATATTCCGGCTGCTGAAATCGCATTGGGTCAAGCGGAACTTTGTCTACACGACCATCAGGCGATACCGGGAGACGTCCTCGACCAATGACCGTGCGAGATCCGGTCGGCCGCGTTCAGCGAGGACGCCACGGGTCATCAAGATCGTGAGGGAGCGAATTCGGCGCAAAAAGAACCGCTCAATCCGGAAAACGGCTGCAGATCTCAACGTTTCCATTGGAACCGCTCACACCATACTCACCAAGGACCTTGGTTTCAGGCCTTACAAAAAACGTGAGGTCCATGGCGTTTCGGAGGCTACCAGCAAAAAGCGGTTGGATCGAGCTAAGAGGATCCTCTCTCGGCACGCTGGTCAGGAGTTTGTTTTTTCGGACGAGAAACTGTTCGTGCTGCAGCAGCCGCACAATGTGCAAAATGACCGGGTGTGGGCGCCATCGAGGGACAGCATTCCTGAATCCAATATAAACATCCCTCGGTTCCAAAGTGCAGCGTCGGTGATGGTTTGGGGGCAGTATGCAAACGTGGTAAGCTACCCTTGGTGTTTATTGATAAAAACGTCAAAATCAACGCGGCGTACTACAAAACTGAGGTTTTGGAAAAGGTTGTTGCCCCCAGTCTCCGAAGCCTCTACGGCGATGAGCACTACGTGTTCCAGCAGGACGGTGCACCAGCCCATACGGCAAATGTGGTTCAAGCCTAGTGTCGGGACAATTTAACCGACTTTCTGGACAAAACTTTGTGGCCTCCCAGCTCCCTGGACTTGAATCCTCTCGACTTTTTTGTTTGGTCCTATATGATGGCGAAGCTGAACGAATACAAGGTCAGCACTTTGGATCATTTCAAGACGGTAATTCTCAAAATCTGGGACGAAATGCTCATGCAGTCCGTGAGCGCCGCCTGCGATGTGTTCGAGAAACGTTTTAAACTCGTTATGGAGCACAAAGGGGGGGGTCATTCCAAGAGAAATGTTGTAAACGTTCCTTGTAAACATAGCTTTCAATAAACATAAATCCAAAAAAAAAAAAAACATAAGACTTTCTTTTTTTAACAAATTTTGAAAGTGAACCCGAACTTATTGAACACCGTGTATGTATTCATCATTCAAATTGTGAAATTTTCATATACCTGTGCCATTTGATTTGCTTTAGTTTGATCATCTTATCTCTTACCATGTTTTGATAATCAGCAGTCATTTCCAGGTTAGATTTTTCTGAAAAAGTTTATTGTAACTATTGTTCAAAGGGACGAATAACTCATTTGAGAAAAGTCGAAAATTAAAATCAGATTCTACTGTGAAATGCCATGCCAAGCCATTTTAGGGTTCGAAGCCATTCAGCCAAATATCTTTTAATCAGTTGTTTCCAAACAACGTCTCAAAAGTAAAATAAGAACAATGCAATTTTATTAAAGCTCAAAATTATCAAATATTAGTTTCTCACATAATTCACCAGTTGGCTTAAAATTTCTCAAATTGAAATGTATGAAATCAAGAGAATTACATTTGTTTGGTCAGCGAAATTCCAAAGAACTGCTCATGTTTGAAAGAAGGAACAATCTCACAAATAGTAATAAACCGGGCAAGCGCTTGATTCAGAAGTTTGCTTTCGAATACAAAAATATGTATCGTCATAGAAGTCTCATGTGCATAGAATCAAAAGAAGGAATCTTTCGGAGGAACTGCATATTTCTTCAAGATTATAAAAAATAATGACTCATTCTGTCTTGGGCCTGTTCATAAACCACGTAGACTCGTTTTTGAAAATCTCAGACACCCCCCCCCCCTCCCCCTCGTAGACTTTTTTCCATACAATTTTTTGAAAATTTTTATGGAGCGTAGACTTTGGTCAGACACCCCCCATCCCCTCCCCCAGAAAAGTCTACGTGGTTTTTGAATAGCCCCCTAGCTGTTTAACATAATACATATTTCCACCTAAAACCAGGAGTCTACGATTTTATCAAAACATATTCAAACTCCTCATGTATGTGAGCAAATTGCCGAATACCATTTTTTGCATTTTTGAACATAAAAATTTCTGTTTTTTAGTGAATTGATGTAGTTGGAACTTAATTAGAATGCTTATTCTGCAAATACGCACACATATTGATTAACTCTAAGTGTTATAAGTCTAGAATATCGGGATGCTATCTAATGCGTTCGAGAATATTTTTTTGGTTCCTGATTTGCTATTTTAGATCTAATGCGTTTAAAATTTAGATTCTTATTTCCTTTTCTCTGCAATACATTTATGCTTAAAGGCCATTTTCGGCCAAACGTCCATTCGGCCAAACGTCCATTCGGTCAATCATCCATATGCCAAACGTCCCACTCCCGTTTTGTTTTACTTGAAATTTTCGTGAAAAAAAAAACACAAACAAAGATATTTAAAAAAAAATCTGAAAGTAAAAATTCATGTTAAACTAACTACAATCTAAGGCCAATGTTTGTCAAAAACACATAAATGAGTTTCATAAAGTCCAGATTACCAAGATTAATTGTTTATAATGTTTGAATTGAAACAAAGGGCTTACTTGTCAAGTAAAATTGGCAGAGGTTTTACAATTTAATGTTTTATGTACTTGGTAGTTCTTGTCATTTGATACAAAAAAACGAATCGAATTTTTTGTTAGTCTGCCTAGATGTGTTAGATGTGGTGCCTGCTCAGTATTTGAATCTTTTTCCTAGATAAATAGAGCTTTCTTCACACGTAAATATTCGGAATAGCGATGCTTCAACCTTCACAAGTTCGAAATTCAATTAAATTTCATCATTTTAAACCAGGAAAAAGCATCTAGGAAAAATATGGACTCATATGTTCTGGAATACCTTAAGGTGAATTGTTGCTCCATGTATTTGTCCATGTCATTTCAAAATTTTGAAAAACGTTACGCGTTACTCAAAAGTGAAGTTTGATGGAACAGAATGAGTTCATTTATACACCATGTGATCAGAAAAACTTAGAAATATTTTGAATAAAAATTTAAATTAAGTGCTATTAGTATAAATTTTCCAATTTTTTACTTAAAAATTACCTACTTTTGCTCCCATACAAATCTGCATATAAAGGTGCTTCACGGAAGCGAAGACGTGTCCGACCACGGAAAGAAGCTGAACAGAAGCCCCAAATCAACTTGCCTAATTCAAGGAGAGGTGGGAAAAACGATAATCCGAATCCTCCGGGTTTTCGCAGTACTAACTACACACAGGATTTCCCATCTCTCCCGGGGACATCCAAAACCCCGTTGCCCCGATTTTAAGAACAGAATCCCCATCTTTAGCTGGGCTGTTCTCATTTGATGATATTGTGGAAGGTATTTTCAAGTACCTTGAAATTTCGTACCCTCTTAAAAGCATTGTTATGACAATACTTCTCACGGTGAAAACTTTTTTGAAGCAATTAACATTAAAGTGGCCCCTCCTTGCAGCTATCATCTCCTTCGATGGATAATTTTCCAAATGAGGTCGGGGATTTAATCACTGTTCTGCAGTGGAATTGTCGAAGTCTTATTCCTAAATTGGAATCTTTCAAATTTTTAGCTCACAATACCGGTTGGGATGCATTTGCTCTTTGTGAAACATGGCCCTCGCCCAAAATCGATCTTCCAATTCATGATTTCAATATTATTGGTCTTGATCGTGAGTATTCGCGTGGAGGATGAGTACTTTTGGAGATCAAAAAGTGCTACTCCTTCTATAGAGTGAATTTTCCTCCTATTCCAGGTATTGAAGATGTTGCATGTCAGGCTGTTATCAAAAATAAAAGCCTTTGCATTGTTTCTGTGTATATTCCTCCTAGAGCCTCAATAAACCGAAAACAACTTTCAAATATTTGTTCGGTTCTTCCAGCTCCACGGTTGATCATGCAAGATTTTAACTCTCACGGTACAGGCTGGGGAGAACTGTATGATGACAACCGTTCCTCTCTGATATATGACCTCTGTGACAACTTCAATATGGCAGTTCTCAACAATGGAGAAGTTACACGTTTGGCTGCTCCATCCTCAGTTGGCAGTAGATTAGACCTCACACTTTGTTCGAATTCACTATAGTTAGATTTCACATGGAGTGTAATTCAAGATCTCCAAGGTAGTGATCACTTGCCCATAAAAAATTTCGATTGCCACCGGGTTTAATCCGTCGGAATCCATATACGACGCGTATGATCTTACCCGTTACATCGATTGAACAAAGCTTAGAACAGAAATAGATGAAGCCGTAACGACGGTAGAAGAGCTTTCACCGCTAGAGGAATATAACTTCCTCTCCAGCCTGATCTTAGACAGCGTGCTTCAAGCTCAAACTTGACCAATTCCAGGAACGTCATTTCGTAGGAAACCTCCTTCCCCATGGTGGGATTAGCAATGCACCGAGGTTTACCGCAAAAAGTCCGACGCGTTCAAAGTTTTCCGTAGAAGTGGAACACCTGAGCACTTCGAAAGGTACACGGCTCTCGAGCGAGAACTTAAGAGCCTCATCAAGGCCAAGAAACGCGGTTACTGGCGACAATTCGAGATCAGCCAACCTTTTTGGCTGGTAGAACTCTCTCTTGCACTCCGTTCGTGTGACAATACAGCTCCAACATGACCGGATCAAGTTCAACTTGAAAAGAGGGCGGGAGACACGTTGACTTGTTTAATCAGTTTCTGGAACTCAACATTGTACCGGATGACTGGAGACGGGTGAGAGTTATAGCCATTCAAAAACCTGGTAAGCCCGCGTCCGAACTCCTATCGACCCATCGCGATGTTATCTTGTATTCGAAAGTTGTTGGAGAAAATGATCCTCTTCCACCTGGACAAATGGGTTGATACGAACAACCTGCTTTCAGGTACTCAATTTGGTTTCCTTAGGGGTATGGGAACGAACGACTGTCTCGCGTTGCTTTCCACGGATATTCAGTTAGCTTTTGCTAAAAAAAGAGCAAATGACTTCTGTTTTCTTGGACATAAAGGGGGCTTTTGATTCAGTATCTGTTTAAATTCTTTCAGATAAACTGCACGCTTGTGGCTTTTCTCCATTAATGAATAATTTGTTGTACAATTTGCTGTCAGAGAAACATATGCGCTTTTCTCATGGAACCTTTACAGCTTCTCGATTTAGCTACATGGGTCTCCCCAGGGATCATGTTTAAGCCCGCTTTTGTATAACTTTTGTGTCAAAGATATTAATGGTTGTCTAAGTGACAACTGTACGTTGAGACAACTTGCAGATGACGGCGTAGTGTCTGTCACTGGACCCAATGGGGTCGATCTGCAGGGACCCTTACAGGATACCTTAGACAATTTGTCTACTTGGGCTCTAGAGCTAGGTATTGAATTCTCTACGGAGAAAACTGAGTTGGTTGTTTTAGCTAGGAAGCACTTATTCTATGTCGTTTAAATATCTTGGGGTCTGGTTCGATTCAAAGTGCACCTGGAGATCCCACATTGAGTATCTGATGCGAAAGTGCCTGCAAAGGATCAACTTTCTTCGAACAATTACCGGAACCTGGTGGGGAGCTCATCCGCAAGATCTTCTAACGTTGTGCCGGACAACGATTTTGTCGGTTATCGAATACGGTAGTTTGTGTTTTCAGTCAGCGGCAGTCAGCTGTCTTCGTTTCGCGTTAGGTTGCATGCACTCGACTCATACAATGAGTCTTGAAGTGCTGGCTGGCATGTTGCCACTCTCGGATCGGTTTTCAGAATTGTCTCTCCGGCTCCTCACCAGGTGTGAAGTCATGAACCCACAGGTAATCGAAAACTTTGAGAAGCTCCTTGAGTTGAATCCTCAAACTCGCTTCATGACTTTGTACCATTTGTACATAACACAGGATGTCAGCCCTTCGCCGAATATTCCCAATCGTGTTTGCTCCTCCGACTTCGGCAGTTTCAGAGCATCATCGTCCTATGATTGCCCCTGTGATTTTTGCTGCAAAGTTTGGCCAAATTGATTCCACTAAAACGTTCTTCACTGACTGATCATTGATAGATGAGTCAGCAGGCTTTTGTATATTTGATGAAATTTATAGCGCCAATCGTAAACTTCAATCTCCTTGTTCCGTATATGTTGCTGAATTAGCGGCAATACACCTTACGCTAGAAATTGTTGCCTCATTAACACCGGATCAGTACTTCAATTTCACGGATAGTCTCAGTTCTATAGAGGCTATTCGCCCCCCCCCTTGAGGCCGGTAAAGCACTCCTCGTATTTTCTCATGAAAATACAGGAGCTTCTAAAGGGTCACCCACAATAGATACGTTTGCGTTCAGTTGACGTAAATTTGACAGAAATCCTAAGGGAAAACTGTCAAATTTACGCAAATGCATCCGCAACGTATCAATTGTGGGCCAGCCATAAGTGCTTTATCTTCGCGTTATTTTACCATCACCTTTGTATGGGTCCCTTCTCGTTGTTCAATTCTGGGCAACGAGAAAGCGGACTCGCTTGCAAAGGTGGGCGCTATGGAAGGCGATATTTATGATCGACAAATTGCCTTCAACGATTTTTTTGCTATTTTTCGTCAACAGTCACTCGTTAGCTGGCAGTATAAATGAACTAAAGGTGATTTGGGGCGATGGCAACATTCTATCATCCCAAAGGTGTCAAAGAAATCTGGGTTTAGGGGGATGGATGCGGACAAATTTCCATCAACCAAGCTGTGAACTTTTGTATCAACCACTTAAATCAAATCACCAATAAATTACTAGAATTGGACTTCAAATCAAATCAGCAACAAGTAATTGAAACCAATCTCCTAACGATTTTGTTTAATTTGGATGCAGCACAACATTAAATGGAAATACTCGAAGATGCTATGATACTTGCAAAAAATGGTATTTCAAGCAGTCAAATCCTGTCTATAAAAGATTACATAAGAATGAAAATTTTTCTACAAATACCGAATATTACTGTAAAGGGTGTCCACGATGAAATTGCCACACACAAAATTGATTAGCAAAATTCGAGTTTTCATCCGATTGCCATCAAATTTTCAGGGATTGAGAAATAACTATTAAACTGCATTTTACCATTTTACTCGTATTTTATTTACAGTCCATACGCAAATGCCCGCACCTTGGCCTTAACCCCGGCCATAAGATTCTGCACAACCTGTGAATCAACCGTTTTTTGCATGTAAACCCATACTTTCTTCAGTTCCTCGATTGTCTTCACTACCTTAGGTCGTTTAAGAAGGTGCTGCTTCATAATCGCCCAGTACTTCTCGATGGGGCGGAGCTCCGGAGTGTTGGGAGGGTTGAACATTTTCGGCACGAAATTGACCTTATTGTCCGCATACCACTTCAGCACGTCCTTGGAGTAGTGGCATGAGGCCAAATCCGGCCAGAAGATTGTTGAGACGTTGTGGGCCTTCAGGAAAGGAAACAACCGCTTATGGAGGCACTCTTTTATGTACACCTGTCCGTTCATCGTGTCCTGGGTCACGAAAGGTGCACTCCGCTTCCCGCACGTGCAGATGGCTTGCCAAACCAGGAATTTCTTCGCAAATTTGGACATCTTCTGAGTGCGGACATGCTCCGGAACGCTGAACTTATCCTTGACCGTGAAAAACAGGTTGCCGGGGATCTGTTTGAAGTCGGCCTTCACATATGATTCGTCGTCCATGATGCAGCATTCAACTTTCGTCAGCATGTTGAGGTACAACTTCCTGGCACGGGTTTTGGCGGACTTGTTCTGCTTCTCGTCGCGATTAGGGGCCTTTTGTACCTTGAACGTTCGAAGCCCAGCCTTAGTTTTGGCCTTCTGGACAAAACTTCGGCCTAGGTGCAGCTTCTTAGCCACATCCCGGACGGAGGCGTTCGGATTTCGGTTGAAGGCCCCAACTACGCGGTTGTGATTTTTGGTGTTGTACGGAATACTTTTTCCTTCACTTCTGGGCTTCCGATCGGTGGTCAACCGTTCCTCGAACCGCTTAATCACTCGCGACACCGTGGAATTCGCGATTCCCAACGTTTTAGCGATGGAACGATGCGAGAGATCCTTGTTCTCGTGATGAATGCGCAAGATTTTATCACGCACGAGCTGTTCTTTCGACTCCATTTCCACGAGTTTTGATCACAGGACTTTAAAACTTGCAGGATGTAAATAATGCACTATGAACTAAATCCACCCAAATTTTCATTAAATTCTACCCAACGGTTAAAAAGTTAGAGCAATTTCATAGTGTGGCAATTTCATCGTGGACACCCTTTAACATCATTTGAAAAATTACTTTAAAAAAATTCGTACACAAATTGCCATAAACAATACGCATGTAATGTATATGCTAAAAATACCACAACTTTCCAATGAAATCTATAGCTATGAATACATAAATCCATTGATTCAAAATCAACAGAGAATTTATATTGGATGAAACTACATCATCACGAATAAATCACATATTTTCGAAACAACAAGGCAATGTAAAGAGGATTCAGCATATTTTTTATGCGATTCTGAATCATTGAAAAACACAAGCTCTTGTATCATGAACTTGGTGCAATTACGTCACGCAAACTGTACATACGAAAAAGTATATTCAACCGGAATAATTAAATAAATCAATGATGCTACAATACTTCTGAACAATGTGAACGTTACATTGCAGACCAACTGCAGCAATTTAACCCAACTACTGGATGGATCATACTTAATTCACTTCGAGCAATGTGAATTATATCTTGACAATAACCGTTATACAAATATCATCATGGAAACTCCAAAAATATCATTTAGACCAACAACAGGAATATTAGCATATGAAGAAAATTTTATCGATACTCCACCACCTGAGTATTTGCCAAACCTGATATTAAAGCATCGATCAATGCTTAAACATGTGTACTTGCAGAATAATTCTTTCAAATGGAAACTTCATGCATTTGGAGTAATCAGTTTTTCAACCTTATTCCTGATAACAGTGGTAATTATTACCTACATCATCTCAACAAGAAGACAACATAGGAATACTAAAATTGAAATCAACCTACATCAGCACCAGAAGAACATCAGCTTGAAAAAAGTAAACAAAAATCTCCGTATCCTGACATTTCCGATAACGGACTTCAACAAATCAACAATTATTTGAACATGCCGGCTGTAGATCGACCTATACGACTTTGAGGACAGAGTCATTTTTAAGAAAGAACAGTTAGCAGCCCAGAGTTAGCAGTTGTTATGTCTAAAGTATGTTTATGATTTCCTTTAAACGTAAATACAGAGCTAGTTGGTAAGACAATCAGATTCGATAAAGGCAGTTCGAGTAACACCTCAGAGCGCGTAAGTCGTTCCTGATCCGAATTCCGCATTTGCAAATGCAAATAGCTTAACTCAATATGTGGCCTTCCTGACCATTTTATTCACTTCTAACATTTTTGACCGTCTTTTTTTTTAATTGGTCCCACTGTGGAGCGGCGCCTGCTCCCCATGATCCGAAAACATATTAAATAATCCAGTACTGTTTTGGCCGGATTCGGCATCAGTGCATTACGCGAAGGGCACGGTAGCCTGGTACAAAGCCGACGTAGTCGAATTCGTACCCAAGAAGATGAATCCTCCAAACTGTCCCCAGGCAAGACCAAACAAGAAGCATTTTGGGCTCTGACAAAGGAATATTAGTGAAAACATGTTAAGGCAGCGGGTTCCATCAAAACGTTTGAAAGATACTGGAAATGTAACGTTGAACGGCGGAAGATTGTAGAGAACATAAAGTACAATAAAAATTCAATATAATTAAAAACCAAGCTCGATGTATTAAAAATGTGCAGACACGGGACACCCATAGGCCAAGCAGGAAGAGAGATAATATTATCATATTGTAGAGAACATAAGTGCACTATAAATTTTCATAAAAATAAAACCCCACTCGCAGTGTTAATTTGAACTTGGCTTAGTGGGACAGGGAAAAGGAGAAGGGGAGAGACAATGAGTCAACTTATAAAGGGTGTATTCGATAAAAATGGCACACAGAAAATCTTCTGCAACTTTTGAATCGTATGAGTAAAAAACCTAGAAATTTGAGTAGATCTTATCCATAGTGTATTAGGGAAGGTCCATTAATTATGTCACGTTTCAATAGAGGGGGTGGGGATTCGATAACGTCCGCATAAAATTTGTGAGGTAAAAAAGTCACATGAGGGGGGGGGGGGGGGGGGGAAATTTTGGTGAGTAATTAATGGACGTTCACTTATTTACATCTGCCAAGTTTCATAGTTATACATTTAGTGGTTCCAGTCATGTCGTCGAAACAAGAAATTGTCCGTGAGAAAATTTTGTGCACTCACAATCAAAATCCAGGGGCGTCCCACCGGTGGATTGCTAAAAGGCTTGGAATTGCAAGTACAACTGTGTCTCGTGTAATAAGAACCTTCAAGGAGCGTCTGAGTGTCCAAAGGAAGGAAGGGAGTGGTCGTAAAAGTGGTCCAATGGACAGTAAAATGGCCAGGAAAGTCGTACAACAATTCAAGAACCGTCCAAACATGTCAATTCGAGATGTCGCTAAAAAGTCTAAGGTGTCAGTCGGTTTTGTGCAGAAAACCATGAAGCGTGCTGGGTTACATGTTTACAAAGTGCAAAAAGCCCCAAACCGGAATGAAAAACAAAACATCACTGCGAAAACCCGCGCCCGGAAACTTTACACGAAGCTGCTCACCAAATCCGGTTGCATCGTGATGGATGACGAAACATACGTCAAGGCCGACTTCCGTCAACTTCCTGAGCAAGAATATTTCATTGCCAAGTCGAAGTTCGATGTTCCGGAGGATGTTCGAAAGAAGAAACTATCGAAATTTGCAAAGAAGTTTCTAATCTGGCAGGCGATTTGCGGATGTGGTGAAATAAGTGCTCCCTTCATCACTTCCGGAACAATAAACAGTGCGATTTACACGGAAGAGTGCCTTAAGAAGCGTCTCTTGCCATTCATTAAGAAGCACAAAGGATCAACTCTGTTTTGGCCTGATCTAGCATCCTGCCACTACGCTCGAAACGTATTGGAGTGGTACCGAGCCAACGGAGTCAATTTTGTGCCAAAGGATATGAACCCACCAAATTCACCGGAACTTCGTCCAATTGAAAAATTCTGGGCAATTATGAAAACGGAACTTCGCAAACATCCCAAAACTATAAAAACAGAGCTAGAATACAAGAAAATTTGGGTAAAAACAACAAAAACACTGGGAAAATCGGTTGTACAAAATTTTATGGGTGGAGTGAAAAGGAAGGTGCGGGCAATCGGGATGGGAGACGAAATTGAATAAAACAAATGTTTTAAATCACAACTCATTAGTAGTTCTTCATTCCCTGAAAATTTCAAGAAAATCCGATAATCAGTTTAATTTTGATGAGTATATATGTGTGTGCCATTTTTATCGAATACACCCTTTAATCGGGCTTATGGTTTTCATGCAAAATCATAATTTATTATTCCGTTAGAAAACTTAATTTGGATCTCACTGCTTTTATCCGCAGGTCGCGAGAGTGTTTCTATATAGTCAAGCCAATTTAATTTAGTTTATAGGGAGTGAGGTCAAGAAGATAGCCTAGTCGCTAAACAAGTGGGGTGGAAAAAAGATATGGTAATGTATTTTGCGCGTATAAAAGGTGGTGGAGTTATTTTAGGAGGTTGACTTTTATCAATGGATCGGTTGTTGGTGAATTATATTTTATAGATAGGGGAGAGCACTAACAAGTAGTAAAAAATTAAAAAAAAATATTGATTCAGTTCAAACTACAACTGCAACATTCCAGATGCTAAAAAATCATCCAGCTAAAACCAATATCCGTTCCACAAACATTCAGTTCATAGCCAAGCAGTAACCTATCTCAGTGCATACTCGCTCGAACTTGAATTCCTTTTACTGGTCATACAACGTTTGCAAAATAAAAAAAAATCCAAAAATAAAAAACATCCCATCGCAACGTTGATGCCTAGGCACAAAACCAACCTGGACCGAAAAAAAAAAATACCACCAGCTCTGTGAGGTGAGCTGTATTTCACCGACCTTCACGTGGTTTGCTTGTCCAACCTGGTTAGTGCTCCTTTCTTCTTCTGAC
Organism: Aedes koreicus; assembly: GCA_024533555.2. Lineage (NCBI taxonomy): Eukaryota > Metazoa > Arthropoda > Insecta > Diptera > Culicidae > Aedes > Aedes koreicus. Next base: position 118,977 of record JAHHFK020004505.1, read on the forward strand.
CAGCCACCAAAAAACAAGAAAAACAAAAACAAGGGGGTTCGAATGTAGATCACACAGAAAACCCACCGTGGTACATTACAAAATTGAGCCCCCCAGGTGCAGAAGCAACGCACGGTGATGATCCACTACGGCACCGGGCATAAATCCTGATCCCAGTCATTTGCGCAGCAACGCGGTCGGTTGTTCAGGAGAAACAAAAACCGAAGGTGAAACTGCGGTTTAGCCACCCAGACGACCGTTATGCTGTCTCTCTCTCTCTCTCTCTCTCTTTCCCTCTCTTGAGGGGGATCTGTATTATGGTCCACGAACGAAGTCAGTCAGTGTTGATCCCCACGCTGGCCCTTCGGTAGGAAGTGGTCAAACATCACAGAAAAACCAGCCTGCAGCGACCGGTTATTGGAATTTTTGCGGTGAAGGGTTGCCCATCTAGTAGCCATCTACCTGAGGTGGGATTCCGCTTCAGAGCGACCTGTTGAAATTCACATGGCCGAAAGTGGGAATCGCGCCAATTTCCGACTCAACGGCCGTACAGGTGGTGCGCTGCGTGCATCTTGGTCACAGCCTTCGAAGGAATTTCTCATGCTCATGTGTGTGGGGCTCGGCCATATCGTTTAGTTCGGATCTTTCCACAGAAGCTCTTTCGGGGGGAAAAAAGCAAGTCGCAATCGTTCAATTTAATTCGGCTTTGATTAGGTTTTTTGCTGTCGGGTCCGATGATGCTTTGAGGGCTACCTCTTTTCAGTAGAGCACATTTGATGGACCCGGCAATGGCATCTATAGGTCGCATCTTTCACATGTAGGTACGTTCGATGAGGACGACGGCTACGACAAAGCGGTGACAATGAGTGCGGCACGTCTTCGAAAATGATGCGTGGCGTGGGATAAAATGAATAATTTTTCATCAAATTCGGCTTGCATTGTTGTCGTCATTGTCATTGTTGCTCGTCATCATCATCATCATCATCGTCATCATCACTGGAATTGGTATTCACGTCCAGTATGAGTGTGGTGATGGCCTTTTGCGGTCATGTCACACAATTATGCGATTTACGTTCCACACTGGAGGACCGGGTTTTGGTTTCCTTTTTTTATTGCATTCCTCCGTTTGTCCTTGTCGGCTCGGACCTACTTTCGATGAGTTTTATTTGGTGACTTGATCCGCAGTCATGAATTTTTATTTTCATAATCAAAGAGCAGGCCTAGATACATTAAGGCATGGAGACATCGGTGTAATTGAAGGGACTGGAGTTGGTTTCAGGGATTCGTTGATTTATTATTTACAAAACTATTATTATTATTCGACGGATTTTAGGATTTGGGTTAATTTAAATTATAAAGGGCGAACACGAAATTATTGCGACACATTCAACAGGGCATAACTTTTTTACCATTGGGTAAAAATCAACCAAATTTTGCACACTTTCTCATTGATGTGTATTGTTTACATGCTGTCAAACTCGAAGTCGTGTTTTTCGATTCAACGAAAATGGAGGTGAACCAACGCGAGTCGAGAGAACAAATTCTTTCCAAACACCTGGAATTTCCTGACCTGTCGCACCGGCAGTTGGGAAAAAAGTTGAACATTCACCATTCAACCATCTCCAGAGTGTTGAAGCGGTTCCAAGAGCGAGCGGTTGACGTTGGACCACGGCAAAGGAGCTGGAAGAAAACTGGGACCGGAGAACAAAAAGACGGAGGGAAAGGTGAAGCGGATGATTAAAGCAAATCCCAACGTCTCAAGCCGTGATTTGGCTAAAAAGATCGACATGTCGCAGAGCTACGTCCAGAATGCAAAGAAGAGAGCTGGACTACATACATACAAGGTACAGAATTTCCCAAACCGCGATAAGCGGCAACAATCGACGGCTAAAACTCGGGCACGGAAGCTCTACGAGAAGATGCTGACAAAATATGGCTGCTGTGTGATGGACGACGAAACGTATATAAAAGCCGATTTTAAGCAAATTCCGGGGTTGGAGTTTTTCACCGGCAAGAGCAAGTTCTATGTGGACGACAAATTTAAGAAGAAGAAAATGTCGAAGTTCGCCTCCAAATATCTCATTTGGCAGGCCATCTGCTCTTGCGGACTGAGGAGTGAGCCTTTCGTGACAAAGGGCACAGTAAATGGCGAGATCTACAAATCTGAGTGCCTCGAGAAGCGCCTTTTGCCGTTCTTGCAGCAGCACGACAAAGCTCCGCTATTTTGGCCAGATTTGGCATCATGCCACTATTCTAAAAGTGTCCTGGAGTGGTATGAGGCCAATTCTGTCCATTTTGTTCCAAAGGACATGAATCCGCCAAACTGTCCGGAGCTGCGCCCGGTGGAGCAATACTGGGCAATGATGAAGCGGGAACTTCGGAAGAGCAAGAAGACAGTCAAAGACGAGAAGGACATGTTAAGAAAATGGAAAAAAAACTGAGAAACTGGTACCGGATGACACTGTAAAGACTTTGATGGAGGGCATCAAGCGAAAATGCGTTCAATTTTACACTCAAGGCTCCATCGATTAACTTTTCTTTTGATTTTTGAAGTAAATATATGTATAAAACTACCCTAAAATTTTGGTTTGATTCTAAACATTATAAGAAAATTGGCATGACATTTTCGGTGTCGCAATAATTTCGTGTTCGCCCTTTACTCACGTATAATATCCATATGCGGTCCTGTTAAATCAGTTGCACCCTAGAATAGATAATGGTGGGATTTTATTCGATTGGCATAAAAAACGCATTTTTAAGTTGTCTTGCTGCTGGGATGGAAATGAACCAGTGGAATTATAACAGTAAAAATTTCGATAAGAAAATAAAAAGGGTATGTCCCTTGACTAAGCCTAATATGTAATGATCGATTAAATTGAGCCATTTGAAAAATATACAACCGAAACTCACACATTTCTATTGAACATTTTACCAATAACAACATTTTTACTAAAATATTTAGACAACAATTTAAAGTTGAGGAACAAAGAAAACTGTATGCCCCTAACAATAGGTCCACGGTTTTCTTTGTTTAATCATTTACTATTTTATCTATGTGAACAGTTAGTTCATAACGTTTGACTATTTTCTGTATATCTAGGTTGCCCTTATTTGGTTCATCGGTTCAATTTAGCCAATTTTGGATCATTCGAAAATCATAGAGATAATCTGTTCAGCTTTAATCATGTTGTCTAAAAAAAGTAAGAAAATCGAAAATTACAAGGAAGTGAACAACAAGAAATTGATCAATAATATCTGAATTGCTTCGAATTATATCGGTCATCATGATAGCTGATAATTTTGTTGATTATCGCCGAATTAATGACATATTTGGTACATAGGCCGAATGAAGGAGCTAACATTACATCCCTCCACCTACCCGCAATTCATTTATTTTTTAATTTTTACAAACTATTGAAAAAATAATTTCAAAATATTATGAAATAACAATGATTGTAAGACAACACCCATTCTATTTCACCTTGAAACACGGTACAAATAATACTCCTAAACTATCGAACCAACCATTGTTTTCAAACATCAAAAAGCGTCCAAAAAGCGTTGCATATTCCGACAGGCCAGCTTGCCAGTCACTTTGCATAAATTTAACTTTGTGAACTGCATTCCAGTTTGTAGAAATTAAATTTATTACATTTTTTAAGTTTACAAACTTAGGACTACGTCTGTGTTTTCAATACTGGGGTACACGTTCGAATTACGAAAATTTGGAGCGTCACGAAAAATATATAGGTTTTTGAACGTTAATAACTAAGTCATTCCACGATTGATTTCCAAAATGGTTGCACCAATCGATCGGAACATTTTCTACGCTTTGATTTAAATATTTCAATCTATTGATTTTTAACATGCATCTAATAAAATTAACGCTTATATGAAGTGATGTCTTATAATATCGATTTTTTCATAGTAAATTTACCAAATGCACAGTACTTTCCGCGCACAGACTTCATATTTAAGTAAGGAACGTCTCCTAGGCAGCCATGAATGTTATATAACGGGTACACCTTCGCATTTTGATTTAGTTATCCGGCGGTCGTGGAGCTGTGCAGAGTAGGCACTGCAGTTGGATTGAGTTGGCGGCAGCACTGACGAGCAGTCGCTGCCCAGAGAGGCGTTGGTGCAGTTGGCTGTTGTTGCCGATGCTCCCGTCACCCTCGCTGCGAGAAACATGGCTGCTGAAGCCTACGATTTGGTGGGAAAAAGCCGCCCGTGACCCACAATGAAGAGGAGCGAATGAAACCAAGAAAGAAAGTCCAAGTTCAATCGCGAACAGTTTCTCCCCCGTCAACTAAATCCGTCCTTTTCAGGACGACCAAATTAGTTTGCCAACTAAAGAGTTTATTTGGTTGAAATTTTCTCTTGTGCTGTTTGAAATTAATTTCAATAACCGCGCCACGGCTGAACATAGCATTCATTAAACGTCGGATCCCGTAATAAATGACAAAGATCGTTGAACAACCAACGAACGGAATTCGAGCCGAACTGCATCACCTCAGACCGACCATGTGGTTGAGTTCGTTGTAGTTCCTAGCTATACATAGCGGATTAGTTGCTGGCGGTGGCAAGTAAATTAGGAATGTTTCGGTTAAGAAAATCATCCGTCTTGCGTGTAATAATTAAAACTAATTATTATGACGCAATAATTGAAGTTCGTCCCCTTTGATGCAACTTGTAACACATTGCCTTCGTTGGTACCGCCTTCTTTTGTGCACTAGCATCCGATGCTTTTACCTAACAGCTTTTAGCAGAACATTTTGATTCAGTCTTACGACAGTCGTTAAGCTGTGCAGTGGCTGTAGGATCGCAGTAGGCGGCGGCGAGCAGTCGCTTCCTAGAGAGGCGTTGGTGCAGTTGGCTGTTGTTGCCGATGCTCCCGTCAACCTCGCTGCGAGAAACATGGCTGTTGGCGCGGGAAAAAGCCGCCCGTGACAACGAGTCAAGAATCAATCATCCCGTGAGATGAACCAAGAGAGAAAGCCCAAGTTCAATCGCGAACTGTTTCTCCCCCGTCCGACGACCAAATTAGTTTGCCAACTGAAGAGTTCGTTTGGATGAATTTTTCTCTTGTGCTGTTTGAAATTTCGATTACCGCGCCCCGGCTGAACATGGCATTGCTTTAAACGCCGCGTCGGAGAAAAGAAAGGGGAAAAACAGACACAAATATTTGGGAACCCCAGGAAAAAAGGGGGAAAAGGAATAAAGGGTGATACGGTCAAAATTTGGTCAAGGGAAAACGCGTGTAAATCGGTGAAATCGTTTATTTAAAAAATCAAATTAAATTTCTTTTTCAAGTTCAATTAGTATAAAATTCAGGAAAAATATTCAGTTAGGCTTCCGCTTTTCCAAATCCGAATTGCCGGGCCTTACGCTTGACCCCTGCCATCAGATTTTGTACAGCCACCTTGTCCACCTTCTTCGCCGCAGAAAGCCAGTTTGCCTTGAACTGCTGCTCGTCCTTAGCAGTTTTTTTGGTCTTCTTTAGGTTCCGCTTGACAATAGCCCAGTATTTCTCAATTGGGCGGAGCTCTGGCGTGTTGGGAGGGTTCTTGTCCTTGGGAACCACCTGCACGTTGTTGGCGGCGTACCACTCCATGGCCTTTTTACCGTAATGGCAAGATGCCAAATCCGGCCAAAACAGTACGGAACAACCGTGTTTCTTCAGGAAAGGCAGCAGACGTTTATTCAAACACTCTTTCACGTAAATTTCTTGGTTGACAGTCCCGGAAGCTATGAAAATGCTGCTTTTCAAGCCACAGGTACAGATGGCTTGCCAAACCAGATATTTCTTTGCGAACTTTGACAGTTTCGTGTGCTTGAAAATATCTGCTACCTTTCCCCTTCCTTTTGCCGTATAAAACTCCTGTCCCGGAAGCTGCTTGTAGTCGGCTTTGACGTAGGTTTCGTCGTCCATTACCACGCAGTCAAACTTCGTCAGCATCGTCGTGTACAGCCTCCGGGATCGCGCTTTGGCCGTCGTATTTTGTTTATCATCGCGATTTGGAGTCACTACCTTCTTGTAAGTCGATAGTCCGGCTCGTTTTTTGGCTCGATGCACGGTTGTAGACGATACACCCAGCTTATTTGCGGCATCTCGGAGAGATAGGTTAGGGTTTCGCTTGAAACTACCGGCAACTCTCTTTGTCGTCTCAGCGGCTTCCGGTTTTCGATTTCCCCCCGATCCAGACTTCCTGGCTGTCGACAAACGTTCCCCAAACACTTTAATTACATTTGTAACGGTTGATTTGGCAACTTTTTAGCGATTTTGCCAACTTTGCGTGCGAGTAGCTCGGATTTTCGCGATGCGCGAGCAAAATTTTGATACGCTGCTCTTCTTGCTTGGACGGCATTTTGACAACTGAAGAGTGAATTCCAAAATCAAAATAGGAGCAACATTCTACACACACACACCTTCAAAATGAGGGGTGTTCAGGTTTTTAAATGCAAAATTGAAAGAAATACGTCAAGTTGATATTGACCAAATTTTGACCGTATCGCCCTTTAAATCTGACAATAGCGAAGTGAGGGGGTGCGACCTGTAAATCATTTCATTTAATTTTCCATTCTCATTGCCCAGTGAACAAGCGAACGGAACAGTTCGTTCGGTCAACTCTCCGTTCCTTTGGAAGCTTTTCACAAGTTGTTTCAAGCCTTCAGCTCTAATTTTTTTTTTCATAATCGCGAGTGAAATCGAGTCTTAGTTTTCTGAAGTAGAAAACGTTGAGTGTTAAACAGTGCAACAACGTTATTAATTGCAATTAGCGATATTGCCACGATCTAAAAGCCATATTGCTCCGCATCTATAAGTGGCACGCACACCAGCAGTCCATCGTGTGTAGCGTGCAGTCGATCATCTGCTAACCACCACCGACCAGTATCATCATCATCATCGTCATCATTATCATCATCGTTCAGCTCAACGTCTAGCCGGCACACGCGGCCACAGTAACCGTTCGCAAACTGGGCTAAGTGCACAGTTCAGTTAACGGATGCTGCTCGGTAACCGGGCTGACATTTCAATTGTAAATAAATTTCGAGGGAGCTTTCGATCAGATTTCGGTTTGCATATTTCATTACGCAAAACATAAATTAAATAATGTTTTTGTGTTTTATAGTATTGTGATGTAACATATTGTGCGACCCATTATGCAAAATACTTGACTCAGTTTGTATGAGATTACGACTCAATTTCGAACAATTTTTCACTCCTTCAAACCTTATATGCCTTTTACACGCCCCTTGCTAATTTTGACAATAAAATTTCAAATGCTGCTTTTTGAAGTTTATTTGCTTTTTAACTGGGACCTGGGTTATAGCCTAGCTAGCGAGCGCCCAGTTAAAAAGCAGCCCAGTTAAACAGCACCCAGTTAGCGAACAGTTGCTGTAGTACCTCGGGTCATGATCTGCGAAAAGTGCAAGCAGATGGGACATACGACCTCCCATTGCAGCAATAAGGCACGCTGCTCTAATTGTGGGGAGAAACACGAGGATGGTGCCTGCGCAGACAGCACACCAAAATGCGCTTTCTGTAAGGGTACTCCTCCTCATGCTCTCTCGTCGTGCCCGGCGTACAAACAACGCGGGGAGAAATTAGAACGCTCGCTAAAACAGCGTTCCAAACAGCCTTTCGCCGAAATGGTGAAAAAAGCCTCACCATCACCCGGTACCAATACGAATACTTTGCTCCTCTGTCAGATGACGAGTCTGACTTTGATTCGGCTGAAGAGGGAACATCGTTCACTTTTCCGGAAGGTGCTTCAAGGAAGCGAAGACGCGACCGCCCACGGAAAGTTGCTGAACGGAAGCCCGAAACCAGCTTGCCCAATTCAAGGAAAGATGCGAAAAAGGAAAAAGCAATTCCACCTGGTTTTCGTAGTACTAACTACACCCAGGACTTTCCACTTCTTCCAGGGGCATCCAAAAGCCCTGATGCCCCGCTTTTAAGAACCAAAGACCCTTCCTCGACTGGAGCTGTTCTCATTTGATAACATTGTCGAAGGTGTCTTCAAGTACCTCGAAATTTCTGACCCTCTCAAAAGCATATTTATGGCAATGCTTCCCACAGTGAAGACTTTTTTGAAGCAATTGACAATAAAAGTAGCCCCTCCTTGCAGCTATCATCTCCTTCGATGGATAATTTTCCAAATGAGGTCGGGGATTTGATCACTGTTCTACAGTGGAATTGTCAAAGTTTGATTCCTAAATTGGAATCATTCAAATTTTTAACTCACAATACCGGTTGTGATGCTTTCGCTCTTTGTGAAACATGGCTCTCTTCCGAAATCGATCTTCCGTTTCATGATTTCAATATTATTCGTCTTGATCGTGAGGATTCACGTGGAGGGAGGAGTACTTCTGGGGATCAAAAAGTGCTGCTCCTTCTATAGAGTGAATTTTTCCTCCTATTCCAGTTATTGAAGTTGTCGCATGTCAGGCTGTTATTAAAAATAAAAGCCTTTGCATTGCTTCCGTTTATATTCCTCCTAGAGCCTCAATAAACCGAAAACAACTTTCAGATATTTGTTCGGTTCTTCCTGCTCCACGGTTGTTCATGGGAGATTTTAACTCTCACGGTACAGGCTGGGGAGAACTGTACGACGACAACCGTTCTTCCCTGACCCCTGTGACAACTTCAATATGACAGTTCTTAACAATGGAGAAGAAACACGTTTGGCTGGTCCATCCTCACTTGGCAGTAGACAAGACCTCACACTTTGTTCGAATTCATTATCGTTGGATTGCACATGGAATGCGATTCAAGATCCCCACGGTAGTGATCACTTGCCCTTAAAGATTTCGGTTGCCACCGGGTTCAATCCGTCGAAATCTGTCAACGTCACGTATGATCTTACCCGTCACATCGATTGGACAAAGTTCAGGACAGCAGTAGATGAAGCTGTAACGACGGTAGAAGGGCTTTCACCGCTGGAAGAATATAACTTCCTCTCCAACCTGATCTTAGACAGCGCGCTTCAAGCTCAAACTCGACCTTTTCCAGGAACGTCATTTCACAAGAAACCTCCTTCTCCACGATGGGATCAGCAATGCACCGAGGTTTACCGTAAAAAGTCCGACGCGTTAAAAGTTTTCCGTAGACGTGGAACACCTGAGCATTTCGAAGTATACACGGCTCTCGAACGCGAACTTAAGAGCCTCATCAAGGCCAAGAAACGCGGATACTGGCGAAGATTCGTGGACGGGCTATCGCGCGAGACGTCGATGAGTACTCTTTGGAATACGGCGTGAAGATTGCGTAACCGAACTACGAACAACGAGAGCGAGGAGTACTCGGACCAATGGATCCTCAAGTTCGCGCGGAAAGTTTGTCCAGGTTCTGTGCCAGCACGGATCATTCCTCGCGAAACGGAGAATCCGATAGATGAGATCAGCCAACCTTTTTCAATGGTAGAACTCTCTCTCGCGCTCCTTTCGTGTAGCAATACGGCTCCAGGAGCTGATAGAATCAAGTTCAACTTGCTTAAGAACCTTCCAGACGTCGCGAAGAGGCGCATGTTGAACTTGTTTAATCAGTTTTTGGAGCTCAACATTGTACCGGATGACTGGAGGCGGGTGAGAGTTATCGCCATTCAAAAACCTGGCAAACCCGCGTCCGACCACAACTCCTATCGACCCATCGCGATGTTATCCTGCATTCGAAAGTTGTTGGAGAAAATGATCCTCTTCCGTCTGGACAAATGGGTTGAGACGAACAACCTGCTTTCAGATACTCAATATGGTTTCCGTAGGGCTAAGGGAACGACCGACTGTCTCGCGTTGCTTTCCACAGATATTCAGTTAGCTTTTGCTAAAAAAGAGCAAATGGCTTCTGTGTTCTTGGACATAAAATAACGCGAAGATAAAGCACTTAGAACTTCATGAGAAAAAACGAGGAGTGCCCCGGCTTAAAGGTGCGAATAGCCTCTAAAGAACTGAGACTATCCGTGAAAATGGGCTTTTGATTCAGTATCTGTTGAAGTTCTTTCAGATAAACTCCACGCTTGTGGCTTTTCACCATTAATGAATATTGTTTTGTAAAATTTGCTGTCAGAGAAACATATGAGCTTCTCTCATGGAACCTCTACAGCTTCACGATTTTGCTACATGGGTCTCCCTCAGGGATCATGTTTAAGCCCCCTTTTGTATAATTTTTATGTCAAAAACATTGACGGTTGTCTAAGTGACAACTGCACGTTGAGACAACTTGCAGATGACGGCGTAGTGTCTGTCACGGGACCCAATGGGGTCGACCTTCAAGGACCCTTACAGGATACTTTAGACAATTTGTCTACTTGGGCTCTAGAGCTAGGTATCGAATTCTCTACGGAGAAAACTGAGTTGGTAGTTTTTTCTAGGAAGCATAACCCAGCACAACTGAAGCTTCAAATTTGGGGTACACCGATAACTCATTCCATGTCCTTTAAATATCTTGGGGTCTGGTTCGATTCTAAGTGCACCTGGAGATCCCACATTGAGTATCTGAAGCGAAAATGCCAGCAAAGGATCAACTTTTTCTGCACAATAACTGGAACTTGGTGGGGAGCAGATCCGCAAGATCTTCTAACGTTGTACCGGACAACGATTTTGTCGGTTGTCGAATACGGTAGTTTGTGTTTTCAGTCAGCGGCTCAGTCGCACTTCATTAAACTGGAACGTATTCAGTATCGGTGTCTTCGTATCGCGTTAGGTTGCATGCACTCGACTCACACCATGAGTCTTGAAGTGCTGGCTGGCATGTTGCCACTCTCAGATCGGTTTTCAGTATTATCTCTCCGGCTCCTCACCAGGTGTGAAGTTATGAACCCCCAGGTGATCGAAAATTTTGAGAAGCTCCTTGAGTTGAATACTCAAACTCGCTTCATGACCATGTACCATTTGTAAATAACACAGGAAGTCAGCCCTTCGTCGAACATTTCCAATCGTGTTTGCCTCTCCGATTTCGACAATTCGGTTCATTTTGATTTATCCATGAAGCAGGAGCTTCATGGAATTCCAGAGCATCATCGTCCTATGATTGCTCCTGTGATATTTGCTGCAAAGTTTGGCCAAGTTGATTCCACTAAATCGTTCTTCACTGACGGAGCTTTGATAGAGGAGTCAGCAGGCTTTGGTATATTTAATGAAATTTATAGCGCCAATCGTAAACTTCAAACTCCTTGTTCCGTATATGTTGCTGAATTAGCGGCAATACACCTTACGCCAGAAATTGTTGCCTCATTAACACCGGATCTGTACTTCATTTTCACGGATAGTCTCAGTTCTATAGAGGCTATTCGCTCATTGAGGCCGGTAAAGCACTCCTCGAATTTTTTCATGAAAATACAGGAGCTTCTAAGTGCTTTATCTTTGCGTTATTTTATCATCACCTTTGTATGGGTCCCATCTCATAGTTCAATTCTGGGCAATGAGAAAGCGGGCTCGCTTGCAAAGGTGGGCGCTATGGAAGGCGATATTTGTGATCGACAAATCGCCTTCAACGAATTTTTTTTCGTCAACAGTCACTCGTCAGCTGGCAGTATAAATGGAGTAATGGAGATTTGGGGCGATGGCAACATTCTATCATCCCAAAGGTGTCGAAGACATCATGGTTTGGGGGGATGGATGTGGGTCGAGACTTCATTCGTGTCATGTCTCGCCTCATGTCCAACCATTATTCTTTGAACGCTCATTTATACCGGGTTCGGCTGAGCGACAGCAATCTCTGCGAGTGTGGACAAGACTATCAGGACGCAGATCACGTTATTTGGTTTTGTGCTGAACATCGTGGAGTCAGATCGGAGCTTTATGATTCCCTTCGGGCTCGAGGTAGACAACCCAATGTGCCAATTCGAGATATTTAGGCTGTACGTTTTTAACTATGTATGTGTGTGTGTTTTTTTTTTTCAAAATTGTTCAAGTCAAAAGAAAACCATAAGTTGAATGGTTATACGTTTTTAGACAATTTAGAATTTAAAATTAATGTGTTATGTAAACCATACTTTAAATTCCCGCCCAGCTTCCCATCCGTTAAATTGTAATTTATATTAACCTCGAGACGGCCGCGAGTAATCGGTTCTATTCCCCTAACTTTAGTTTTAAGATAAATGATGTATATAAATATGAAAACTTGGCTCTGTAAAGTTGATTCGATTGAGCCTGTACCAATAAATGATCAATAAAAAAAAACTGGTTGCTATATCCAAAAGATGGCTTGCCTGTGCCATTCTCACACTTTTTCGTAGTGTGTATCATTGATTGACCTTGGTTCGATTTTTTCCTTCCCCTTCCTCTATCCTAATAAATATCACTCCATCTTTACTCTTCCTGAATCTCATAAATCTCTTCCACATCGTTGGCTCTGCTACTAAGTGGCAATCGCAAATCGTTTGCGAGAGCAAAAGCAAAAAATGCTAGATCGTTCAATAAAGTACACATACTAGCAGGTTGGGGACACAAGAGGTAAAACGGCCTCCTCTGTTTATCATTTCTCCAATCCTAACTCCCAGTATGAGTTACTGAACAACAACGAAAAACAACGTTGGTTTGTTTTATTCCGGCGCTGCTTTATAAACTACCAACCCCACACTACAGCGGCGGCCCTACAACTCTATCCTATGCTACCGGTTACGAGGCATAAGATGGAAACATAATGGACTTCGGTTTCCAATTCATGGCCTGAATCGTCTCTATCCCAGTGAGGTGGAAGCGATGATTTATGATCACATTATCGCAGTTTTAAATTCACATTTCTTGCCTTGTTGTTGCTCGGATGCCATGTTGTTCCGCGAGCCTTACATCATCTTCGCACATCGCGGAGGGCAACTGGATCGGGTTCAACATCTGCTTCTTCAAGCGAGCGACAACTCAATCCTCAAAACCGATTGCCGCTCATATATTGCAATCGCTTGGGAAAATGATATCATCGTGTCACATTCCCACACCAGGCACTAAGCGTATTATGACTCTTGCCGTTGTTCAATTCTTCCATCAGTCAGTCATCGTCGTCAACGACGCGACGTAGTCGGAATTTCCCGGGTTTTTATCAGGGCGGTTTTCCAAACTCGTGATGATATGTAGCAGATAATGTCAGATTAGCGACCCTCTTATTGCTTGCAGGCCGAAGGGGTGTTTGCCCTCTGTCTATTCCGGGCTCCAACATGCTAGTAAATCTTCTCCTCTTATTGCAGTTTGGAACTACTCAATGGGAAACGGTGTCTCGAGTTGCGACAGCATTTCCGAAATTTGACGGTTCGTGATGTTTGAAGCATTTAAGTCTCTTTTCAATTTATGTTTTGGAGAATTATTGCGATAGTAATAATTCAGTTTTTTTTTTAATAACCTTGGATTGACCTGCCGCTTCAACAAGACACTTTAATAACGTCGGCTGGCGATGGAGCCGACCAGACTTGGGTGATGTATGACTTTTTTTTGTCGGCCTGCATATTCAAGCCACAAGCCATAGAATTGTGCCTGCTACCGTCGGTCCACCACATTAGACAATCGGAAGAGTTGGAGCTGATGGTTCTTATAGTTTCTCCTTGGACGTCTGCTAATATTTGCCAGCTCCTTCATAACATACACAGTTAGTTGATTTGATGGGTTCGATACTACCTTGCCGACCCGGTAGCAGCAAATGGCATGGAGAAGCAAACAACAGGTGGTCAACAAATGTCGTGTGTTTCGTTATTAAATCTTTCCGGAGTGTTATTTTTTTTCTTCTAATTCCATCATCTCGGTTTGGATGGAGACCAGGACAATCTGCTCCATGCGATTTCCCAGCATTGTGTGGTTTACTGGTTTGTGTGACCTGTTGATGGTTGCTTTTAACAGACGGCATGGCTCGCAGTGTTAACATCTTGGAGATCTGGTAAGTAAATCATTTGGCTAAGAGGTTGCGTTTCTTAGCCTAGATCATTTGGACCAGTGCTTTCGGAGGTTAGCAGATAATATAGTGGTACGAAACCCGACTTTTTAATTATTATGTTACGTTATCTTCATTTGAAATCTGGTTTGGACTTTTAGAGAGTTGGTTTTTGTGACAGTTGTGTTGCAATGTTTAACAACTAATATTAAGTATTTATTATAATAATCTGAAAGTATCAATAGTTTTCATGAACTTTTAAGCTATTATTTCAATTGAGGTTTTTTTTCTTTATTTTTTATTGTAAAATTAAGATTTACTGATGTTCTAAAAAAGAGAGTGAAACGTTCAACTTAAAAAAATAGCATGTATTTTTATTTTTGATTGGTTCTTGGAGCAGAATGTACAGTTTTTGGGATTATAAAGGTATCTTTAATACGACTCAACTATGAACGGCCAAAAATTAAATATTCTAAAAATAATTATCAGTAGATATATAGGTGTCACGAAATTTGAAATTGGCGAAGAAAATTAAAATGCTCATAACTTTATTGAAAATGTCCACTTACTTGATTCACATTTACAGTTGTAAAATCAATGCATTGCAATTTGATTCATCATGGAAATTTATATTTATTTCTTGATTCGAAGATTTATGTACATTTTTATAGATATTATTAATTGTCTTGTTGCATTTTCGGTATTTGTTATTTCTTGAGAATCATAAAATTATGAAAAGTTTCAATTGGTAGAAAATCCTGGCCAGTCCCACAGTTGGTTCGCGAAACAGTTGAGAATCGACAATTCGACCGTGTCCCGTGTGGTAAAATCGTTCAAAGAGACCCAGAGGACCCAGCGGCGAGCTGGCAGCGGAAGAAACCCGTAGGCGACTGACTCCATGAACGCAAGGACGGTGAGGGATTACTTTAAGCGCAATCCGAACCATTCGATACGGGACGTGGCCAAAAAGTTCAATTCTTCCGGCTGCTTGATCCAGCAGACAATGAAGCGGGACGGACGTCATGTCTTCAAGGTACGGATAGTGCCTATCCGAATCGATAAACAGAATACGGTGGCCAAGTCCCGCGCCAGGAAGCTGTCCCGCTGTGGTTGGTGCAGTCGAAATGCATCATAATAGACGACGAGACGTACATTAAAGCGGGCGCTAAGCAGATCCTGGGCCTTGAGTTTTTCGTCGACAAGCTCTGCCTGGATTATCCGAAGAAGTTTCGGAAGAAGAAGGTCGACAAATTTTCCAAGAAGTACTTGGTATGGCAGGTGATCTGTGGGTGCTGCAAATTCAGCACGTCGTACATAGCGACCGGCCCCTTCAACGGCCAAATATATAAAAAAGAATGCCCCCAGAAGCGCCTGCTGCCTTTCTTTCGGTACCACGAAGGTGACGGATCTGGCATCGAGCCATAACGCAAAGCCGGTGATGGAGTGGTACGAAGCCAACGATGTTGTTTTTGTGCCGAAGGAGGCGAATCCGCCATACTCACCAGAACTTCGCCCAGTTGAAAAATTCTGGGCGATTATGAAAGGTAAGCTTCGGAAAACTGGGAAGGTCTTCAAAAACGACAAGGATTTGAAGAAAAGTGGATGAAAGTGTGTAAGAAAGATGGCGCTAGTGTTGCACAGGATTTTATGGATTGCGCGAAGTCCAAGGTGCGGTCATTTAACCTAGGAGAGGAAGTTGAATAAACCAACTTTGCAAAAACATATTCATTTCCAGATAGATTCAAAAATATCCGACTTAAAATCAATGTTTGCAGCTTCCTGCATCACCGAACTGCAGAATACCGTATTCTTCTTCGAAGACTCGAAGCTAAATACTACGAACGTGTATCTTCTTCTTTCTGTGAGTATATTTTCCGTATTAAAGACGTACCAAAGATCACAGATCTCATCTCTTTTCAGCGCTTTTTTAAAGTAGAAATGATAAACAGGCCATCTCGTCAGAGATGTATTTTTGACGGCACAACGAGTCACAACGTTGAGGGTTAAGTCGAACTCTTTGCTGACTTCTTCAAATCCGTTTACAACGCTGGGTCTCCTCCGGATTCTTGGGAAGGGTGAAATGTTTTGCCGCCGCACGATATAAACCGTGATTAATACACTTTCAAAATGCATTGAAATGACGTAGACACTATATTTTGAGTTTTTTTATATATATTATGGAAAGTACTCTTTATGTAGATTAAAAATAGCAAATGTTTCGGAATGACTCCTTCTTTAATTTTCTTTAGCAACCTCTAACGTTTTTCGAAACTGTCACAGGCAACACGTACTTATTCCATGGGCATATCCTCCCAAATTTTCTGGAAAACTACCTTGAACTGGTTCAAATTCGAGAATTTGGAGTCCTTCAGTTTGAATAGCATGTAGTATCAATCGAAAAAATCCAATGGATTCAGATTCGGAGAGCTGGGAGGCCATTCATTCTTCGCCAGGAAATCCGCCAAATTATCCCTACACCAGACCTGAACAATGTTCGCCGAGGTGGTGAGCTGGCGCGCCATATTGCTGAAATACATATTGATCTTCTCCATAGAGCTGTCGTAGGTGACGTGATGTGATGTGATGTGATAAGAACCCACCATCAGTGGAAGGATTACCTATGTCTGCAGGATACTCAGATACTCAGCAGGCTACCCCGAGAAAATAGCCTTGTTGTAGCAGGGTCAGTCGATCTCAATGAGACCTTCGGAAGACTACGGCCAGAAGGCCACGTATCCTCACATGACAAGGGACTGGTGATTCCACGAACCCTTTTCCAGTCAACAAATCCTTCGTCTGCCTTAGGCAAATCCTTAATGGCAAGATGCCAAATCCGGCCAAAATAGAACAGAACAATTGTGTCGCTTCAGGAAAGGCAGTAGTCGTTTTTGTAGGCACTAGCTCAGATAAATTTCCTGGTTGACGGTTCCAGTCGCAATGTAAACGTTGCTCTTCAAGCCACAGGTACAGATGACCTGCCACACCAGATATTTCTTCGCGAACTTTGACAGTTTAATGTGCTTGAAAATATCTGCCACCTTTCCCCGTCCGGTTGCCGTATAAAATCCCTGTCCAGGAAGCTGTTTAAAGGCTGCCTTGGCGTAAGTTTCATCGTCCTGTACCACGCAATCAAACTTCGTCAGCATCGTCGTGTACAACTTTCGCGATCGTCTTGGTCGACGTGTTTTGTTTATCGTCGCGATTTGGAGTCACCCCTTTCTTGTAAGTCGACAGTCCAGCTCGGTTTTTAGCTCTATCCACGGTTGAAGGCGCCACTCCCAGCTTCTTTGCGACATCTCAGACGGAGAGGTTGGGGTTCCGCTCGAAACAGCGGGCAACTCTTTTTGTCGTCGTTGTGGCCTCCGGCTTTCGTTTTCCCCCCGATGCAGCTTTCCTGGCTGTCGACAAACGTTCACCGAACACTTTTAATACGTTGGTAACAGTTGATTAAGCCACATTCAACAATTTCTCTAACTGAGAGTAGTTTGGATTTTCGCCATGCACGTGCAAAATTTTGACGCGATGCTTCTCTTCCTTCGACGACATTTTGACAACTGATTCGCTAATCTCAAATTCAATTAGAGGCATGATGCTACACGCACACATCTTCAAAATGAGGGGTGTGCAAATTTTTTTTAATGCACGATGAAAGGAAATGCGTCAAGTTTAAGTCGACCAAATTTTGATCGAAACACCCCTTAGATAGATTGTCTTGTTGCATTTTCGGTGGTTGTTATTTCGCGAAAATCATAAAATTTTGGAAATTTTCAATTTGTGTACCATTACAATCTCAATTTATATGATGGCAGGTTTAGATTTCTGAATGGAAATTTTCTATTTTTCATGAGACGACTATTTGGCTGCCGATTGAACACTATTTGGTTGTTTTCAATCTTTCAAGATGTCTCAGAAGTGTTCAGTCGTATAAATACAAAGTTGTCAATTCATTTTCATTTCATTCATAAATTATAGGGGGTTTTAATTAGTGTCAATCACCTATTCTGTGTAAAGTTCTGTCCAGGATCCGGAATCACTTAGTGTGTTGCCACGGCACGGAAAGTGACCGCTGCAACATTTTTTTTACAGCGGTTTGTTGACCTAGGCGCTGACTTTCTGTGGTATAAATTTCACGGTGTTTCGTGCAGTGAGTCAAAAGTTCTTCCAGATGGAAGCCGAGAGGAGAGAAAAATTCTGCACACCCACGTTGATAATTCAAAGTTTTCCGCAATAAAAATCGCAAAAACGTTGAAAATCGCCAAATAAACCGTGTATGATGTACTCAAACGTTTCAGGGAGCGAAAGAGCGTGGATCGAGGGCCTCAACGTGAGCGTCGTAGTGGAACATATGACCGCAAACTGAACCAGAAGGTGTTGAGAACCGTCAGAGCAAACCATGGACTATCAGATAATGAAATGGCACAAAAATACGCCGCTGCTCGCAGTACCGTTCGAAAAATGCGTTTGCGAGCAAGATATCGTTCTTATCGAGCCAGCAAGCAACC
The DNA here is from genome assembly GCA_024533555.2 of Aedes koreicus. NCBI lineage: Eukaryota > Metazoa > Arthropoda > Insecta > Diptera > Culicidae > Aedes > Aedes koreicus. The sequence goes on from JAHHFK020004505.1 coordinate 137,313, forward strand.
AAAAAGAACGTTGAAGCAAAGTTTCGCCACCAAAACTCGAGATCGGAAATTGTACCAGCAGGTTTTGACGAAGTACCAAGGATGCCTGCTCATCGACGATGAAACCTACGTCAAAATGGATTTCGGACAGCTTCCTGGCCAAAAATTCTACATGTTAAGTTATGGACAAATATTCCAAAAAACTGATGATTTGGCAAGGGATATGCAACTGCGGAGCAAAGACCAAAGTGTTCGTGACGAATAAGACGATGGACTCGAAGCTGTACAAGGAAGAATGCCTCAAAAACCGCGTACTACCTTTCATTAAAGCCCATAAAGGTCCCGTGAAGTTTTGGCCAGATCTGGCGAGTTGCCACTACAGCCGGGAAGTCATCCAGTGGTACCGCGGAAATAACGTAGATTTCAGTTCGATAAAAAAATAAATCCACCCAACTGCCCGCAGTTCCGGCCCATCGAGAGATTTTGGGCAATAATAAAGCGGAAGCTTAAGAAAAGGGGAAAAAACGGCTCGGGACGCGACTCAGATTACCAAAATGTGGAACAAATGTGCCAAGGAAGTTGACTCCGGAGGTGTGCAGCGTTTGATGGGAGGAATAAAGAAGAAAGTGCGAATTTTCATTAGAAACGAAGAGAAATGATTTGTATTGAAATATTTTCCTTAGAGAACACTGAATAACCTTTGTTTTGATGTATTAAACTTATTTTTACGTCAATCCGTTACCGAGATACAGATGATTTTACTATTCTGAATTCTAAATGGACATAGCTTTATCCCCTGTAGATAGATTAATTGTCTTGTTGCATTTTCAGTGTTTTTTATTTCTCGAGAATCATAAATTATGGAAATTTTTAATTTGTTAACCATTATCATCTCAATTTATATGATGGTAGGTTTAGATTTCTGAATGGATTTTTTTTAAATATTTTTGGGTTTTAATTAGTGTCAATCACCTCTTCTGTGTATGTGTATGCTTACAACCATAATGCAATACTCTCTTCAAGGCTAGAAAATGTACCTGGTTGTTGTTATTTACTTTTTTAAAATGATTTCTAACTTCTGCAACGTTGCGTAATGTGAACTGTCAATTTTAAAATCAGTTGATGCAAAGCTTTGCCAAAGCCGGAAGAATCGACTCACAGTTCTTACCAACACCAACAAACAATCAATGTAACAAAAATCTATGACACCATAAATAATCACAAAACAATAACGATTTCGGCTGCTCTCGTTGACCAGTCAGTACCTTCAATAGTATATGAAAAAACACTTAACATAGATTAGCTGAGCAATAACTCAGCTATTCAATTTAATGTTTGCAACCGCCAAGTGCTATCAACTATCCGGCCATCCCGATCCAATGACTAAGACAATAATTCCTGCTACCTATGCCGATAAATATTGATAATTATGGTCAGCCGCAGCGCATTTTCAAACATTCTCGTGGTACACAGCATTCCAAGTACGACTCATTAGCACCATTTCGATTGCTTTCCGGATATGACTCCCCTAGGTGCCATTTCTAGCATCGCCCGTGTTTGGCAGCGAGGCACTTTGTACCTATATCTCCGCCACATGCCATTTATCCCGCTAATGACGATTGTTGTTTGTTTTAATCACAACCCTCGTACTACAAATAGCCACACTGCGAAGCAGGTAGTTGATAGGTGTTTCAAGTTCTAGATGGAATTCGGATTCCTTCTGCCTGGAGAGAGAGAAAAGGACTAACAACTGATCAAAAAGCGCAATGCCGAATTAGCAATTCGCTCGGCCGACAGTCGTCGAACAATGAACCCGAAATTGGCTGCCGACTCCGACTGGTGTTGCCTGCGATGAGCCACCATGATGAGGCCGTGTTGAAATGGAACGAAATTCATTAGGGCAGAACGACGATATGATCTACGGTTGGTTGGTAAGTTAGCAGGCAGATCAAACTGGCAACAAACAATGTCTGCAATCAAAACGGACAGACTCGATTCGACTGGAAAACCATATCTTTCAGAACAGGAGGACGACTCATGCTACCCCCATCAGGTCGGTTGGATGTGGGTACAATTTGCACCATGAATTCTTTGCGGTGAGTAAAGTTGTTGTTTACGCTTTTTCCGTAGTTCGTCGTCGCGGGCGTAAAGCGTGAAGCTGGAAGAAACATTCTTCTAAGTCAAAGACATGGAAAAGAATAGAATTGAAAGCGTTAAAAAGTGCAGTACGTTAATGAGCAGAGGTTGTTCCTCTCCACCAGAACCGTAAGCTGACGTCAGTCTTAGATTTGCTGATTGTACTGGAAAAGCAGCAAGTGGCTAATCTGGATGATCGTACTTTACAAAGCGCCCAGCTAATTGTAACGGTCCGATTGTTTTTTGCAATTCCTTCATTAATTGAAATTGATGTTTTTGCCACATCATTCAATTAAGTTCACGAAAGCAAATTCTTGAATTTACTCCAAAAGAATAATCCCACATTAAAATCGCATCGACCTCCTTTCGCGGAAAACTTCCCCGTATCGAATTACGCCAAATGGCACGATTCAACTGCGCCGACATTTATCATCCTCATTTGCGTTCGTCGTTCGTCTTCACTTTCAAAGTATGAAGGCACTGATGAGGCACTGACTGTCGATTTGCCGCTCATCCATGTGCATTCCAGAGCAAACGTCGCGCGGATCTGTTTTGTCGTCGTCAGCCCTTTAAAGTGAGCTTATAAAGAGCTCATCTTCTCACTTTCTTAGCTTTAAATCCCATTACGGTGGGACAATCGAGTTTTGAAGTTGGTATTTTTCATTTCTGCGATCCATTTTTGTTTCCCTCAAGGCAACGGCGCGCATCTTTGCCATTGTCGTCTTCATCTTCGGTGGGCCTATTATCCGCCTGTTATTCATTCCCATCACGTCTCTCGGTGTAAGAGCGTCTGGTTCCGAAACTCACTGACTGGCCCCCAAAGTGATAAATGTCGATTTCAATGGGAGCATCTCGGTTCGTGCGACGACGGCTGAAGATAATTGTGACTGCGGAGAACGACAGTTGAACGGAGCAGCAAAAAAAAATGCGACGAAATATGAGCAACCGCCAGTGCGAGATGGTTATTATCCTCAGTCACATGAAGTTTTGATTGTGGTTTTTAAGTCAGAAGAATAGCGATGCTGAGGTCCCTCAAATGACGCAGAGAGCCTGGGTTTACACTTTAATCGGAAAAAAGGCTGAGTGCTTATATTTTAGGATTTAGAAGTTTGGATGAAACATAACAAATCATTTAAGATTGACGATAGGTTCAGAGAAATTGTGTGATTATTTTTTACTATTTATATGTCGTCAATCAAGAGTAGACCGGGTTGTTACAAAAAGTAAATGTTAGCAATTCGAATCTTATTCCAAACAATATTTCTTGGCAAACACTAGACTAAACAGTAGCCTGTTTACAATACATTATTTTTGCGATTTCCTTAATAGCGAATAGAATTGAAGTATTGCTTTTGTTTGGAAATTAGCAATAATTTGTAAGATTGTTTGTGGCTTGTAATAAATATATCTCGATCTCGGTTTCGAAGTTCTCGGGTTGGTATGTAAAAATTATGTTTTGATAAAAGTTCTACTTAAAATGAGACTCTTGCGAATTCTCAGCGTTCTTTTTATATTGTGAAGCAGATGAGTATGCAAAGAAGTTTTTTTTTTTGTTCTTTATACGGGATGGAAAATCTGCCACCAGGCACCTGAAGAACTCTGGGTGTGGGGATGAGGGTGCCAACTCCTCGACCGACTAAAAACCCACCCGTGCCTTAAGCCCTGAACCATCTCCGGGACCTATTCCCGGGATATTGTGCTTGTTAAGCACTATGTCTAACTACTTAGGACTTTGGTAGTTAGGTGGTCCCTTTATATGCTTTCGGTCGTTGTGCCATTTTTGTTGGAGATCAAGGACAATCTGGGAGGCTGCTATGCATACCGCGTCCCAGATGTCCCGGTCTGAGCACATCATCTGGACCAGATTATCCGGAGTCGTGTCGTGACCGCTTACGGCTATCATGCCGGATCTCACCCCTTCGAAGCGAGGACATGTGAAGAACACATGCCCTGCAGTTTCCTCTACTCCCGAGCACTCGGTTCATGCGGAGGACTGTGCATGCCCATATTTGTGCACATAATGTCTGAAACAGTCGTGGCCTGACAAAATCTGCATTAAGTGGAAGTTCACTTCACTTCGCCTACCAACCTACCCGGAGAGTTCCAGGATTAGTCGGTGGATCCACCGACCTTTGGTGGAGTTGTTCCATTCCCTTTGCCACTTAACCATAGCTGCGGCTCTAGTGGTCTTTCGAATACCTCTTGTTCCACGTTGTTCGAAGCACTCTGCATCCTCTTTTTTGACAATGCCGGTATGTCGGTATGCACTATCCACTCTTAAGCACATAAGCCTGTGCGTACTCTCTAGCTTACTCAAGTAGCTCTTGGTACTCAAGGCAGTGATCCAATCTAAGTATGGACAAGGTGACACTGGCCAGGAGTTAACGCTTACTCCCTTGCACCGCCGAGCTATTCGACATCATGCGGGATAATGCCGATATAGCCATAGAGCCTTTCTTGCAGGCGTAATCGTGACCTCAGTCTCAGTGAGCTAGCTTCAGTTTCCTGGAACTCATCCATCTCCCCACAATGCCAATGGAGTGTGAGGCCGCTAGCTCCACCTCTTCAATGGATTCACCACATATCTCCAGGGTGATGTCGTCTGTGAACCTGACTATCCTCACCCTGTTCGGGAACTCAAGCCGTAGTACCTCATCGTACATCGTGTTCCATAGCACCGGACCCAGGATCGAACCTTTTGGGACGCCTGCGGTGATCTGGACACGTTTCTGGCCTACCTCACTTGCACTTAATATACACCAGTACGCCATTCTGGAAATAGCTTCCCAGAATCTTGTACAGGTACCCAGGAACCTGAAGGCGTTGGAGCGAGTCGGCGATAGCCACCCAACTGGCGCTATTGAACGCATTTCTCACGTCAAGGGTGACCACTGCACAGTAGCGGACTCCTCGCCTCTTGCGCTGGATTGCCACTTCGGCCGTCTTGGTGACGAACAGAATGGCATCCACCATCGACTTCCCTTTTTCGGAAGCCAAACTGGTTATTAGACAGACCACCTATACCCTCCGTGCACTTTGTCAGTATGTTGAGGATTACCCTCTCAAGCACCTTACCCGCTGTTTCCAACAGACGTATAGATCTATATGCCGATGGATCTCCTGGTGGCTTCTCTGTCTTTGGTAGAAACACTAGGGTCTGAATTTTTCAGGCGTCTGGGAAGACGCCCTCGTTCAGATACTTTCGGAATACCATCCGGTCCTGACGCTTTGTTTACCTGTAGCGACTTTGCTATCGCAATGAGTTCTTCATTCGTCACTGTCGCCAGCCCTCGTTGTGCCGTTGTCAATGCCCACGTGGTCACGGGTGTTCGCCTGAGCCGCCCACCCCTCCGTCGCAATGACAGCGTTAAAGTTTGGGATACTGGAACGCTGGTCATGGGACAAATCTACGGCGGTGGGGGCCATCACCTAGAGCAGCTCTGATGAACGCTCGGTTGGAGCCGCCGATCCTCTGGTTTAGGCCATTACTATCCGATAGGCGTCACCCCACGGATTCGTATTGACCTTCTGACACAAGCCCTCAAAGCAGGCTCGCTTGCTGGCCTTTATCTCCATCTTCAGCGCGGCCTTCGCGGTGATTAGCTTTTATCGGCGTCTGACCGCGCTCTTTGCACCCTCCGTCTTGCATGGAGGCATGTTCTTCGGAGGTCGGCGATAGACTCTGTCCACCAATACACCGGCGTTCTTCCATTCCTAGGTTTGACTTCCCTTGGCATGGTTGCATCGCATGCTCGTGTAAGTGCCATCACCAGTCGTTCACCGCAAGGTTCCAGGGTTTCGCGTAAGATTCGTTCCCTCCCAAGTAACAATTTTAGTTTTATTCCAGTCGTATAGCACTTCTCCCGGCTTTGTTGATAAAACTACGATCAAAACTGTTTTGTTTACCAACACCTCCTCTATGCTTATTTAAAGCCAAAATGTGTACAAAGTGGCCCACTCTATAGACGGTTGTGAAAGCAAGTTAATAAACTCTTTATAAGAACATAGAGATTTTGAAAATGTTCTAGTGAAAGATATTATGACCACTTGAGAACCTTCATAAAACCTATTGGCTGCCATGGAAACCAGAATGTGGCCAAATAGCCACAGCAGCCAAACTTCACTGTGAGATCGAGTGAGATTGTTTTTGTTATTCTGCTTTGTTCGATTCTCTGCTCTTCTGATTCATTTAGCAGTAAAACAAACGTTTAGTGTTGCGAGAAATTTTGTTTGAAAGCAAAATATCCAAAACAAATTGTATTTTCTACAGCGTATTATCGTCCAAATTATATGCGCATTTATTTTTATGGTGAATATATGCACAATAAGAGCCAAAAATTAATGTGCCTCGTAAATTACGCGATTTTAAAAGACCATAAATCAAATTAAAACAAATATATTCGATAAATTAATCATGAATTTCCTGAAAAGTACTTGGAATTGGATGAGATTATCTAAAAGAATGCCGAAATTAGTCTCCGATCTACAGGTAATTTGCATACCCTTGAAAATTTGATGCATTTATTTTTCCACATTTCAATTATTTCTTATATTTCAATATGGCGATTGAAAAAAAAATCACCGTTTTGCCATAAAGCCAATTTTTCTTCGGAATGACTATTATAAAATTATTTGGTCTTATGGTGACTTCCTTTAATGCCAATTTGCCGTTTTATGCATTTAATGGAGGCAAAAGGGTTTTAAAATGCTTTTTCACCTGACCATAATAAGATAATATCAATGAGTCCTAAAACAGCATTTTAATACAGCAATTTAAGAGTTCATAAAGTCGAAATAAAACCTTTGATAAGAGTAAAAGGAATTTGCCATAATAAAAGCAAATTGATTTCAAGTAGCTTTCATAAAACTTCAATAAAACTTAATTAAGCAGGATGGTGTTAGCAATGTTACTTGGGCTCTCAAGCGCCTCTTTAAAAGTCTCTACATCAAAGTAGGACGTCCTCCATCTGCGGGCGAATGGAGTGGATGCTCCTCCTTCCGCACGCTGCCTTGTATTGTGGACGATACAAAAACGTACCACTAAGTGGTCGCTATGGGTGTAGCCATCATCCACCCTCCAATTGCTAATTAGCCTAGGACTGCTAAATGTTATATCGATGATCGATTCCGCTCCGTTTCTATGGTAGGTACTCTTGGTACCTACGCTGGCTAGGTCCACATTGAGCCTAGCCAAGGCCTCCAGAAGAATCTGGCCCCTAGGGTTGGTAAGGCGGCTCCCCCACTCGAGCGCCCAAGCGTTGAAGTCCCCCGCTATTACCAACGGGTTCAGGCCAGTTAGCTCCGTTGTCATCCGATCGAGCATATTGGAAAACTGTTCGATCGACCATCTTGGCGGTGCGCAGCAGCTGCAGAAGAACACTCCATTCACTTTTACAACCACGAAGCCTTCGTTTGTGGTAGACACAGCCTCCTGAACAGGGTACTTGCCCATCGTCCATAATGCCGCCATATTGGACCTGTCTGCAAACCAGTTTCCGTTGCCGGCTGGGATGCGGTATGGGTCGAAAATTATGGCGATATCCAATGCCGACTCGCCAACTGTCTGACACAGCAGTTGCTGGTCGGCCTCACAATGATTCAGGTTTAGTTGGGTTACCTGCATTACGGTTGGCTCATTGGAAAAACCTTAGCGGCCGGGCACTTGCCCTAGCCCATACCACCCCACCCCCATGGGACCTTTGCAATCCCGCACCTTGTGGCTAGTACTGCCACACTTTCTGCACTTGTTACTCCAATCCGGGCCTTTGCACTCCCAGGACATGTGCCCGCTCTCTAGGCATCTGAAGCATGCCTTCGGCGGCTGGTGTAGGCTTAGTGGGCATATGGACCATCCCACCTTCACCTTCGCCACTTTCAACGCCACGTCTGCGTCGACTGCCGCTACCCTCAGGGTTGCCACCTGGGTCCCAAGAGGACCCTTCCTCAGACGTATGTCTGCGGCAGCAACCTCGACCTTGCACTGTTCCTTTAGTGCAGTGGAGATCTCGTCTGCCTCGGTGATCTCATCTAGGTTTTTACATTGGATCGTCACCTGCGAGACGAGGGCGCGCACCTCCACACCCTCACCTAAGGCCTGTTTTGCCAGGTCTCTGTACGCCGGGCCCTTAAGCGTTGTCGCCTTCTTTAGCTCCAGGAGCATCTCGCCGGTGCAGGTACGGCGTATACTCCGCGCATCGGCGCCTAGGCTTGCCAATTTAGCGTCCCCGCGCATCGCTTTCAAGACGAGTACTTCGACGCCTCGGTCTTGACCTCTCCGCAGTTACGCTTGCGGAACACCTGTCGCTTGTCCTTTTCTTTTTGAGTTTTACTTCCCTTTTTTCTCATCTTGTTCCAGGGGCCTTCCCTGCCCCGCCTGGGGTCGTCACTCGTCCCCCTCCTAGCGTCTGCTTCTATGCTAGTTATGGCTGTTGTCGTTGTGGCCCTGCCACTCGTGCCCCCTTCGGCGCTTGAGACAACACGCGAGCTGGATGTCGCGTCTTTTGCGCTGGGCTTAGCGCCGGGGCCTCTCTCTTTGCTGGTCGCGAGGATGGACCCTCAGACCCCGCCGCCACGTTCCCGTAGGTTCGCTTCCCTACTGGGGCTTCCGACACGATACGCTTCTTAGAAGCGCCAGGTGCCGTATCGGACTGCCTAGCCGCTTTTTATATAGTTTAGAAAAAATGATAATGAATTTTAGCAGACGCGTAAAATTCTCCGTTGTTCAATTGAATGCCAAAACAAGCGTAAAAAAAGAAATTGTTTGCAATCTGTCATGCAACAGACCTGATTTCAGTGATATAAGGATTATATTTAAATGAAATATTCCATGAATTCGTGTCAAATCTAGCATTCCCTTCATACACATAAGATAATGCAGAAAATTAAGTGTTTATTTCAAACTATGTTGCAACGCAAGTACTGTTCTAATTGGACGTTGGGTTAGCATAAGAGAGTAAGTATGTTAGTCTTCTTATTCTTTCTTAGCATTAGTATGATTGTGTTGCAAGTACAATCATACCCTATATGTCCAGGGGAGTCGAGAAATTTTCCTTAACGAAAAATTTCAATACCAGACCGGGAATCGAACCAGCCCCTCCAGCATGGTGTTGTAGCTGCGCCTTTACCGACTGAGCTAATGGAGGACCCTGTATGTTAGTATGCATTATGAAAATTAGGAAATTCTATTGTACACTCTTCAAAAAGGTTTAAATGATGATCAAGTTTAATGTCTTTCTCCAGCACCTCAACCAGTAGTTGGCAACGTTTAAGTTTTGCCTGATAACCACAAGTTTACTCGGCATCGGTACATGGTAGGAGGATTTTCCATATGTTTGATTTTAACGCGCTTCTGAAATTTGCGCAAACGATAAGGCATCGTACTTATTCTCACTTTCACATTTTCTCAAAATTTATTTCTTCCTAGAAGTAAAACTCTATCCAACGCGAATCGTTAAAACAACAGAATAATTATTCATAACTGTACTAATTGGAGTATGCAGAGAATGTTACTTCGGAATATCCTTTTCGAAAATCAAAGCGAAAATCAAACGTAGGAAATTTCTTGATATTTGCCGGAACGCAACATTCTTTAAAGTTTTTAAATTGTACGCGGAATATATTCATCTCTTGTTTGTAAAATTTTAAATACTCGAGTAAATAAAATGGCAATCGTAAAAACCTCTATATGATCAGAGCAAAAATTTAAAAAAAAATCAATTAAGAAACGATCGAGTTATTTGCGTCCGATGTTTCAATTTTTCGTGACGGCAGCCATTTGTAAATTGTACACAATGCTCAAGGTATGCAACGAAGAGAAAATTAAAATTGTTTTAGCCACCGCTGTTTGCCAATTGGTTTCAATTGTTCGTGACGGCAGCCATTTATAAATTATGCACAATGCTCAAGGTGTGCGACGAGAAGAAAACTACAATTGATTTAGCCATCACTCTCTGCCAATAGGTAAGATAAATTCAAATTAAACCAACTCTCTCAACATAGATGATAGTTCTGAAAAGGATGGATTTGAAATACCCGCATAAAAATGGAATCCGTCTTGGTAATATCAGACATTAAAGGGCGATACGGTCAAAATTTGGTCAATATCAACTTGACGTATTTCTTTCAATTTTGCATTTAAAAAACCTGAACACCCCTCATTTTGAAGGTGTGTGTGTAGAATGTTGCTCCTATTTTGATTTTGGAATTCACTCTTCAGTTGTCAAAATGCCGTCCAAGCAAGAAGAGCAGCGTATCAAAATTTTGCTCGCGCATCGCGAAAATCCGAGCTACTCGCACGCAAAGTTGGCAAAATCGCTAAAAGTTGCCAAATCAACCGTTACAAATGTAATTAAAGTGTTTGGGGAACGTTTGTCGACAGCCAGGAAGTCTGGATCGGGGGGAAATCGAAAACCGGAAGCCGCTGAGACGACAAAGAGAGTTGCCGGTAGTTTCAAGCGAAACCCTAACCTATCTCTCCGAGATGCCGCAAATAAGCTGGGTGTATCGTCTACAACCGTGCATCGAGCCAAAAAACGAGCCGGACTATCGACTTACAAGAAGGTAGTGACTCCAAATCGCGATGATAAACAAAAATACGACGGCCAAAGCGCGATCCCGGAGGCTGTACACGACGATGCTGACGAAGTTTGACTGCGTGGTAATGGACGACGAAACCTACGTCAAAGCCGACTACAAGCAGCTTCCGGGACAGGAGTTTTATACGGCAAAGGAAGGGGAAAGGTAGCAGATATTTTCAAGCACACGAAACTGTCAAAGTTCGCAAAGAAATATCTGGTTTGGCAAGCCATCTGTACCTGTGGCTTGAAAAGCAGCATTTTCATAGCTTCCGGGACTGTCAACCAAGAAATTTACGTGAAAGAGTGTTTGAATAAACGTCTGCTGCCTTTCCTGAAGAAACACGGTTGTTCCGTACTGTTTTGGCCGGATTTGGCATCTTGCCATTACGGTAAAAAGGCCATGGAGTGGTACGCCGCCAACAACGTGCAGGTGGTTCCCAAGGACAAGAACCCTCCCAACACGCCAGAGCTCCGCCCAATTGAGAAATACTGGGCTATTGTCAAGCGGAACCTAAAGAAGACCAAAAAAACTGCTAAGGACGAGCAGCAGTTCAAGGCAAACTGGCTTTCTGCGGCGAAGAAGGTGGACAAGGTGGCTGTACAAAATCTGATGGCAGGGGTCAAGCGTAAGGCCCGGCAATTCGGATTTGGAAAAGCGGAAGCCTAACTGAATATTTTTCCTGAATTTTATACTAATTGAACTTGAAAAAGAAATTTAATTTGATTTTTTAAATAAACGATTTCACCGATTTACACGCGTTTTCCCTTGACCAAATTTTGACCGTATCACCCTTTACGGCGGCTTGTAATCAAAGGTACTTCGGTTCAGAAGATGGATAGCGGGTGTAGACGTCACACAATGTCTCACTCACCATGCGGGTGTGATCTGGACGAATTTAAGCAGAGGGTCTCATTTTTTTCTGTGGATGATGATTAGGGTGCCCAAAATATCCTCTAGCAACAACCGATTTCCAAACAAACCTGGTAACCCCTACTGCTCACGTAGATTGTGAGTAGGTGTCGCACTAAAAGCGCTGCTTTCATCAACGATCTTCGCCGGTGTAATGGATTTTATTACCTTCTAATTTATGGCGCGATCAAAATGACGCTTTTATTAATAATCGTGAGGAAAATGGAAGTTGTGACCGAGAACAGACCGTGGTGTGCCATTATAGGGAAGCGCCCAGCTGGAAATTTGAGAAAACATAAACAGATCACCGCGTTGATCACGAACCTTCCGCAACTCGTAACACATTTCAACGTCACCTCGGATGATTGAATGAGCGGATTTGGAGGTGCTTGCGTAGGGGGAAGATATAGCTTCGATCGCGTGCCCCGTCAGTGTGGAGTGTAATTATGTTGTCGCCAGCTTAGAGAGCATGGGCGCACAGTTTATCGCAAAATTTCCAACGACGACGACGACTTACGGCTACGGCAAAAGGTAAGGTTTTGAGTTGGCGGATAACAACTTTGTGTAGGATCATACGTTTTCGAAAGCCCTGCTCAAAGCCACGGTTGGTGGTGGATATCTTGATTTTTTTTTTATTGTCTTGGAGTGTTTTTCTGTTGTCTGAGAAGGAAACAGTAATTGCACGGAAATATGCCTACATGTTTTCGCTTGGGCTTGATCGGTTTTATGAGCCCACACAACCGGGGACAGGAGACACCGGGGCCCGTATTTTGATTTGAGTGACAAGATTCTTTGTCAAGTTGATTGTGGTTGCGGTGAAATGATTGTCTTTCCCGGAGGTCATGCGGGTGTGTCGTTTCATAAAATTTGATTATTTAGATATTATTTGACTTCATAAAGTGAGTTCTGGAACTTGGTCAACAACAAAATTCAATCTAACAAGATTGAAAATTTTATATTAACTTTCTGATCGATTTAAAAGCGGCATAAGAAGTCGATTTTTGACATCTGCTTGTGGCGTTGAGTCCTAAAGTAATCCTAGAGTAAAATGTGAGGTCGAAGAAAACTGCACTAGTTGCTTAAGAGGTTGATGTTTTTTTCTAGCTTAGCTCATATTTAGCTATAATTGTTAATTGAAACCGTAAAGTTGTGATTTTATGTTCATTTCGAGTTGGTTTATGGCTCGGTCCACCCAAAGAGACCGAGCAAATATAAACTTGTAATCGACCATCCTTAATTCGAATTAAACTTTGTTCATCAAGCACCTATAGTATGTCTGAATCTAAGTTTACAAATTTCCCGCGGTTTTTTGGACCACCCAATATATAGACTGTTTCGAAAAATAGCTGTTCACAGACGAAAAAACGACGCTCAACATCTCTTGGCTTCAAATCGTAAGGAACCCAAGTTCCTTGCTTTTGAATCATTCCCAACGCATGCAATCGCTTAGAAAAGGGCTTGGCGGGAGACTCCTAATCCTGAACCAAGCTCTTCTTGCGTTTGACACGGATCCTCATCGAGCAATGCCTCCAATTCAGAGTCTTCGAAGTTTTTTGGCCTTCCTTCACGCGGACGATCATCAACACTGAAATCACCGTTTTTGAAGCGACGAAACCAATCACGACACGTTGTTTCACTCAGAGCAGCATCACCGTAAACTTTTTGGAGCTCTCGATGTGCTTCAGCCGCCGTTTTCTTCGAATGAAAGAAGAAAATCAACACTTCCCGCAAATGACGATTATTTGGCACGAAATCAGACATCTTCAAACAACCAAAATATATAACACTAAACCAAAATCACTGATTTGGCACAGCGGTTTGTTTACCATATGTCTGAGCTTGGTTTATGACGCTTGAGATGTACAACATTCGACCAGCACTTACTACTGGCGCCATCTATTGCTCAACAGCGGGAACTTAGTTGCGCACCTAATAAATAACAATGTTTTCTTTCCATCTTCATTTCAATTTGCTTGATTTTTTGTAGGGTAGGCGAGTTCTCTAACTTTTCACTTAACACTACTCATAAGCTTCTGCACAGTGCTTTGTCCTACCAGTTTTACCACTTATAGCCAATCTCTTTTAAATTATTCAACACTATCCGCTGGTTTCATGTGTTTTCTCAGCCTCGCCTTTGTCAAAGCCCAGAACATTTTGATAGGGCAAATCTCTGGTGGATTCATCTCCTTTGGTACAAATACGCCATTATTCCTTTTGTACTACTCTAGTGCATATTTTGAGTAATGGCAGTAATGTGTCTGTCGTAATGAATGGACGAGATATTTTGCCACATCCGCATATGGTCTGCCACACCATTACCTTTTTGCCGAATTTTTCGGTTTAAATGGCTTTCACTGATTTATAATCAAGTTTTATATAGGTTTCATCTTCCATGATAACACAGCCCGATTTTTTGCTAATCAGTTTGTCGTGCAGCTTTCGAGCCCTCGGTTTCACAGATTCAGCCTGTTTGGTGCTTTGTTTTGGCTGCTTCTGCTTCCGACGAGTCTGCAGGCCCATTCACTCCTTGGCACGCATAACATTAGTCGCCGAAGTACTTAACTTTTTCGCCACATCTCGGACTGATGCCGAAGGATGACGCTTGAAATAGTCCCTTACCTTTCTGTCGATTGTAGGGTCAGCGGGACCGGGTTTTCTACCCCGTCTCGGGGAATCTACGAAAGAGCACTGTTGTTGATACCTCCGTAATGCGGTTTGAACTGCTCTGATGCTCACACCTTCTACCTTAGCCAGTTTTCTGATGCACCGTTTGTGCCCAATCCGTTTTCTTTGCTCGGGAGAAAGACCACGCATTTTCAAAATTCCGTGCGAAAAATTGAAAAAAATGACAACATCAGTTTAATTTGGATGTAAACAACCGGACGCAGCCAAAAGTTGGTTGAATACTGTACGCATTTCGAATTGACGGTTAATCTTTAGTGTATTTATAATTATCGGAACAGTCTATATACTTATGACTTAATGCTATTTTCTCTACTACTTATATCTCCGTATTTTTTACGTCTAATAACAATTTGTCATTTGATCATTGAACAGAATTTTCAGAAACCATCCAACAGGTTGCTCATAGCGATATGCAAAGCGGAATTATGACAAAATTCCGACAAATAAGGACTTATTTTTGTCCAAATACCGCATCTCAGGAGCTATTCAGACAATCTTCAGATTGAAGTGTTTTCAATGAAGTAAAGTTTGATGGAAACGATGGCACTTAGTGAGTGAACCCAACAGCATACTTACTGTTGGTATAAATGCACTGATCAATTCGCCGCTTCTAGTCAAACTTCGACACACCTCGCTCAGCCAGCTTCTGCTACTTGGACACCGGGACGCACACTTACCTCAAATCTCAGGGAAGCCCCTATTCCTCTCAACGCAGTCGAGCCTTCGCTGCCACCGATCAGCAGCGTTTGAGCTGGGAGACGGGGTCTTCCGAAGCCCGACAACAGGCAAGTACGCCGCTTTTACGAACTTTTTGTGCGCTGATAAGTTCGTCGACCCTCATCGAACCAACGCACCCCTACATCTGCAAAATGGAGTCCGAAACACGCACTTGCTGCTATACCCACAGTGACTAGTAGAATTTTTCGAGCACCCGTTTTGCAACGATCTTGGCCTTTCTCCAGCTCTTCACCGGGACGCATATATGCCGCCAGTACTAAGGAAGTCCCTGATTCCCCCAATACAGTCGAGCCATTCCTGTCAGCGACCAACAGCCGTCCCGGTCCTGTACTTGGTGATGGAAAAGGGGTCTTCCGAGCTCCAAACATCGGCAAGCATGATCAGCCTCCAAACGCTTTAGTACCTGATAGTGTCCCAACTTCCAGGTTAACAAAACGTTGGTGGAATGAACAGCCTTATTGACGACTATCGCTTAGCAGCCTCGGATCAGTGCTACGACATCATAGTCCTAACTGAGACATGGCTTCAGTCTCGAACCCATTCTGATCATGTTTTTGGAGAAGGGTACGAATTGTTCCGCTGCGACCGCAATTCAAACAATAGCAGGAAAACTACTGGAGGTGGTGTACTTATCGCAGTTAGTTCCACGCTAAAACCCAGAGCCATCGATGACGACTCTTGGAACACGGTCGAACAAGTTTTGATAGCTAAGGTCTGTATCCACATTAATCCGGACACCTTCCAATCATTGTAACTTTTGAAATATTGCACGTAGGAATGAAAAATTTCACTGTGGTATAGCTGAGAGTCTATGATGAAAAAGACTACGATTGATGTTTACATTTCATGTTTAGTATTCAAGATGACGACGAAAGAAAAACAAGTGCCCGAGCGAATTTTGTACGGGCGTGCGGCAAATCCTGACTTGTCAATACGGGACCTTGCAAAAACATTGGATTTGCCTAAATCCACTGTTCACGATGTGCTCAAATCATTTTCGGAACGTTTGACGGTGGAGAGGAAACCGAGAAGTGACAAAAACATTGGACGCGCTGATCCTGTCATGGACCGAAAGGTGAAAAGGATATTAACGAAAAACCCAAATCTCTCCATTCGAACGGTGGCTCGTAAAATAGGGATGTCGCCTGGTTTTGTCCAAAAATCATAACAACGTTTGGGACTTAAGTCGTATAAAGTAGAAACAGTTCCAAATCGCAACGACAAACAGAACTTGGCAGCAAAATCACGGGCTTGACGTTTGTACTGCGAATATTTGACGAAGTTTTCATGCGTTGTTATGGACGATGAAACTTATGTCCTGGAGGATTTCAAGCAGCTTCCAAGGCTGGCTTTTTATTCTGCTACTGCCATAAATGCTACAACTGAGCATTTCAGAACGAAGAAGGTATCGAAATTTCCCAAAAAATACCTTGTGTGGCAAGCAATTTGCACGTGTGGCAAAAAGAGTAAATCTTTCGTCACTACAGGCACAATCAACAAGGAGATCTATCAAAAAGAGTGTCTGCAGAAGCGATTGCTACCCTTCATCAAAAGTCACAAAGAATAACCTTTGTTCTGGCCCGATTTGGCATCATGCCACTATGCTAAAACTGTGATGGAGTGGTACCAAGCAAATCAAGTGAACATTGTACCAAAAACCTCAAACCCACCAAATCTTCCAGAGCTACAACCAATCGAGAGATATTGGGCTCTGATGAAGCGGAAGCTTTCTGGAAAGAAGCAAGGAATCAAAGACATCAAACACTTCCAGCAAATTTCGACAAAGATGGCTTCTACGATTTCTGAAGTGTCTAATGGATGGAGTTAAGCGCAAAGTTCGAAAATTTTCTGCAAATACCGAATAACTATGTTTTGTCTTCACGAATTGTTAAAACACATCCCATGAATCTGAAATAAACAAATACGACGGAAATATATTGCGAAATTTATGTTTTATTCATGTTCTGAGGTGTCCGGATTATTGCGGATACAGACCTTATTAAGCTTGGGGATCGACACTTGTTCATTTGCGCAGTCTAAAGAATGTGCACACCAAAAAGTAGTCAACGGGAAAGTAGTGGTATTAAATGGAAAATATGAGAAAATCAAAAGTAAATCATTTATTTAAGACTTCATAAAAATACAAATATAAAACATATACAGTTAAGTCAATTTGACCTGTTATATCCAAATGCCCGCACCTTTCGTTTGACACCTTCCATCAGTTTTTGCACAGTGTCATCCGTCACCAGTTACGCCTGAAGCTTCTCTCATCAATTGCTACGCTATTCGTTTTTCGAAGATTCCTCTTGACCATAGCCCAATACTTTTCGATCGGACGGAGTTCTGGCGAATTTGGCGGATTGCAATAATTTGGGACAATATTTACACCATTAGCAATGTACCAATCCTTAGCCAGTTTTCCATAGTGGCAGGATGCCAGGTCAGGCCGGAACAGCACCGAACCGTTGTGTTCCCGAATGAACGGCAACAGTCGTTTATTCAGACACTCTTTTACGTAAATTTGTCCATTTAGAGTGCCAGTCGTGATGAAGATGTCGCTTCTGAGACCGCATCCACATATTGCCTGCCATACGAGGTATTTTTTTGGGAACTTCGACAATTTTTTTTGCTTAAAACGATCAGCAACATTTCCTCTTTGCAACGAGGTATAAAACTGCAGTCCCGGTATCTGTTTAAAGTCAGCTTTGCAATATGTTTCGTCGTCCAATATTATGCAGTCGTATTCCTTCAGCATAGTGTCATATAATTTTCTCGATCGAGATTTTGCGCTCTTGTTCTGGCTGTCGTTACGATTTGGAGCAACGCCTACTTTGAATGATTTCAAGCCTGCACTTTTCTTCACTTTCTGGACGAACGATGGAGACATTTTCACTTTTTTCGCCACATCACGAACGGAGATATTCGGTTTCTTCTTAAATTCTTTAATCACTTTCTTCCTCTCCGCGACGAAACGAGAATCATGGTTACCTCCGGAACCGACCTTTCTCTTTAAAGTTAAGCGCTGCTGAAAGTTTTTTAGCACTTTAGTAACCGTCGATTTTGCGATTTTTAATGACTTGGCAATATCGCCGTGCGACATATCTGGATTTTCCACTCTTTTGTGCAAAATTGCTTCGCGCACGCGTTCTTTATTCGACGCCATTTTACTGAATAAAGGTTACTGTAGCCAAACGACGTCTTCATCATAGCACACATACATTAATATTCATGTAGTAGTGATCGGATTAGCAAAGCGTACACGGAGAAGACTGCATTAGGGCATTTCCGACGACTACTTTTTGGTGTGCACATTCTTTACATACCTCCGGATCGAACTCGAGACATTGAGCTCATCGACACTCATTGTCGCTCAATCTCTTTCTTATCGGAAAATGCAGCTCCATGTGACGAAATAATGGTTTTGGGCGTCTTTAATCTGGCGAGCATTGCCTGGACTAAAATCCATAGCGGGTTCTACCGCCCTGATTATGAGCTCTCGTCTCTCCACTCAGCAGCGACTTAACTTCTTGACAGCTATAGCATCGCGACTCTCTCTCAAATCAACGGCGTGATGAACGAGAATGATCACTCCCTTGATCTTTGCTTTGTAAGAGGCTGCGAAACGGCTCCTTCCATCTGCGCCATTAGTAAAGTTTGTTCCACATCATCCACCTCTGCTTGTTACAGTTGCGAACAACGTTGCTCAGGATTTCGTCCGCTCTTCAACTGTAGTGTCGTACGACATCCGTAGGGCCGACCACCAAAGTATAGACATTTTTTGTCTCAGTTAGAATGGGAGCGCATTCTAGATCCCGGAGATGTCAACCAAACTGCACAAACGTTTTCACTTGTCTTGGCTTATGTCATTGACATGTATGTCCCGAAAAAGACCATCCGTGCTGATTCTCGTGTACCTTGGATGACCAACGAACTTCGGTTGCTAAAGACTACCAAGCGAGCTGCCTTCAAGAGGTTCAGTAAGTACCGTACGCTTCCGCCAAAACAATATTACGCCAGGCTTAACCACGAGTACAAGCGCTTAAGCAAGTTCTGCTATCTTCGTCACCAAAGAGATATACAACGCAAGCTTAAATCGCATCCAAAATCTTTCTGGAATTACGTCAATAAGCAACGCAAGGAGTCCGGATTACCACCCTCTATGGTGCTCGATGGCATAACAGCTTCGTCGAAACCCGATATCTGCCATTTGTTCTCCATCAAGTTTGCCAATGTTTTTACAGATGAGCTACTCTCCTCTAACCAAATCTCGCTTGCTGCGCAGAATGTTCCGGTATACAATCAATCGAGGAGTGGTGTAAACGTAACCGATGCAATGATCTCCAGCTCCGCGTTGCGACTTAAGACGTCGTTTAATCCGGGACCAGACGGAGTTCCATCCGCAATAACTAAGAAAAACATTGAAGTCCTCATTCCGCCGCTTCGTCGTATTTTCCAGCATTCTATTTCATGTGGTACGTTTCCTCGGTGCTGAAAATCTACTCATATGTTTCCAGTTTACAAGAAGGGTAGTAAGCGCGATGTCAAAAATTACCAGGGCATCACATCGCTGAGCGCTGTTTCCAAACTTTTTGAGTTGGTAGTGATGGATTCAATCGTCTCACATAGCAAGCAGTATCTAAGCACTGATCAACATGGATTTATTGCCGGCCGCCTGACCACGACAAATCTGTTATGCTTGACATCGTACGTTACCGAAACTATGACGGAACGGACTCAGACGGATGCTATTTACACCGATCTATCGGCTGCTTTCGACAAGGTGAACCACGCTATAGTGATAGCCAAACTTGACAGGCTCGGAATCAACGGTAATCTACTAGATTGGTTTCGATCATATCTTACTGATAGGCTACTTAAGGTTTCTATAGGAGATTGTCATTCTGCAAGTTTCTGTGCCTCATCTGGCATTCCACAAGGCAGCCATCTGGGCCCGCTAATTTGCATCTTATCGTGCATCTTATCATCAAAAGTCCGTGTTTATCTTATGCAGACGATCTCAAAATCTATCTGAGGATTCGTTCAGTTAATGGTTGTATTCATCTTCAACAACAACTTGATGCAGTGGCCAATCGGTGCACGATTAATCGGATGGTGATCGCTCCTGCCAAGTTTTACGTCATAACGTTTTCGCGGAAGAAGCAACCGATAACCTTCAATTATGAACTGCTTCCCAAGCAACACACTAGTTTTATAACAGTTGAAAATACTTTTATATGACTAGATTCGGTTGTATAGAAGTTTACACAACATAAAATCATGAAGATGTGTTACTCGGGTTGGATCTACATGTGAATGATCTCGGGATGATTTTGGATACACAACTAAATTATAAGCAGCATGTCTCATACGTCGTTGCTAAAGCATCAAGAGTGCTGGGACTCGTCTTTAGAATAGCCAAAACATTTTCCGACGTTTATTGTTTAAAATCGCTCAACAGCTCTCTTGTGAGGTCCACGCTGGAGTACTGTTCTGCCGTTTGGAGCCCTTATCACAACAACGGTGCGAAACGAATTGAATCGGTTCAACGTCGCTTTCTTCGTTTCGCTCTCCGAAGACTACCTTGAAGGGATCGGTTCCGATTGCCCAGCTACGAAAACCGTTGCCGTCTGATCAACCTGCAAACTTTGCGAGTGAGAAGGGACGTCAAACAACGCATTGATCATCGCGGACGCCCTACAAGGCAGAATTGATGTCGGGGCGATTCTTGAGAATATCGACTTAAATGTTCGTCCTCGGCCACTGCGCAATAATATAATGCTGATGCCTCCGCTTCGTCGTACGAACTACGGACTCGAGGGTGCGATCAGCGGTTTGCAACGAGTGTTCAACAGAGTGACTTCAATGTTCGACTTCCATCTTTTGCGTGCAGTTCTCCGTCGAAGATTTGCCGCTGCCTTCGAGCATCACGGTAGCTGATAATGACTACGAAAAAAAAATGTATTTTTGTGTCTATACTAGTATGTTTTTTTTATAAGACTTGACTAATTCTGATTGGCTCGTTTATGGAAGTGATATCACCACAATTTGAGAGTGAACACAAGAGCATCTCTACTATTGGTTTAAATGGAGCCAAATTGGTTCTTAAACGTAACTTGGTTTTTGCCTTAATTTCTCAATAAAAAATACTTTTAATTTTTTTTAGAGGACCCAACAGCATCCTTATTGTTCGTGTAAATGCGGCCAAATAAGTTTTCAAACGTTACTTGAAATTTACCTTGTTTTTCAAATAAAAAACCACCATCACACTTTGTGAGTGCATGCTTGCAATTGCTTTAAATTTCAAGTGTTACTTGAAATTCTCTTTGTTTTCTCAACGAAAAACCCCCATAACAATTTTTGAGTTGACCCAACCGCATCCTTACTTTTGATCTTAATGGATCTACATCATCTCTGAAACTTTACTTGAAATTTGCCTTGTTTACCCAATGAAAACCCATCATCACAATTTGTGATTGGCCCCAAAAGCATCCTTTCGGCTAGTTCATATCGGTACAAATTGGCTCTCAAGCATTACGTAATTTTTGACTGCAGAAAGTTCGAAACAGCTAGAACAAAATACGAAATCGACCAAACCAACGTGCATGCGGCATTATGTAACAAAGGTAACAACAAAAACCGATTACAGAAGTTGAACCAATACATCAAACCAATGTGTATCGAAGCTTGTGAGGAGAAGAAAGAGCTGGAAAGTGCAGGGCGGATGAGAAGAACAAGTAACAGAATGTCGGAGGTGAAACAGACGCTGATGTAATAGAAAAAGCTGGGAACGTACGAAAACCAAATGAAGTCGAAAAAATGAAAAAAAAAGATTACGAAGAAGATGAAGAGAATAATAAGTTAATGATGAAAACAGTGAATTCCGAAATTTAAAAAAAAGTTGAAAAACGAAGACCTTGAAAAAAAAGAGCGAATGAAATGCAATAGAATAGACAACGTTGAAAAAGCGAAAGCGAAAATACGGCGAAGAGGAGAAGAAATGAATGAAAAAAGAGACAGTGAAAGAGAATCAGAGAAGATTATTGAGAGGTTGCAGATGAAAGAAGGCGAAAAGTATCATTTGAAGAGAATGAATAAACGGAAGCGGATGAAACAAACGATAAAAATGAAAAAAGAGAAGATGATTTAGAAGATTCAGTTAATGCAGAGCAGAAAATATCACACAAAACGTAAAAAAGAGAAAGAAACAAGAGAAGCAAAAGAAGAGAAGGAAAGAAAAGAAATAAAAGAAGAGATGCAGAATGGTGAGAGGCGGTAGAAGTGAAACAAAGGTATTTTAGCCGAAAAATGCGAATCTGAAGATGGGAAATGGAAGAAGAAAAGTGGAAAAATAGAAGCAGAAGAAAAGTAGCGGAAGAAGAGAAGCGGAATAAGAAGAGCGGAACATCATAAGCGGAAGAAGAGGAACGGAAGAAAAGAAGCAAAATAAGAGAAGCGGGAGAGGAGACGTAGTAGAATAGAATCAGAAGAAGATAAACTGAAGAAGAGAAGTGGAAGAAGAGAGATGTAAAAACAAAAGCTGAAGATGATAAATGAAAGAAAAGAAGTAGAAGCAGAGAAACGGAAAAAGAGAAGCGAAAAAAAGAAGTGAAAAATAGAAACGGAAGAAGAGAAGTGGAAGATGAGAACAAAAATAAAGAAGTTAAAGAACAGTTGCAGTAGGTGAGACGTGGTATAAGAGAAATGCATGTAGTTTTAGAGAAACTGAAAATGAAAATCGGAAGAACAGAAGCGGAAGAGCGGAAGTAGAAGAAGACAAAAGTAAAAACATAAACTAGAGAAGAGAAGCGGGAGAAAAGAAGCGAAATAAGAAAAGTGGGACAGAAAAAATTGAGGCATAGAATTGGAAAAAGGTAGAAGTGAAAGAAGAGAAGTGTAAAAACAAAAACAGAAGAAGATAAGCAAAAGAAAAAAAGCGGAAGAAGGGAAACGGATGAATAAAGGTGGAGAAAATAAGTGGAAAAAGAGAAGCAGGAGAAAAGAAGTGGAAGAAGAAAAGCAGAAGAAGAGAAGTGGGAAAAAGAAACGAAAAAAGAGAAGTGGAAGAAGAGAATTAAAAGAGAAAAAAAGAGTAGAAGCGGTAGAAAAGAAACGGAAGTAGTTAAGTGGAATAAGAGAAACGGAAAATAAGAATCAGAATAACAGAAGCAGAAGAAGGGAAGTGGAAGAAGAGAAGTGGGAGAAGAGAAGTGAATGAAAATAAGCAGAAAAAGTGAACCGAAAGATAGGGAGTTGAAGAAAAAAAGCGCAAGAATAGAAGTGGAGAAAAGAAGCGGAAAAAGTGAAGCAGGAGAAGAAAAGTGGAAGAAGAAAAGGGAAGAAAACAATGAAAGAAGCGAAGTGGGATACGATAAGTGGAGGAATAGAAGCGGAAGAAGATAAACTGAAGGAGAGAATCGGAAGAAGATAAACTAATGGAGAGCAACGGAAGGAGATAAACTGAAGGAGAGCAACGGAAGGAGATAAATTGAAGCAGAAGCAGATAAGCGGAAGAAAACAGTGGAAGAAATGAAGTAGAAATAGAGGACCGGAAGAAGAGAAGTGGAAAAAGCTAAGTGGAAGAAAAGAAACGGAAGAAGAAAAGTGGAAAAAGAGAACGAAAGAAAAGAAGTAAGAGAGAGAAACAGAAGGTGAGACGTGGTAAAAAAGAATTGGAAGTAGTTTAGCAGCCTAAGATAAACGGAAAATGAGAATCGCAAGAACAGAACTGGAAGAATGCAAATTGAAGAAGAAAATTGGAAAAACATAAACGAAAGAAGACAAGCAGAAGAAACGAAGCGAAAGAAGCGAAGTTGGACAAGAGAAGCGGTGGAATAGAATTGGAAGAAGATATAGTGAAGGAGAGAAGCGGAAGAAGGGAAGTGTAAAATTAAATGCAGAAAAAAATAAGCAAAAGAAGAAAGCGGAAGAAGAAAAGCGGAAAAAGTAAACCGGAAGAGAGAAGTGGCCGAAGATTAGCGGAAGAAGAGAAGTGGAAGAAGTGAAACGAAAGAGAAGAGAAAGAAGAAAAACAAAAGAAGAGAAGTGAGAGAAGAGAAATGGCAGAAGATAAACGGAAGAATAAATGCAGAATAATAGAAATGGAAAGTAATCGAAAGAACAGAAGCGAAAGAAGGAAAACGTTAAAATAGAAGCGGAAGAAAAGTGGCTTAAGAAAAGAAGCGGAAAAAAAGAAGTGGCAGAAGTACAATGGAAATAGATGACCAGAATAGTACAAACAGAACAGAAGTGAAAGAAGAGACGCGTTAAAATAGAAGTGGAAGAAAAGTTGCGAAAACTGGACGACGAGAAACGGTAGAAGAAATGCGGAAGAAGAGAGGTGGAAGAAGTAAACCGGAGGAAAGGAAGCGGTTTTAGAGAAGCGGAAGAGGAAAGGTGGAAGAAGGGAAGTGGAAGAAAATTAATGGAAGAAGAGAAGTGAAAAACGAGAAGCGAGAGAATTGATTGCTTCCGATAACTTTGTGTAAAGTTTCAAATTCAAATATGTTAGCAATCGCCTGCTCACTTGCGCCGCGAAAACGAGTAATAGCGCTTAAACAATAAACCATAGCGAGCTAGGACTATAGTTAATGCTAAAGTCCCAACCGTTTGAAGATAAATGGAGCATCACTTAACCTTCTTAGACTAGAGACTCCCAACGACCAATTTAAATAAATTTTTGTTCTGTACACCAAACCGGGCATTCCTAAAAAAGCTCACACTCCGTAGGAGAGCATTCTGTTCAACTATTCTCTCCGATTATTCATTTCCTTTTTCCTTTGATATCTACTGACGGCTACGTGGGTTCCCTGTGTCTTCTTAAGGTAGAAACCAAATCCTCCCTATCACCAACGGTTGCATGGACGTGGCCAGGTGAGCGATTGAGGAGTGTCTTCTTGGAGATTTTTGCGTTAAGAAACGTATCAGTAATTGGTTTCGTTTCATGGTGGCATGCAATATCTTCAACGAATTATTCCTCATCGTAGCTCCATCCTCAATATGTGTAAACGTCATCGCTAATGCTAATGCTAATGCTAATCGCCTGCTCACTAGCGCAGCGTAGTTAACTTAGTCGAGGTGCTCACTGATGTGGCGAAGTTGCGGTATCTGCTAGCATGTCAAAATATCATGCCAACGTTTGATTGCTGCTGCCATCCTATATTGACACGATGTGTAGACGTGCAATTAAATAGGCCGTGATGGCTGTGATAAAAATTAGAAGAAAAGCAGAAAAGGGTAAGTGAAAAAGAGAAGCGAAACAAGAAAAGCGGAGGAATAGAAATAGAAGAAGATAAACGGAAGGAGAGAACCAAAAGAAAAGAGGTTTAAGAAGAAAGACAGAAGAGGAGAGGATCAACGGAAGCAGAACAGTTGAAGAAGAGAATCGGAAAGCGAGAAGCAAAAGAAAATGAGTGAACAAGAATTGCGGAAACAAGGAAGCCCACGAAGAGAAGCTAAAGAAGGATAATGTCTGTAACCACATTAATCCGGACCCCTTTAAATCACTGTAACTGACGACGAATGAAAATCACGTGAGCGAGCGGATTTTGTACGGACAAAAGACAAATTCTGACTTGTCAATACGGAAACTTGCGAAAAATTGGATTTACCTCAATCCACTGTTCACGGTAAGCTTAAATCATTTTTGGAACGTTTGACGATCGAGAAGAAATCGAGAACTTTATTGCTTGCTCTCAACTGAGTGTTGTTAATGCACTTCCACAGTTATTAATTGAGAGCTTTCGATACCAGGTACCATTTTTGAATTAGTATGATTGAGTGGCAAGTACAATCATACCCTATGCCCAGGGAGTCGAGACATTTTCCTTAACGAAAAATTCCTTGACCAGACCGGGAATCGAACCCAGCCACCTCCAGCATGATGTTGCTTTGTAGCCGCGCCTTTACCAACTGAGCTAAGGGAGGACCCTGAACCTTTTGTCCTGGAGGATTTCAAGCAGCTTCCAGGGCTGATTTTCTACTCTGCTATGGCCATAATTGCTACTGCTGGACATTTCAGGACGAAGAAGGCATCGAAATCTCCCAAAAATATCTTGTTTTGCAATCAATTTGCACGTGTGGCAGAAAGTGTAAATTGTTCGTCACTGCAGGCACAACCAACAAGGAGAGTAACCAGAAAGAGTGCCTGCAGAAGCGATTGCTACTCTTCATCAAAAACTATAAAGAATAACCTTTGATCTGGCCCGACATGGCAGCATGTCATGATACTTAAACTGTGATGGAGTGGTACGAAACAATTCAAGTGCATACTGTACCAAAAAACCGCAAAACCGCCATATTGTCCAGAGTTACGTCCAATCGAGAGATATTGGGCTCTGATGAAGTGGAAGTTTTCTGGAAAGAAACAAGACATCGAAGATACCAAAACACTTCCAATAAATTTGGACAAAGAAGGCCACCACAGTATCTGAAGTGTCTTTACAAACCCTAATTGATGAAGTTAAGCGAAAAGTTTTCTAGTTTATGAAAACACTGAATAACTAAGTTTTGACTTCCTGAATAGTTAAATCGTCTCTCATGAATCTGAAATAAACAACTGTTTTTGAAATATTATGCAAAATTGTTGATTTACTTAAGATTGATAAGGTGTCTGGATTATTGTTGATACACACTTCAGCTGAAAAAGAGTGGCTAAAGAAGAAGTAAAATGGAAGAAGAAAAACTGAGAGGGACAAAAACATGTGAAATGTTTAGAGATTAAGAATTGGTAGAGCAAAACTCGACTGACGCCAATAAACCCAGCTGTGAAGTGTCGCAAACGAGAAAAAGGCATCCCTACTGCTGGTTTCAATGCATCCAAATTTGCTCTCAAACATTACTTGAAATTTATATTGTTTTCACAATGAAAAACTATTATCAACATTTGTGAGTGACCCCCCTCTGAAGCATTACTAAGAACTTACCCTCTCAATGAAAAACTATCATCACACTTTGTAATAGCATCCTTACTATTGGTCTAAAACGTATGTTTAAATATCTCTATTGGGCGTCTAAGTTAAATTCAAGAAATGGAAAATAATATTAAAATATGGATAAACAGTTTCACTCCTCTGCCAATATAAAACCTACAAAATATCATCCACTTACAATTTACGACCTTTAGTAGCAACGAGTATGGAACTAGCTTGATCTACAAGGACATGGCTGGAGCTGTTATTGATTCGGCTGAGTTAAAGCAAAAAAAAAATGACGGGAATTGGTGAAGTAGTGCTCCACCCACTCATTACGGTTTTCGGATACAAGAAACATTAAATCAATCATTAAACTTCCCCAACCCACATTTGTGATAAAATGTTTATGAAATGTTCAAAATGTTCGATTCAATTTGTTAACAAATTTGATAATGCTGCTCAAAACAATAGAAACAGGTTTTCCGTCTTAAATCCCGTCTTGACACCTGTAAAAATGCTCAGTCTATCTCATAATCTCTGCTGGCGTATAACGTGATGTTGACTACAAATAAAGCACGGCCTGCACAACTGACCTGCGAATGATTTTGTTTTTCGGTTGAATAAGACTAAAACGTGTTTTTCCTACAGAAACTAAAAAGTATCCAACAATAATCATGATATGCCGAAATTGGTTCCGAGACCACGACTTCAAGAAAGTTAAATACGAAATGTTAGGATAACGAAGGCAGTCTTACAGTTCTTGGAGAAAATATTGTTTTCACCACAGATGATAATCAATTTTTCTAGGCTATCAAATTATGAAATGATCCAATCCCTAAATGTGTTTCATCAGTGTGAGCGTAGGAGTGGCATCCGTACGTCGAATAAAAAACAAAGGAAGGGTAAGAGTAGAGTAATCATAAATGCAAAAAATAACCCCCTTAATTCCTAAACCCTTCGGTCTTTGTTTTCCGCTAGTCACTGGTGTTAAATACACGACGCATCCCATGGCGTACGGAGGAAGCAGCAAGTAAAATGCAAACTCAGGGGAGCAGCTTGCGACTCGAACGGTAGTTTATCCTATACACTTATGGGGGGGGAAAGAAGCCATTCGGGGGAGCGGTTCACAGAACTATAAAATAATGTTTGCCTTATTCGTTCATTTTTTTCTGCTTGCCTTCCGTGCTCGTTTTTCAATTTGCCTAATTGCATTGCTGATGCTATACGATTTTTGTTTTCGATGTTTCGTATGGCTAGTATGGGTTTGTATGAATGAATGGTGTTAGATTGATGCGTGAAATAAAATTTAGGGGTAGAGGCGGTCTTCTAAATGTTATTTTATTAAAAGCAGTTGATGTTCAATGAAATCATGAATTTTTTGACGTAGACTACGTCTGACGGCAAAGGTAGGGTGGCAATTGAAAATCTAAAAATAAGCGACCGTGGGAAATATCGTTACAAATTAAACGCTTATAACTTAATAAATGCCGTGGCAATGGGTCGAAAAAATCAACAAGTGGTGACATCCACACGAGCGGCATCCGCTCCTGAAACCATGCCAAAACCAAGCAGCTGCAAGCCGCGGCATGACGACACCGGTCCATCGGCCCCAACGCCCAACTACTAGCGAGCAATCGGTTTGCTGCGCTCCGGGTACAGGAGATACCGAAAAAGGTGAAGATCCCGCCACTATTCACCACGTCAAGAAACATTGCTGCACTAAGAACGGAGCTTGCAGCGATTGAAGTTAATCCGCTCTACAGGCTGTGCAGTACCGGCACAAAAATCATGTGCTCAACGGAAACCGACTACCGTGCTGTTGGAACTCACCTAGTCGCAACGCGATACGAGTTTTTTACGCACGATGCACCCGGAAACAAGCCGCTGAAGGTGATTCTGCGTGGCCTTCCGGAATTCACTCCGGGGGAAATAATAAATGAGCTGCAAGCGGCCGCTCTAAAACCAGTGAAGGTGTTCCCTATAAGACGACAGCAACAGAGAAATCATCGGGACCAGCTCTATCTGTTCCACCTGGAGAAGGGTTCCGTTACAATAGTGGAACAAATGAAAACACGGGCCCTCTTCAACGTCATTGTCGAGTGGGACCGGTACCGCCCGAGGAAGCACGACGTGACGCAGTGTGGCAACTGCCTTGTGTTCGGCCACGGAACTCGAAACTGCCACATGAAACTGCGGTGTGGCAAGTGTGCCGGAGCACGCGCCACCAAGGATTGTGCCCCGATGGACGAAGGTGCCCTTCCAAAGTGCGCCAACTGTGGCGATAATCATGAAGGCAGCAATCGAACCTGTCCCAAACGTGCGGAGTTTCTGGCGATCCGCAAGCAGGCGTCCACCAAGTCCCGACCTGGCCAACGTCGTCCTTCCCCACGGATCGACGAGGAATATTTCTTAACGCTTCGGTACCAAGTGCCAAATCAACTGCCGTTGCAATTAAATCCCCGCCATGCCAACCGCCCGTCAGCATCCGTTCAGCAACGATTCGCGGCAGCCGCCGCCACCCCCATGTCAGCTCCTCCTCCAGGCTGGTGCAATCCGAGTTGTAATTTCTCCACGCAACCACCCACCGAAGGACAGCACTATGACACGGAGCAAATGGTCGAGTTCGTCCTAGAGCTCTACCACCAACTACGTTCCTACCGCTCGAAGGAGGAACAGCTCAAAGCCGCCACATCCATGACGATGAAATTTATTTTCAAATATGGACCATAATCGCTCCATCAGCATCCTCAATTGGAATGCTTGTTCCATCCGGAACAAAACAATTGAGCTCGGTGACTTCCTTAACAGGAAGGCCATCGACATCGCCATCGTCACCGAGACACATCTCAAGCCGGAACTCACCGTTTTCATCCCAGGATACCGGATTGTGCGACTTGATCGTAGCGGCTCAAGTGGAGGAGGAGTTGCGATCGCCCTGCGCTACAACATCAACTACCATCTGCTTCCGAGTTTTCAGCTACAGTCAATCAAGCCATCAGAGTCGAGGTTGAAACTGCTGTTGGCCCTATCACCACCATTGCGGCCTGTTGTCCCAAGCAAGCCAGCACCGCTAACGGAACAACAACGGTCCTACGGAACGAAATTCGCAAGCTAACTCGGAGTCAGGGACAATTTATCATCGCCGGCGACCTCAATGCGAAACACGAAACCTGGGGGAACACCCGGTGCAACCGGAACGGAATAATTCTGCAGGAAGACCTGGGAGAGGGCCATTACACCGTCCTGGGCCCGGGTACCCCCACGCGGTTGAGCAGATTTTGAGTCCATTCGTCAATCGACATCCTCCTCACCAACATGGGAAACAACATCGCCCAGCCGGTCGTGCACCAGGAGCTCAGCTCAAACCACTATCCAGTGGTGGCCGAAGTTGGCTCCTTGGTCAACCGGCATTGAATCACCAGACGAAACTATCACCGCGCCAGTTGGGAAAGGTTCCGACAATACGTTGACGACAACATCGATTTCGACATGCACCTTGATTCGGTTGAAGACATCGAGTGGCAGCTGCAGAGCATCAAACAAGCGATCTCCCAGGCCCGGGAGCAACATGTCCCAGTGATAGATCAAGTGAGCAACTCTGTACCCATTGATAGACCTACTAAAGAACTGATACAATTGCGCAACGCCGCCCGAAGGCAATACCAGCGATCTGGTCTGCCTACTCTCAAAAGTCATTGTAATCGAATGACAAAAATTATTAAGGCCAGAATGGTGAACCTCAGAAATAACAATTTTGCCGACACTGCTGAGATAGGTCAACACTTCGTCAGCTCCCACAATCTCGAACAAAACATCGTCAGTCCGCACGAAGCCTCCGTTGGTGAGCTTACAAACAACAAACAAGTCCCAACGACTTCTCGGGAGAGTTGGAGATCTCAGCTGACGAATTTTTGACCTATATCAAAACATCTAAGAACATGAAGGCCCCAGGTTTCGATAACATCATGAGCTTGGAGCTCAAGCAATTGAGCCCCCAGCTCTATAACCATCTGGCGATGGTTTTCAACAAATGCCTATGACTTAGCTACTTTCCCTCGTGTTGGAAGTCAGCCAAAGTTATCCTCATCCAGAAACCTGGGAAAGATCCTTCATGTTCCAAGAGCTATATGCCCATCAGCCTTCTCTCAGGATTATCAAAGCTGTTTGAGAAAGCAATCTACCGTCGGCTTCTTTCATCTGCCGACGAGCTCAACATCTTACTCGACGAATAATTTGGCTTCCGAAGTGGTCGTTCAACAATTCACCGACTTAATCGATTCATTAATATCCTCAAACGGAACAAGTCTGTATCAAAATCATCTGCCATGGCACTTCTCGACATCGAGATTTGATAACGTGTGGCATGATGGCCTGGTGTACAAGCTGAAACGATATAATCTTCCCATCTTCCTAGTGAAGATAATTAAAAATTATCTGTCGGACAGGATATTCCATGTTTCGCTGCATGGTGCAGTTTCCGAAGCGCAAGAGATCTCCGCCGGCGTTCCGCATGGAAGTATACTAGGTCCATTTAAGTTCAACCTTTTCTCCTCGGACATACCCCCGCTCCCTGAAAATGGATCTCTGTCGTTGTTTGCCGATGATACCGCAGTCGTCCACAATGGTAGGGTAACAATAGCGCTTTCCGAGGATTTTCCGTAGTAAGATCTAACATACGGAAAATCCTCCAAACAGACCATGTGCCGATGCCGAGCGAGCAAGTGGTTATCAGGCAAAACTGAAAGCAGCCAGATGTAATGCGTTGCCAACTACTGATTGACACGCTGGAGAAGGGCCTTCAACTAGAGGCCGGATCATCATTTAAACCAACGGCCCTTTCCAGGGCCACAAAATGCTTTCTAAAGAGTGTACAAAACAATTTTCTGACATACTTACTATCTAGTGCTGGTCTGACGATCTATAAGAACCACATCTACGCTATTTTGATCAAACTACGCCTTACGGGTTGGGGTCAAATGAAAATTTTAAAATAGTTTGAACGCTAATAGCTTTATCATTTTTCGATAGAATGGTACAATGCAATGTTCTCTGAATTAACCCTTTCTGGCCTAATTTCTACAAGCAATCTGGTGAATTCTGATTGATTTGGTGCTCAATAACATAGAAATGATTGAAAAAAGTAGGAAATATATCTTTTTTGAGTTGTGCTGGGTCGTCCAAACTGCCCAGGAGTTCAGAAGTTAAGATCTACATTTGTAACAGTAGCTTTATCCGCTATACAATGTTATGATATGTATTCAAACATATTCCATGAATGTCCTGGAAAGCCAACTAACATTATGACTAGCTTGGGATATTCTATGCCAAACAAACGAACTTAGCTTTGTATAGCCCATAAAGCTATTGTTACAATTGTAGTCCTTATGTTTTGAAGGACAATTTGAATGACCTGAAACTAACAAGGTTATCCTATGATGTCTGTGGAAGTTTCAGAATATTAATTGAATATGTTTGAATATTTATCGTAGCTTTGTATAGCCCCAAAGGCTACGGTTACTATTGTATATCTTATGTTCTGAACTCAAGGTCAGTATTTATGAACCTGAACATCCCGAAATAATCTGATATTGACTGGTGAGCTTACAGAAGCTTCACTGAGTGTGCTTGAATGCATATCGTCACCTTTCATATATTATAAAGCTAACTTTACGACTATAGATCTTCTATACTATAGACATTCTGAACTCATTGGCAGTTTTGATTACATCGTAAGATATCTCATTATATCGGTTGACCTTCCAAAAGACTTACTAAATTTGCTCAAATACATATTTTTAGTTTGTTTACTCAAAACTGCTGTAGATTTTATATTTTAAATTCCAGGAAAGTTTGTATAACCAAAAACATCCGAAGATTATCTCATAATGTCTGTTGTTCTTCCAAAATATTCAATACACATCAAAGCTTTGCATAGCCCAGAAAGCTTTTGTTACAACTGTAGGTCCTATGTTCTGATCTCAAGGATAGTTTGAATGACCTAGAACATGTCATATTGCTTTATAATGTTTTTTGACTTTAAGAATGTTAATTGAATATGTTTGAATATTTATTGTAAATTTGTATTACCTAAAATTTACTGTTACAACTGTAAATCTTAAGTTCTGTACGCCAAGATAGTTTAGACGACCTAGACTATCCCAAGATTATCTTCTTGTGTGTTTTCTGAATATGGGGCCAATTATAATAGTCGAGTCGACCGTCACTTTGCTCGACAGGTTTGTTCTCAGGTCGTCTCAGTAGACCGTTCGAAAGCGGGTGATGGATCTGTCACATTCTGTCGAGTAAGTGTTTTTTGATGGGCGTTTTTCGGTCTGGAAGCAATAACTGACTGAGCAAGGTAAGAAGTACCCTAAACAATTTTTTTTTAATTTTTGAGGTTAATTAACAGAGAAACAATGTCTTTCTTGCAAAAAATGTCCACTCTTCATAAAAAAAAAGTTCAACTGATGAAAATGAAAATGAAACGCTTCCCGGACCACAATTCTATACTGTAAGCGAAGACAAAGACATCCCCGAAACGGAGAAGGCTATTTTTACCGAAAAATTCGGTAAGAAGATTATGGTTTGGCAGGCAATATGCGAGTGTGGTAAAACATCTAGTCCGTACATCACAACGGAGACGATGAACGCTCAGAAATACGTCAAGGAATGTCTCCAGAAGCGGTTATTGCCGATGATCAGGCAGCACGAAGGTCAAGTAGTGTTTTGGCCTGATTTGGCGTCATGTCATTACGCAAAGAACACTTTAGAATGGTACAAAAGTCAATATGTATGTTTCGTGCCGAAAGACATGAATCCGCCGAACTGCCCGGAGGCACGGTCAATCGAGACTTTTTGGGCATTAACCAAAGCAAAGCTTCGAAAATTCATAAAACCAGCGAACGACATCCAAAATTTAAAAAAAAGATTGGCCAAAAGTGGTCAAAATGGTGGGAAGTACCACTGTGCATTAGCTAATGGGTCATTTTCGAGGAAAAGTTAGGAGTCTTGGCTATGATTAAATATTTTAAATAAGTGAGAGTAAAATATCATATAAAACACAAATAAAAATATGATTTGCCAAATAAAATTATTAAAACTAAAAAAAAACATGACTTTTTTGTTATTTTGAAAGTGTGCTTATACTTTCTGGAACAGTCTGTAAGCTGTAGATTGGAAGCTTGTTGAAAATCAAGGTAACTCGCTAGAAAGTTTAGGGAATTCCCTACAGATTCAGAAAGGAATATTCTGGAGGTATTCTTTCAGGTACTGAAGGAGATTTTCCTATTATTCCTAAACATAAAATACACTTCCCTGAAGGTCAGGAAAGGATGTCTCTTAAATATTGGAGGCACCTCTTAGTAGTTCAAGCAACAATATTTCAGAAATTCAAGAACAAACATCCATGAAGTTCAATGTCATGCATGCCAGAATTTCAGGAATCAGTTTCCTCGAAGTTTAGGAATGACACTAACCTAGTTAATTTAGTTCAGAAGAGAACTCCCCAAAGTTTTGGAAAGATTTTCCTCGGCGATCAGGATAGGCATTATCTCTTCTCAGAAAATAAATTTCCCTTCTCAGACTTCTCATAATGGGAGAAACTATCCGGAACTTTAGGAGTTAATTTATGAGGAGGCAACTTTTCCAGAAGTTTATCTGGGAGTTTTGCAGATCAGGAGAAAACTTCCCTGAAATTCAAGAGATAATCATTGAAGAACTGTAAAAGCAGCCTATTCAAACTTCATTCATATGACCGTTATAATATTCATGACCAAGGACGCCATCTTAAAATATAGGAAACACCTCCACCATCTCTTCAACCGTTCGCATCGTACTATGAGCTATGACTCAATCTCATATAACAATTACAATTCGTCGGTTTCCATCTCACCTCGTTTGACAGATTTGATTGCTCATCGAATTGATCAATGCAATGACCTTCTATGGTACGTCGGTTTGTCGGTAACAATAATTTTCTGAAGTTTAGCATAGAAGTCAGAAAAACATTTTTTGGCAGAAGATAAGAGAAGTGAAGGAAAGAAGTTTTAAGAAGTTCAGAAAAATATCAAAAAAGTTTTCGAGAATTTTTCCAAAGTTCAGAAAATTCACCAAAGTTTCAGAACAATAATCCTCAATCACGTAAAACTTCCCAATTAGGGTACCAAAAACGCAGGAAAAAAGTTCGGCTATTTTACCAGAAGGTCAGAAAACTTCGAGATACAATAAACGAAAAGAGATCGATTACTGTCCACATTTTAATAAATAACTTTCTCCAAAAATATTTCAACTCTAAACTTTGAAACAGATTTCCAATGAGGTTTTCAGAATAACAAAAGCATTAATGTAATTAACAAAACAAGAGTGAAAATTGTAAGCACTTATCCTTCGAATGTCAAAAATTACAACTAAGGTGATGGAAATCCTAAATTATTGCATGTGTAATATTTCAATGACAATTTAAAATTTTTCAACATTACAGTTGACAGTCGAGTTCGGTTGTCGACTCGATCAGATTCAGTCGGCTTCTGTAATGGGCAATTTTGCTCGACTCGACTTCTATAATTGACCCCATACTTGAATACAAGACGTAGCTTTATATAGCTCAAAAAACAACGGCAAAAACGGTGGTTAGGTTCGACTAGGGACGGGTTGGTACCTAGAGGATCTAAAACTTATAAAACAATGACTGTTTCCTTCCCCAAGGGTTCATATATTTTGTTTTATTTATAAATTTTACGATAGTTTGTGACGTGTTGTGTCTTTGTTTTGGTTTGTGAACAGGGAAAGAAATAAAATTTATGAACAAGTATGTAGTAGGTGACTATAGGTTGTGTGGCAAGTTTTTAGTTAGTATTTAGGTTTTTTTTTTCGATGGGTGTTGAGGCGTCCATTAAAGGGTGTCCACGATGAAATTGCCACACACAAAATTGATTCGCAAAATTCGAGTTTTCATCCGATTGCCATCAAATTTTCAGGGATTGAGAAATAACTATTAAACTTCATTTTACCATTTACTCGTATTTTATTTACAGTCCATACGCAAATGCCCGCACCTTGGCCTTAACCCCGGCCATAAGATTCTGAACAACCTGTGAATCAACCGTTTTTTGCATGTAAACCCACACTTTCTTCAGTTCCTCGACTGCCTTCACTTACCGTGAGTCGTTTAAGAAGGTGCCCCTTCACAATCGCCCAGTACTTCTCGATGAAGCGGAGCTCCGGAGTGTTGGGAGGGTTGAACATTTTCGGCACGAAATTGACCTTATTGTCCGCATACCACTTCAGCACGTCCTTGGAGTAGTGGCATGAGGCCAAATCCGGCCAGAAGATTGTTAGGACGTTGTGGGCCTTCAGGAGAGGAAGCAGCCGCTTCTGGAGGCACTCTTTTATGTACACCTGTCCGTTCATCGTGTCCTGGGTCACGAAAGGTGCACTCCGCTTCCCGCACGTGCAGATGGCTTGCCAAAGCAGGAATTTCTTCGCAAATTTGGACATCTTCTGAGTGCGGACATGCTCCGAAACGCTGAACTTATCCTTGGCCGTGAAAAACAGGTTGCCGGGGATCTGTTTGAAGTCGGCCATCACATATGTTTCGTCGTCCATGATGCAGCATTAAACTTTCGTCAGCATGTTGAGGTATAACTTCCTGGCACCGGGTTTTGGCGGACTTGTTCTGCTTCTCGTCGCGATTAGGGGCCTTCTTGTACCTTGAACGTTCGAAGCCCAGCCTTAGTTTTGGCCCCTTCTCGACAAAACTCGGCTTAGGTGCAGCTTCTTAGCCACATCCCGAACGGAGGCGTTCGGATTTCGGTTGAAGGCCCCAACTACGCGGTTGTGATTTTTGGTGTTGTACGGAATACTTTTTCCTTCACTTCTGGGCTTCCGATCGGTGGTCAACCGTTCCTCGAACCGCTTAATCACTCGCGACACCGTGAAATTCGCGATTCCCAACGTTTTAGCGATGGAACGAGTGCGAGAGATCCTTGTTCTCGTGATGAATGTGCAAGATTTTATCACGCACGGGCTGTTCTTTCGACTCCATTTCCGCGAGTTTTGATCACAGGACTTTAAAACTTGCAGGATAGCAAATAATGCACTATGAACTAAATCCACCCAAATTTTCATTAAATTCTACCCAACGGTTAAAAAGGTAGAGCAATTTCATAGTGTGGCAATTTCATCGTGGACACCCTTTAGGCCTTAAACTCATATGTTTTTTTATATTTTCCTGATAGAAGAGTTGATGGAAAACAAATTTGCCGAAACAGTGTACACTTTTATTCAGTCTGTTTGCAGTTTATACAGCCATTATACTTTTGGGTCATACTGACCCCTTAGGCCTGAAGGAGTTCATACTGTTTAAAAAGGCAGAGCTTAACACATTGCCATTTTTCAATGGTATGTGGCCCAAAATCAACAATGTTCTCTATTGATATTGATGCGTGAAATACTTCGAATTCAATTTGGTGTAAAAATCTTGAATATCTTGAAAATGACTGAAATATTAATGCTCAAAACACAACCACTTTTCGTGACATTCAATGCGATTTTTTTTTAAATTGTACCCCGGTATGGAAAACAAAGACGTCAAAAAAATATCTGAATAAAAATTCGACTCAAGTGTAGAACTTTCAAATTTAGAACCAT
This sequence comes from Aedes koreicus, assembly GCA_024533555.2. Taxonomy (NCBI): domain Eukaryota; kingdom Metazoa; phylum Arthropoda; class Insecta; order Diptera; family Culicidae; genus Aedes; species Aedes koreicus. The sequence goes on from JAHHFK020004505.1 coordinate 174,896, forward strand.
TAAGGAATCACAAGTAGAATGTGATGATTCCAAAGTTCTAGAGCGTTGTAGTAAAAAATTACGCAACTTCCTCCTAGCTGAGGATGAATATTATTAATCTCTTAAATAAATCATAAACTTTCTTTCAAAATATAATTCGCCGAATACTTCCCACTTAATCCCCATCAGCTCGCTCAGGTACCTACGTATTAGATTTCGTTCTGTGTGCATACCATTCGAGGCTCGTCGCAAGCATCAATCTTCCTCCTTCCTGTGTTGCGCTGCTGCTCCCATGTTTGCTTGTAACAATCCCGGCGCAGTATAACCAAGGCCTACACTGGAAGAAGCAGACAAACAAAACTTCGCGTCGTCCGTCGCTCCACGACGAAATTGCCAGGGCAGAAAGCAGACTCGAGCATGATGTTCCACTGAATGCTTCCATGTTCAGCGGTGCGTTCCCTTCAATCTACGAGACCGCGACCGACCGATCGCTGCAGTCCAGGAGTAATAACATCAGCAACAGCAGCAACTCCAGCAGCGGTAGAAGCACCATTTGTATTGGAGTTATGCATAACTGTCTGTCCTCTGTCAACTTTGTGAAGTACGCCGTACGCACCACCCGCCTGCTGAGAGCGAGAATGTCGTGAGCGAGATCTACTTCGTCAGTGCGAGAAGCGAATCGATCAAGAGCGAAAATCGATCAACGGAGAGAGAGCGTTAGTGGGAAAGAGGGAGAGCGGTGGCGCTTAAGTTCATCGCCAAGAGGAGTTAAGTCAGTCCAGCTTAAACCGTGCACGTGAGTGGAAGTGTTTTGTACGTGATTAGTGAGTTGCATTGCGAGCAAGAACTGCGGGCGGAGATGTTGTTGACAAACGATTACGGTGTTGCCTGACGATGACGACGATGAAGACGACGCGTCCGGTCGGTTGTTGAACAGCGTCAGCATTGTTCGGATTTTATAGTGCTGTTACGACGAGGAGACGAAGCAGACCACTGGAAGAAGACAAATATCGAGGAAAAGTGCTGATAGTACACTGTTTTGATTAGTTGCGAGTCGGGACTGTGTTACAGAACTTGGCCGGTTCAGTTCTGGCGGATGAATGGCGGCATCTTTATCAGCTAGTTGAAGTTGTGCGACTTGCAGTTTTGTGATTTTTTTTTTATTTCAATTTGCATGAATGCCAAAGGAAGGCAAAAGTTGGTCTGGTATGCTATTTTTGGATTGAAACAGGCGAAGGGGAAATGTCAGGTCTTTTGGAGTGAAGCTTAACGAAGCTGGTTGATAAGTGAGACAAGCGAAGAGCTAATGTTGGTCGTGATTTGATTTGTAGAAACGAATTCTTTTTTTTTTACGAAGAGCATTTGTGGAGCAAAAGGAAAGTTCGAATGAGATAATGCACCGGAAATAATTGACCTGTGAAGCAAAACAAAAAAGAAGTAAGTGGCATTCAGGAAGATCTGTGAAGAGTTGCGAAAATCGGTCTTTCTTTGACAGTGAGAGTGGAGCAATCAAAGTGTAATTGAGCGAAACCAAACAACCGACGAAAGCAAAACAAAACGAAAAAGTTGTGAATTTCGGAGAAGAATTGTTATGAAGTGATCTGTGCAACTGTGTCGTAGAATGATTTAACGAACAAATTGTTTCGCTGATTACTCACGGTAGGAGCAAAGCAACGAACGATCGCGGAAAAAATCGCAACAAAGACGGTCGATTGAGGAGATAACCTTTTGGATTAAATACATTTGCGATTGCAGCCGAGAGACGTACAGCTTCCAAAGGTGAGTAAACGAATATGAATTGTAGATCGGATACGATTGGAGGTGGACAATGACAGATTGACATATCTATATGCTTACCTGACTCTCTATCGTCTTTCCGGATTGATTCAGCCACTTGAAAGTCAGTAGTGAATGATTAACACTTGTTGTTCTTCCGAGAATCCGATTTAAAGAGCGAGAACGTGACATCACTTCGGTTACGTCAAACAGCGACCAAACGATGCGATGTCAGCCTGCTCCGATCTACAGAGCCCTTCCGAGAAAATTTTCTGTATCGGAATTCGAATTTTTAATTATTCGGAATTCTTAACCTCAAACCGAAAATGTATTCAACCGCTTAATTTATGTCTAATATATTCTTGAACCTGAAGAGAGAACGACTGATAGAGCGGACAAGACAAATGAAGAGAGCGAACTACCTTCGGTCGAGCCGCCGTCTCTCGTCGTTTCGTTACGCATCGTTTGCTTAGTAGGTGAAACTAGAACCTCCGGCAGGCGGACGGATGTTACGCTCTAGCTGGCACGCAGGCCCTTCAGATCCACCAGCTACTTACGGCGCGCTGATGGTGCTTTGATTGGCACGAAGAGGGGAATCAAGAATTCGCTCTTAATCTTTGACCTCGCGTGCCCTCGCTCGGTGGCCCCATCAGCAGAGGAATCCAAACCGGGGGTACGATAGGGCCATACCATCGGAAGCATTGGAGCGCCCAGTGGCAGATCCAGACGAAGAAGCAGAGAAACAACACAACGCCTTAATCAGGCGCGGACGCCCTGAAGATATTGACGAAAGCGAAGTTTGGGAAGAGCAGAAGTCGAGAGTTCTAATTGACTGGTGCACCCGAAAGCGCAGAAATTGGCCTCCGGATTGGAAGTGTGTGTGCTTTGATGGAGGCCTTTTCCCTCGGCCGGGTTAAAATGCGATGAGGGTTTTTTTTCTCATCGCTCAAAGATCGGTAGTTATTGGTTTTTCTGTTTTTTCGGTTGTTTCTTGCGCTGCCGAATCGGGCCGGCCAGATGGTTGACTTGGCGGGTTGATTGAGCGTGAACTGGCTGCTAACTGGATTGGGGTTCTTGTTGATTGATGCCCGGTTCAGTGGCCTATTGATTCGGCTGTGATAGGCAGGTTCATTCTCAGACATTGAGTGATGTTCTGGGAACTAATTTTAATCGTCTCAAATTCTTTACAATAACAGTATTTGCATCGTTTCCAGGACTGAGAAGGATTTCATAACTTTCAAGAGCTATTTAGTGGCACCGAAGTTAGGCGACAGCCCGCCGCTGTCACTTCAACCAAGCTTGATTATTGGTTTGATTTACGATGTTTGCAAGCGAATACTAAATTGAATGTGAAATATGTGCTTTTGCTTTAAAATTTTCCCGCCGAATGGATGGAGTTGTCTGCTAAGCATCAACGGTTCCATTCTCCTCGTTTTGGCTAACTCCATTAGGAAGGCGGCGGCCATGGGCGAAAGCACGATGTTTAAAGAATTGAATTAATCCTTCCAGAAGAAAAGGCGATTGCTGCTGACGCTGAATTTATGTGCATATTAAAGCGTAAACGTTTTCAGAATATGAATAATTAATTCATCGTTCCATCCCGTGCGTTTAGGAATATGTAAACAGCCCTTTGTTGTATTAAAGTTCCTCCGGTGAAGAACGAACGAACGAACGAACGGGGTTTGGCGCAGTGATTTGCTTATTATGAAGATGGCACCCAGGAGAATTGCCAACGGCAGCAGACATGGCTGCTGCTGCTGCTGTTGAGTCTATGTCATGTAAATGATGTTTTGAATTTATGATCGCACTTGGAAGCCAGGGCTGGAGGTGGGTAGGAGTTGTATAACAGGATCCTAACTCGCACTTAGGGTGTGAATTGACTCGATCCGATGGACTGAGGGGAATATGATAAGTGGGCTTGGCTGCGATTGTCAGGAAGTGATTTGAACTATATTTCTATTCAGAGTTATCCATTTGAATACAATTTGTCGTGACAGCGGATCATAAATTTGGATTTAACGCCCGGAAGTCAATACGGATGAAGAGTGCTTAGAGGATCCATGCTAAAAAAACGAATGTTTAAACTTTCGGACAAATTCAAAACAAAAACAACATCCATTGAACATTCACGCATTTATGTAGTATTTTTTTAAGGCTAAACACTTCAATGTTTTGTTGGTTTTTGGCAATACTGACTATAAATATTATCGATTCACTCACCAGATCAAGCGATATTGTCTTGTAAAGAGTGTATCGGAAAGTAGTTTGCAAAATTGATTTTTGAATAAAAGAGTGAAAAAAAAACATATTTTGACGCTAATTTTCGATTTATTGGAGAAAATTAACCTTTTGTTGCATTTCACTGTTAATGTTAATAAAAGTCTTAGTTTATGTAAAACACCTGCACTTAGGACTTGTCATTCTTCCTTAAATTCTGCACAGTGGCTTTTGTGACTTTCATGGTGGCAGCTGTTTAGTTTTTATGGAGCGCCTGCATGTTTTGGGACAGATAAAAGCCGAACCAGCCACAGGCTGAAAGTCTCTCTAATAAAGAAATCCAATCCAATGTTTTGGAACACTAAACTCTCCTTCCGAAAGTGCCGCTTGACAATCGCCCAATACCGTTCAATTGGCCGAGGATCCGAACAGTTCGGCGGATGTCCTTTTTCACGAATCGTACATCATTGTTTGCCAACCACTGTAGAACCGACTTGGCGTAGTTGGCGGAAGCCAAATCCGGACAGAAAAGAGGAGGAGCCTCATGCTTTCTGTACAGTGGCATCAAACTCTTCTTCAAACATTTTTCCTCGTACACCTTGGCGTTAATTGTACCCTTCGTGAAAAAAAATGACGACCGCAAACCACAGGTACAGATCGGTTGTCTGACCACCAACTTCTGACCAAACTTTTCCATCGCCACCGTGGTGTCAGCGTCGTTCAGGTCCTGGTCCACCGATTTCGTATAATACTGCGGTCCGGGCAGCGCTCGCGAATCTTCCTTGACGTAGGTTTCGTCGTCATTTAGGATGCATCCGTCTTTTTTCTCCAGAATTCTGTTATACAGTTTTCGTGCTTTTGTTTTGGCCCGAGCTTGCTGCTCCAGGGACTTTCTGTATGTTTCCAGGGAGTTCCAAGCTTTGATCCGTTCTTCATCATGTACTCAACCACTTTCAAGTCCTGGCCGGATTGGATGGGATTCGATTTCCTGGCGGATCCGGGCTAATCTTTCACGGAAACGGTATCACGGAACATTTTTCGATTACATTTTTGACACTGGTGTGGTTCACTTTCATCCGTTTTGCAAATCGGTTGTACGTGACACCTTTTCAAACTCATCTTTGAAACGATCCACTGTACCGAAACCAATCGATTGCACAGCTGTTATTGGCATGTAAACAAACATGTGACCACAAAACACACTAAAAAAATTTAAGCCATTTTAGAGTGATTACTGTTTGAATGTTGCTAACTACTTTTCGATACACCCTTTAATTCTCACTCAGCATCCTTCAGTAAGATCCCACAACATTTGAGTGTGATTTATCTGAAACAACAAGCAACATTTTTTTAGAATCCCTCCAGGAGTATCACTTGAACCTCATGACAGAACGACAGAAAGCCCAGAATTTTGAAGAAATGTGTATCGGTGCGAGCTCAGTAATATTTCTTATTAAAGTCTAAAAATACATTTTTGATCAGACAGGTCTCACCAAATTCCTCTTGAGAAAAATAACTGGTTCTTAAATCCAAGGTCCAGTTAAGAATGGAAAGGGGTTATTCCCAAATGATTGGATGTGTTAACAGGCTCTATGCTACAATCAAAACTTGAACACCAGTATCTGACTCGTTTTAAAATCACAGCACAGTATCATTTTCATGAGATATACACAATAAAAATGTAAACAAATTTGTAATGATTTTTTTTTAAATCAATCGTGGCAGAGAAACTAACTTGACGACAGATAAAAAGTTCTTTGATTAAAAGTCGTTGCTTTAAGGTGAAGGTCGCAGAAATACAAAAATAGAAGCCATCATAGCCGATTTGCATAGCCAATTGAAGGCACAAATCAAACCAACTACAACGACGTCACTTCACAGAGAACAGACATCCAAGCTGGAGTGCCCTCCGTGTGTAAATTTTTGTAGCTGTCGTTTTAAAATTACAACTCATTTCCGCTAGTTTTGGTGAATCGTATGTTGATTGCCTCGAGATTTGATAGCCGTTGACTGTCTGTCAACTTAAGTTTGGTGAAACCTAGACTAGGCGGCGCTGATGTTCCAACGGTTTGTTTTTAAAAATTTACACAGTATATTGTGGAAAAAACGTTCGATGTTGGATGTTTGTTCTCTATGGTCACATGTCAAATCTTTAAGACTTGTAGTTTCTGAGATTTGTTTTAAAGAAAATTCAAAGCAGCGATACAAATTGACCCTGCTGGTGGCTATTTCTGTACTTCAGCGACGTTCACTATAAAATGTTCGATTGTTGACGTGAGAAATATAAAATTGTTTCAAAGTTCTAAAATAAACTATCAGCCGGAGGGGAGTAAAATAAATAAATGAAAATATTTAAAATTACATGAGCTGTGATTGATAAATAAAAGGTTTAAATTCGTGTTATGTAAATCAATAAATGGCTGAATTTTATGTGCAGATGAATGCAGATCCAAAAATAATGCTTGTCACTTGAAAGGTAATACAATACCCTGGTAATCAATAAGCAGTTCCAAAGCGTTTTAACGGCAGCCTATCAAGCAATTCAGTCGCCTTAAACGCAACATAAATGCCGATTTTGGCCCAATATACGGCTGCTTTACTGCAATGCTAAGATGTTATAGTCATGATGCTTAAGTCATTTTGTTAATAGAGTGAATAAATACAGTTACTAAGTGTGTTTTATCGGAGAAAAATAAGAATTATTGATGAACCATAAATATCAACTCAAACGTGAACAACAACACATTTACTGTGGCAAAAACAGGACTGGGAAGAATTAATTTGCTTTAGAATTCTTAATAATTCTTCTCTTTATCGGTTAGTCATGCCTTAATAGTCTCTTTAATTTAAGTCATAGAAATAATAACCCAGACTCACATCTAAAACAACCACGACAGTAAAATGTAACGTGTCTGTAAGATCCAAACATCACGTTTGAACCATTTCTGTTCTAGTAGTTTCTAGTATTATTAAAAAATGGCAAAATAATGACTTTAAATAAGGTAAGATTTAAGAATTCACGATCTTACTCTCTCTTTTCGGGATATGCCATATTTCATTGCAGTGCGGAATTGTGATTAACCGATTTTGGGGTCTTCTTTTACTAGTCCAAAACGTCTAACTACTCACCATAACCCATCCTTGTTCATCGCCATGGAGTTCATTTGGTCTGAATAGACTAGTTCGCCATTACCCTTCCTTCATCATCAGCTTTGGACTGACTTGCGCTCTTATTGCCCCACCAAACGCCGTAAAATGAAAATGAAAATTAAACTTTGCTGAACATACCATCTTACGACATTTTCTCTTAAAAAAGTTAGCGTATACGTCACTCTTGCGTTTAATGCAAGAAAAAATTGCTTTCCTACAAATTGTATTACAACAAGTTTTCGAAAAGTTCTCGGAAGTAACCAAAGCTCTAAAACCACACAATTCCATTGAAAACCTCATGTCCGCCCCAAGTAGCTGACTGGACCACTGTGCAATGGTATCATCAACAGTCAATAAAATTGGTTAATTTTGGTTAAAATTTGTTCACTGCTTTAGGGCCCCATTGGTCCCAACTACACCATGCACCTTGCACCTTTCAAGACATTCATGCGCTTTTCGATTCTGGAATCTTTGTTTTCGTTTTGATTTGCTGATTCGGGAAATGGAATGTGATTATCAGAAATAAATTTAAAAATGCCTAAATGAGTAGTTTTTCAAATGGGCGTTTGTTGAGAAAACCGACTCTTGAACATAACGCTTTGTTGGCAAGCCTGTTATTTTCTTGACGAAAGTCATTTAAGATATCCAACCTCGAATTGAAGGGCCTTCTCGCCGCTTTCTTGTTCGCCCGATAACGACAAGCTCTCGCGGAAGCGGTTCTTGGCTGCTTCGGCGGACACTCTGATTGTTGCTCATTTGCACGCTTGAGCAAATAGTTTGCAGCCATATGCTGCGACATTTCACTTTCACTTTCAAACACTTTCTCAAAATAAATCGAATCCTATCAAAAGGTAGGGACTCTATCCAACGCACTAAAACACACAGAAGCACTTCTTAGCACTGATTGGAATTTGAAGAGCGCATTACCAACTTCTAACAACTAGTTATTAAGGGATTATGTCTGTGATAGGGAAATCATCATATGCCAGAAACCAGTGGGTTGCGATTGCACATAAGTGAACTTCAAACAACCCTAGTTATTTTCAATGCTCAAACATGATTTTATGAAATATTTGGTATAAATATAAATCGAATATAATGATGATCGAACAGAAATCGGTCAAAATTCAGGATCGACCAGCATTTACGAATAAGGTGGGCGTCATGCTCATACCATGAGCAAACTGTTACAGTAATTCATAATAACTCTTTTCCCAAATTAGAATAGTAGCCTTAAATAGGGCCTTCTGTGTGAAATACACCATTTGATAGCAATTAACATTCTGTCGAAATTTGGGGACCGTGGCACTACTGTCAACGAAACACAGTTTAATTGCGGATTATACACACTCAACGTTGCGTCATGCCTAAAGATGGCTGCCATCAGGATCACACATATTTCGCTCCTCGTGGTTGCGCCAACCGACTGACTATGAATTGCTCCACTGGCCAACGGTTGATCGCCAGTGCACCCTGCAGGGTACTTGCCACCACCAGCTGCCAATCTAATGGCGGCTCACTGCAGATCCAAACATCTTCAAGATCGCCGAACGAATGTAGCGATGCATGAAGGTGTGTCCCATATATATCGTTTACTGCTTCATATAGGAACTTCCATACTTCCATTTGAAGTCTGTGAAAGGAAGATACTGGGCGTTTAGTTAATCTTCTCTGCAAAACGAAACTATACGACATCACCTTATATATGCGTTATTCTCAATAGTTAAATGTTAGAAATCAAAAGTTTTCAAAAGAAATCGGCGCGTACTGAATGCCGCAATCGATTGGTGTAAACACATTGGAAAGCGATCCTGAAATGACTTAGTTATTAACGTTCAAAATCTAAACTTATTTCGTCACGCTCGTACTTTTCGCACTCGCAACGTTCGATCGAAAACACAGACGTAATCCTACGTCAAAATAGAATTTACGTCATTCTTACGCAAATACGCCATTTTCATAAGTCATAATGACAGCTAGTGTGCTACTGACATCCGTCTAAGCGTATATACGCGATGTTTTTGGCTGACATTTCGCTTACTTCAAGATGTTTCGTCAAGTAAGGAAACTGTAATGCGTCATATAACGGGATAGGAAATTAATTTACGTCTAACATATCTACGTTAAAGGGTCCCACATCAAAGTGCATCACGGCAAAAACGCTGTAGAAAATTACCTAGCTGACCGATCCTTTTCAATCTTTCAGATAATAAAATATAACCTATTAGTAAGCTTTAGGCATATGTATATTTCATTCAATTTCAATATCATAACCGTACGCTCGCACCTTACGCTTAACTCCACTCATTGGGTTTGTGTCAAATCTGGGGGGGGGGTTCTCTGGTTGGAAAACCCTCTTTTTCTTTTTGTATTTTTGGGTTGGTCGGCGGGGGGGGGGGGGGGGGGGGGGGCGTGTATGTTTGGTTGTGGTGGGGTGGGGGTTGGGGGGGGTGGGGGGGCGGGGGCGGGGGGGGGGGGGGGCCGGGGGGCCGCCTGGGGAGATGAAAGGGGAGGGGGGGGGGGGGGGGGGGGGGGGCGGCGGTGGGGGGGGGGGGGGGGGGGGGGCTGTGGGGTCTGGCGGTGGGGGTCCTGTTGTGTGTGCGGGGGCGGGGCGCGGCCGCGCGCGTCGCCGCGGGTGCTTCTAAGGAGTGTATCGAAAATAAGCTATCCACAAACTTTCTTACAAATTATGTTGAAAACCGATATTTTATTCATACAAAAAATTTATCCTTTATTGTACGAGGTTAAACTTGAACATAATGAAGGCCGGATGAAATTTAAGTTATTCCTTCACGAATTTTCGAACTTTGGATCGAATGTTCTTCATCAAGTTCCGGACAAGTGTTGCATCGCATTTTTTCGACGCTTGAGCCCAAATTTTTTGAACTCCTGCATGTTCCCAGCTGCCTTACCAGTCTTCTTGAAGACCCTCTTCACGATTGCCCAGTAACGTTCGATGGGTCGAAGCTGAGGGCAATTTGGTGGATTGATATTTTTCTCAACGAAATCTATACCCTTTTCCGCAAGCCAATTGAGAGTGGTTTTGGCATAGTGAGCCGACGCTAAATCCGGCCAAAACAGTGGAGGTGTACTATGCTTCTTATATAAAGGCAACAATCTCTTCTGGAGACACTCAGATCGATAGATTTCCGCATTTATAGTTCCGGTAGTGTAAAAAATGGTTGACTTCAAACCACAGGAACATATTGCTTGCCATACCAGTACCTTTCGACCGAATTTCTCCACTTGAGTCGACCTGTCCGCATCGCTCACATCCTTTCCAACGACGGCAGTAAAGTATTGTGGACCTGGAAGGGTTTTTGAGTCCTCCTTTACACACATAGGTCTCATCGTCCATCAAAACGCATGCATCCGTACGCTGCAAAAGACGCAAATACAATTTCCGGGCCCTTGTTGCTGCTCGCTTCTTCTGTTCTGCACTTTGTTTCGAGATTTTCTGCTTCTTGTAGGTCTTCAGGTGGTTTCGCCTCTTGATACGCTGGATCATTCCGACACTCGTTCCTGCTTTTTTGGCCAAATCACGTATTGACATTGATTTGTTCTTCATGATTAGAGATACCACTTTCTGCCCCAGTTTCGGGTTGGAAGAACCGGGTTTTCTGCCTCTTCCTGGTAGCTCATCCAAAGAATAGTGTTCCCCAAATTTATTAATGATGGTTTTAACACTCGCATGATGAATTCCAAACCGCTTCGCCAATTTTCGCATAGTAATACCCTTCTCACTTAGCCATGTGTCCAGAACCTTAATTTTCACTTCCTTTTCAATAAGCGACATTTCGAAAACGCAGAATTTGAACCGCACAAACAAGTAAACAAAAGAAAGCTGTCAGTCAAACGCACAGCATGCAGTGTTCAGAGCATGAAAAACCATCACAAATACATGCGTACAACGCAAATGTATGTGGATAGCTTATATTCGATACACTCCTTGTTTCGTGGGAAACTGTGAAGTTTTTCTTCCTTCCTCCTTCCAACGGTAAACATGTACTGGAGAGGGGAGGAAGAACCATCAAAACGAAGTGGGGGTGGATGTAAAGCTAATTGGGATGGAGAATGCATGGTTCTTTTTTTGAAAAGGGGAAAAGCTCCAAATTGGTGTGAGAAGCGGGCGGGGGGTGGGGGGAAACGGGTGAGGCGTGGAAGGTCGGTGAGGGCGGGGTAGGGTCGGGTGGGCGGGGTCCCGTCGGGGCGCGCGGGCGCGGATTGGCAATGGAATCATTAGTCAGCGCGGCGCCGCCTTTCCTGCAGACCGCGCTCACACGACTCACCGTTGACTGCACGATTCCGAGTTGTTTTCCGATGTCCCGATGGGGAGTTGAGGATTTTCCAGGTGCTTGCGCAAAACCAATTCGCAACGTTGCTTTCCGGGTGACGCCATTTTTCCAATTTTCGAAAAACTGACAGCGATAAAAATACAACAAAAACATACACTCTAAATTACTTCTACCCAAATTTTCGAAAGAAAATACCTAATGGGTAATTTTCTACAGCGTTTTTTTCGTGATGCGATTTGATGTGGGACACCCTTTATTCCAAAAGAATGTAAATTTGTATGTTCTTCCGTTTTTATAAAATAGTTTCTAAACTTGAGATAACCGATTATCACTAATGGTAGTATTTTAGAGCTCTTCGCATATTATGGATTTTTATTCAACGAATGAATCATTTGTTTAAATTTTGTTACATACGCTCATTTGAAAAAGTACACGAGATTTATTAGGCTGCCAATTTGTACCAATGAATTTGAAAACAAATAGCTGACTACTGAGGATTTGTTGACAATCTAACACTGCTCCTTAACGGCAATTCCGACATTACATATTCAAGCCGCCACAACACATTGAAATAAGGCTTTGTTTGGAGTTCATGTTTTGTTTGCAAGCAGAAAGGATGTAAATAGCTTACTTTTGCCGGCGTCGGTGGTGTAGTGGTAAGCGTGACTGCTACTTGGCACCCCAGTGGGTCTGGGTTCAATTACAGTCGACGTCGGTCGTTTTTTTACTGAGGCGAAAAAATCTGGTCACGTCTTCCTTCGGAAGGGAAGTAAAGCCGTTGGTCCCGGCTCATAAAGGGTGTCCACGATGAAATTGCCACACTATGAAATTGCTCTAACTTTTTAACCGTTGGGTAGAATTTAATGAAAATTTGGGTGGATTTAGTTCATAGTGCATTATTTACAAGTTTTAAAGTCCTGTGATCAAAACTCGCGGAAATGGAGTCGAAAGAACAGCTCGTGCGTGATAAAATCTTGCGCATTCATCACGAGAACAAGGATCTCTCGCATCGTTCCATCGCTAAAACGTTGGGAATCACGAATTACACGGTGTCGCGAGTGATTAAGCGGTTCGAGGAACGGTTGACCACCGATCGGAAGCCCAGAAGTGAAGGAAAAAGTATTCCGTACAACACCAAAAATCACAACCGCGTAGTTGGGGCCTTCAACCGAAATCCGAACGCCTCCGTTCGGGATGTGGCTAAGAAGCTGCACCTAAGCCGAAGTTTTGTCCAGAAGGCCAAAACTAAGGCTGGGCTTCGAACGTTCAAGGTACAAAAGGCCCCTAATCGCGACGAGAAGCAGAACAAGTCCGCCAAAACCCGTGCCAGGAAGTTGTACCTCAACATGCTGACGAAAGTTGAATGCTGCATCATGGACGACGAAACATATGTGAAGGCCGACTTCAAACAGATCCCCGGCAACCTGTTTTTCACGGCCAAGGATAAGTTCAGCGTTCCGGAGCATGTCCGCACTCAAAAGATGTCCAAATTTGCGAAGAAATTCCTGGTTTGGCAAGCCATCTGCACGTGCGGGAAGCGGAGTGCACCTTTCGTGACCCAGGACACGATGAACAGACAGGTGTACATAAAAAGAGTGCCTCCAGAAGCGGCTGCTTCCTCTCCTGAAGGCCCACAACGTCCCAACAATCTTCTGGCCGGATTTGGCCTCATGCCACTACTCCAAGGACGTGCTGAAGTGGTATGCGGACAATAAGGTCAATTTCGTGCCGAAAATGTTCAACCCTCCCAACACTCAATCCCTGAAAATTTGATGGCAATCGGATGAAAACTCGAATTTTGCGAATCAATTTTGTGTGTGGCAATTTCATCGTGGACACCTTTTATTCATGAGTCGTTAGGTAGGGTCCAGGTGGTGGAGACGTCTTCCTGGCGTCGGTGATTGTCACCATGGGAGGAAATAGGCCGACGTAAAAAAAAGAAAAAAAAAAGAAAAAAATAAAGGATGTAAACATTAATGAAATGCGTTCATATTTACATTTCACTGCAACTAACGTGCCAAATGTATGATTTGGTATTTCATATCATCGCTTATATCGAAGTTGCGCTCTACCCTACCGAAGCTTATTTATTGCAACTTGCACTCGCATCGTAAAGAGTCTCTCCGAAATGAAAACATAGCAAAAACGCCTCTACAGACCTTGATCCCACACCCACCCAACGAAATAAGAAACCATCCTTCAACGGATTGAGCATCAGTTTCAGTTTACGGTTTTCAATCGACCTCTCCCCAGCACTCCAACACTAACAGCACTGGCACGGGAAGAAATCTGGCCCATTGATAAACAAGTCCGGCTCGAAATAGACCCGGATAGTGCGTTCCCTTCCTCCCACAAGATTGTCTCGCATCCTGCCGTTCGGAAAGCTGATCCTGATGGATGAGTTCGATTGAATTTCGGTAAGGAAGCTGGGGAAGGAGTGTTCAAAACCGGAGGTCGACAAAGTGACGATAATGGTGTACGGTGATCGAGATAATTGCTGGTGACGACGTCGATTAGAATGACGATGGTGGTGGTCCGTCCGGCCGTCTCATTGTGTTGGTCGTTTTAAAACGGAAAGGAAGACGAGCGAGAATGAGGTGAGGGAGGGCTCTTGTTGTTTGTGAGACTGTTTTTTTTTTTCTCGAAGGAAGCCGGACGAAACGGATGCTGGCAGAGTGGGTAAGCCGATTAGCAAGTGAATTATAAATGATTCCCCTCGTCGTATTATGAGCATCGGGGTATCTTTTCCAGTTGACGGAAATAATTAACTTGCTTTATCTCTTTGAAATGAACTGAGAATTCCAAGCTGGGGATATTTAAATCTCCAGACGAGATAGATGCCCCGTAAAATTGGATTCTTTCAAGCGAAAAATGCTTTTTCGAACTGACATAATTGTTGTCTCAGCACGGCTCATTGACCCTCTCCAGCCCAAACATAAACGCTCATAATTCATTCATAATTGATCGTTAAGGGATTTTCCAATTCTACTCTCGTCTAATTGCATTGATCTACGTTAAACGCCAACATGAACCGACTCATTATCGTAATTTTTGTTCAACTCTCCGAGAAAAGTCATCGTCTTTAAACGCCCACCCAGCAGCCATTAAGCGCCAAACAATAGAAAACTCGAATTGAGAAAATACTCTCCAAGTAAGTAGTTACGAAAAACAATCTCATGCACTTTCCCTCGACTAGCCCCTCCGCCGAGACTAGACGCAACTATTTAACTGAAAAATTACCACCAATTTCAACAGTCTCCAGCGAGAGTCGCCTAATGGCCATTTCCCCAAGCGTCGCCTTCGATCGAACCTTCCTCGGACTGAAAATAGAGTTTGGATTTCGATCCGATCCGCACACACACACACACACACACACACACACACACACACACACACACACACACACACACACACACACACACAAACACACCAACAGAATTCAAACACAAGAAACAAAACCGGCAAGAGGAATTTTTTAATAATTACCTTCAGTTTTCCTCTATTTTCTTAGATAATTGATCTCTGCGCCACCACCCCGGGGTCGGATTCGATTCGATTGTCGGTGCCCGCGTTGGCTTTAAGTTGTTCTGGAAGATGCTGTGGGAGTGATTCACCCATACCGATGGAAATCGGAGAATTCGACCTGGAAGTCGGAATGGACTGCGATTGGAGGATTTTTAGAATAATTACTCTCTCTCTCTCTCTATCTCTGCCGTTTCGGTGTGCTTGAGAGCAATTTGGGAATTCTTTCCAAATCGGTACCGGCTTCGTCCGTGTCCCGGGTTCGTCTGCGGCCGGTCGGTCGGGGGTCAAGAACTGCTGCTGAGGTGAACTTTTTTCGAGGCACGTGTAAAAGTGAGCATCAAATGCGATGCGAAAAATTCTAACCTCAAACGATTGCTTGCTGTTTTGGCATAACAGACTGGGGCCTCGAAAATCCCAGTAGGCGAAGCATGAATCGCGCACATTGCCTAATGGGTTTTTGAAAGGGTTTGAAGAGAGCGAGGATGGCAAAAAAAAAGATGATTGAAATTAGGTATCAAAACAACGAGGCTCGGCCATTAGGGTAGGTGCGTCGTGTCATTAGCTCGGTTTATTGCAGCCATTCTTGGCTCGTTAAGAGGCAATTGTGACTGTTGGTCGAATTAGCTAGCTGATAATCGGGTTGTGTGAAAATTGCGATTAATGAGCTGAACGTGAAGTGCAAGCTCGTTAGGCCCGCGCGCCAAACCGGACAAGGTTCTATCGGAGCTAGTGGAGCAGTATGGAATTTGATGAGAAGTTGATCGATCAAGTAGTTTCAATAATTGTTTGCTGGCATTCGTTGGAGAAATACTACTCGAGAGGTCGAAGATGTCTGAAATATTATATCTGACATTTACAACTTTAGCCTATGGTTGAACATTTCAGATTATATGATGCGTGTAGTTTTAATTATCTGAGGTTGGAATATTAATAGGAATGCTGTCAAGTTTTGATATCAAGTCCCATTGAGTTCTAAAGATTCTTAGTGTTCTTTATTATTAGTGAGAGAGTTTCAGATCTCTTTAACCTTTCGAAACTTTTTTTATCCTGGGAACTGCGGATGTTTTATCTACCTATTTAAACGTCTCGAGTTGATACAAACTGCCAAAAAGTCGTGTTTATTTCGGTGCCCTGAGACTGACATGCGACCGGCTTTTTGGACATTCGAGTCAGTCAAAAGCGACAAGGAAATCAATTCAATCAAACATGCCTCTTTAAGAGATGCATCTGTTTGTGTTTTGGGACACTTAACATGACACGAAATCTTTTATAACGTTTCTTGACGTGAATCAAAACTGAATTACATCTCGTGTAAACACAATCATTTCTAAATGTGTAGGGTTTCTTACATCGATGTCAATTCAGCTTTTTTTTGGATCATTTTTGCTTTTGATCTTATTCTAGCGATTATCACTTGCCATACACACAACAAAATATGAACTTTCATTGTGATGTAAATATCAGAGCATTTGAAATTGTATTTCATTCCACACGAAGCAGTGACTTGCATGAATAGTTCTAACAAAGATGAGCTTTTGCATACAACATTATCGATAATGTATGGACTGTCCCAGAACATTACACGATTTATAATTTAAATGTGTATGTTTTGTGACGCTCCTTTTATGTGCATGATAATGAACCGAAATTCACACTACTTTTTCGAGCTGCGTACATATAGCAATCAAACCAACACACAGTTGGAAATTATTGATTTAACACGAGAAGTAATTCATCTTTGACAAAAGTAGGGGATCGTAAGCAAATGTTTTATGTAAAATTAAGTGTCCTGAAGCCGAAACATACGCAAGTCGACAAAAAGTGTATTTGATTGAATTTATTTTCTCATCTCTTCCAACTCATTTATACGTACACACTACCAAAATGTCATGTAAATTTCTGTCCCCTGAGACCGACACATGCAAGCGTCCTTTAGCACATAAGAATGAGTTAAAAGAGATGAGAAAATAAATTCAATCAAACACATCTTTCGTCGAATTGCGTATGTGTCAGTTTCAGGGGACATAATTTTACACGAAATCTTTCTTTATGTTCACCGACTTTTTACAAACAGGAGTTACGTCTCGTGTAAAGTTCATAATTTCTAAGTGTGTATGTTCTGAAGGATGCTTGCATGTGTTCGTCTAAGAACACTGACATTTACATTACATTTTGATAGTGTGCACTTAAAAGTCATGCAAATTTTGGATCCCTGTCACCGACACATGCCAATGGTTTTTAAAATATAAGAATCAGTCTGAAAAGATCGAAAAATCAATTCAACCAACCACACCTTTTGACTTGCGTACGTCTCTGTTTCGGGATACTTAATATTACATTAAATCATGTTGATGGGAAATTATCTTTTCTGACAAATTTCATCATTAAATCTTTGTTAACATTTCTTCTGTGTCACGTCTCGTGTAAAATTAATAATTTCTAAGTGTGGGGCAAAGAACTCTCATTCAGTTTTGGTTCAGCTGGTGAGTTTGAATGAAAAAGGAAGTCTATAATAATCTATAGTAATAAAGAAGCCCGCTGTGGTGAGTATTTCACTATCATTATAATAAATAAATTTCATGTTGCGCTGAAGTCGTTTTATTACAATTATCAGGTGTGTTGCCAAAAATAGCCACATAGTTATAGTTACACACTGATATAAAATTTAGAATTTTTCATGAAGTTTCTACCTTAACTCATTAACAAACAAATGTCCACTTAATAAAATGAACGTTCTTAAATTTGACATCCCTTGCTAAGTTTATACATCGACAAATAATGTCTAGTTTCCCTAAAAAAATGGGACGAAAATGACGAGATAGGACCAGGGATGCCTTTATTTATATAGACAATTAATCATGCATACAGACCTCGAACAAATTACAGCCATTATATTATAACGATAACGTTACAGATTTTAACAGGCATTGATATCCATCAATAAGAGGTAAAAATTTTGAAACGATTTTATTTCCCATATAAAGTTGGCTTGTTTTAATTGTTGACCTAAGGCATTCAATATTTATAAGAAGTATCTCTCAACGCTGTTTAACTTCTCAAATGTTACAGGACCTTGTTTCTTCTTTTATATCCAAACCGACCTTAAGTTATTCATCATTTTCAATATTTTTTAAAAATAAGTCAAAAGTTCTTTGAGCTTCGCCATATCTTCTATTTACAGCTGACTGCTGGCTTGAGAGTTATTCAGTTATGCAGAGAATATTGTTTGTAAATCTTCATTTACAATTTATACATTTTAAAGCTGCCAACGTATTTACTAATATTATTGCTAAAAATGAACAAATGTTGTTTCATTTTATTTTTTAATGCCGTTTTAGTTCTATGTGAATCATTCGTGAATGCTTGAATCAATAGGAACAAGTTTATTTAATACAAAAAACTGAAAGGTACAGCCCAATGGGATCGTGCGCAAAGGTGACGTAAAGCAATGTCCATTTAGAATCCGGAATAATAAAATCATCTGTATCTCGGTAACGGATTGACATAGAAATAAGCTTAATACATCAAAACAAAGGTAATTTACTGTACTTTAAGGAAAACATATCAATACAAATCATTTCTCTTCGTTTCTAATGAAAATTCGAAATGATTTTCTTCTTTATTCCTCCCACCAAACGCTGCACACCTCCGGAGTCAACTTCCTTGGCACATGGGTTCCACATTTTGGTCATTTGAGTCGCGTCCCGAGCCGTTTTTCCACTTTTCTTACGCTTCCGCTTCATTATTGCCCAAAATCTCTCGATGGGCCGGAACTGCGGGCAGTTGGGTGGATTTATGTTTTTATCGATGAAATCTATGTTATTTCCGCGGTACCACTGGATGACTTCCCGGCTGTATTGGCAACTCGCCAAATCTGGCCAAAACTTCACGGGACCTTTATGAGCTTTAATGAAAGGTAGTACGCGGTTTTTGAGGCATTCTTCCTTGTACAGCTTCGAGTCCATCGTCTTATTCGTCACGAGCACTTTGGTCTTTGCTCCGCAGCTGCGTATCCCTTGCCAAATCATCAGTTCTTTGACTAATTTGTCCATAAAAGCAAACTTAAACTTCGCAGGAACATCTCCTCGTGCCGTCGCCATGTAGAATTTTTCACCAGGAAGCTGTCCGAAATCCATTTTGACGTAGGTTTCATCGTCGATGAGCAGGCATCCTTGGTACTTCGTCAAAACCTGCTGGTACAATTTCCGAACACGAGTTTTCGTTACGAAACTTTGCTTCAACGTTCTGTTTGGTTGGTTGCTGGCTCGATAAGAACGATATCCTGCTCGCAAACGAATTCTTCGAACGCTACTGCGAGTAGCAGCGTATTTTTGTGCGACTTCATTATCTGATATTCCAGGGTTTGCTCTGACGATTCTCAGCACCTTCTGGTTCAGCTCGCGGTCATATTTTCCACTACGACGCTTACCTTGAGGCACTCGATCCACGCTCTTTAGCTTCCTGAAACGTTTGAGCACATCATACACGGTTGGTTTGGCGATTTTCAACGTTTTTGCGATTTTTATTGCGGACAACGTTGGATTATCAACGTGGGTGTGATTCCGGATTCTAACTGGACAGAGCTTTAGGACTACGCAGCAATCCAATTCCCATACACTTTCCAGACACGTCAGGGCCATCCGCCAATTGATTTAAGTCAGTCGGGAAGCTACGCTTTCAATCCGCTCGGAAATGTCGTTGACGAAGCTGTTCATAATGCTTATAGCTTTGGAGGAAACGACACTATCGGGTTAAAATGGTTCAGCAACCGGTAGATGTGGTGCTATACGTCTTCTTTTTCCGAACTTTGCTGCTGGAACGGTTTGCCTTCCGAGATGGTGGAGCGAGAATGCACCATAAGAACACATCCTGTTGATTTGATCGACCACCTGGAGATCATTATCCTTATTGCGTTGTAGATGGTTGTGGTCTGTTTGGGAATTCAAAGTCTATTATTGCCGATAGACGTCTAGGTCGAAAAAGTGCTAATGGAACGTTCGACCAGCTTTAGGAAGTAAATATGTAAGAAAATTCAATTGTAAACACTTTAGATAGCATTTGGTGGCCCTGAAAAGGGCCAAGAAAATTCTATTGTACACTCTTTAGAAAGCATTTGGTGGCTCTTAATGATGATACGGCCCCGGTTGTATTTTCTACGATGGTTGAGAGGGCCACTATCTTTAACGCGTAGAAGATAGTTATGGATCTATTGGTTCGTTGGTTGTTCAACGCGCTTTGCCATTTACTCCAGGACGCGGCATTTTTAGCAATGCCATGTTCAGTCGGGTAATGGAAATTTCAAACAGCACAAGAGAAAAATTCAAACAAACTCTTTAATTGACAAATTGATTTGGTCGTCCTGAAAAGGACGGATTTAGTCGACGGGGAGAAACATGTGTTCGCGATTGAACTTGGGCTTTCTTCTTGGTATTCTTGGTTCAGTTCCTCGTCGTTGCGTGTGGCCATCTGAGGTGAGGGGGAAATTGGTTTTTGTTGGTGGGGGGTTTTTCGGGTGGTTTGGGGGGGGGGGGGAAAAAAAAAGGGGGGGGGAGGGGAGAAAATAAAAAGGGGGGTTTTTATATTGGGGGGGGGGGGTGTGTTTTATATTGTGTGTGGGGGGATGTGTTGTTGGTATTTTATAAAATAATATTAATATCTTTTGTTTTTTGTTTTTTTTTTATGTGTGTGTTTAAAAAAAAATATATTGAAACAGGGTTGCGATTTCTCTGGGGAGAATCACCCGGGTGCACATTTCTTGTTCTCCTTGGTGAATCTCACTCAGTCTCTACGGAGATTTTTTCCTTACACCACTGTAGAGATTGTTCGACTCAGCACGGGAGAGCGAGAGAATTAACAGTTCGCTGCCTGAGCGTTCATACACTCACTGCAGTGTGAACGACGAAGAGTGAAAGTGAAAAAAAGGACTCCACCGCACTGACGTAAGTGAAACCTTGATCTAAACATTAAGAAAAAATGGCTGGAAAACGGGATGAACGTTAGGAAATAGGGGCCTCAGATAGCCTAGTCGGTAAAGGCACGGATTCCCAGTCCAGTTGACTTAAAATCTCGACTTCCATGGGCATAAGAGTATCATTGTGCTTGCCACACAATATACAAATTCATGCATTGGTGGCTTCGAATGTTCTCAATTTAATAACTGTGGTCACTGTGGAAGTGCATCTAGAACACTAAGGAGAGATCCTGGCAATAAGCTTATTGCGATAAGCAATAAGCTTGGATACGCCGAAAATAAGAAGAAGAAGAACATTACGAAATCAGTAACATAGTAAAAATGTTCAAATTCAAGTGTTGCGGTATAAAACTAACAATGAAGGTTTTCACCAGGGTAACTCTCCCCGGAGCAATAATTCTGCTCTCTTCGGTGCTCCTCAGAGATCACTCACACGCTCCAGCCTGTTGTGTGGCGAGGGTGCAAGCGATATACACTTTGGTGTCACTCAACTTGTGATATCTAGCAGAGAGTGGAAACAAAACAAAAATCTCTCGGGTGAGTTTGCGTTTGCCAATGTGCGGTGTAAATTTTCACTAAGCACCCTGCTTGCACCGAGGAGAATTGCATCCCTGGCTGTAAACATTTTGGAAATCGATTGTGAAATAACTTAGCAATTAACGGTTAAAACCTGACCGTTTTTCGTAACGCTCCAAATTTTCGCAATTTGAATGTGTACCCCAGTATCGAAAAAACAAACGAGTCCTTCGTCAAAAATTTAAATTTTTTTACTGGAAAGTCTCATTGAAGTTCAGGAAACTTATCAGGTAATTGAGTTGAGATTTTGTTTCGAATGTAATGGATCCAATACTATTTGCAAAGAACTCTTAATGACTTCTCCTTATTTGAAAAATCGAGTAATTTGAATGAAACGTCTTTTAAAATTTAAAAAGACATGCGATATTCATCATTTGTTCAATAAAATAATAAAACAATAATACAATAATAATATATTAATATGTATATATAGAAACATTGTGGTCCTCGTGGTCAAGCGGTTAGCGGCGTATCCCGTCGTTCAAGCGATTGCCACGAGGTGAGGGTTCGATTCCCGCTCCAGCCTGTGGAACTTTTCGCAAAAACGAAAATGTCCAATCTGGTCCACTGGGTGTTAGGTTAAGGTGTTCGTTGTAATTTGCTCTATGTTTAATGTTCAGTCTGTACAACCTCGAGTTAAAGACGGTGTAGATGTCCTTTAAAAGAAGTTGTCTTGCTTGAAGTGATACCGCAGGCAGGCGTTCGACTTTATCTCATTTACCTGCCCAACAAACATCGGTGTTGAATTAGAGCTTGTTCAAACAAATTTGGAGAAGCTATTCAGCTATTCTAGAAGAAATAGCTGAATAGCTTCTCCAAATTTGCTTGAACAAGCTCTAATTCAACACCGATGTTTGTTGGGTGTGTAAACACATGACCTTCCTCAATATTTCAAGCAGCAATAACCTAACATCGATTTGTTTTTATTGGTAAGGAAAAAATGGGTTGCCGGACTGTCGGATTTAATGGAGCAACAAGTTGACTAGGCGGCGCTGCTTTGCAAAAGATAATTGCAACGTTATTAGATTTGAAATTTTTAGCACACCTGTTTTTGAACATCTGTTGACAAGTTTGCCCTGCATTTTTGGGAATTTATTGAATTCTAGGTGTAAATACCTGCATAATTTTATTTCAATATTTTTAATAGATATTTATATAACTAAATCAAAGCAAAGAAATGCGAAAACTAATTACAAAACTTGAAAAAGCTGCAGATAATTATAAGTTTCCAAAAAGAAGATTAAATACGAAGCACAGTTACGGAAGGTTTTGTAAATGAGCTAAAGTTAAGTATGGAATGGCCTTAAGTTATCACAAACTTTTAAGTAGTCTTCGACGAAGTCTTCGATACCGTTCTGATAATTCAAGCAAAAAACCGTTTCAAGACTTAAGTATATTACATAAATTTAAAAAAAAATTTAGATACAGTATGCATTAAAAAATTGAATAATTTCGAATGGTGATGCAAACAAAAAACTGCAAGAGATAATTAAATGCAACAACGTTTCCTTAAACCCTACGTTTATTGAGTTCTCTACAAAAATGCTATGACGCTCTGCCACGCGGCCGTACAGGAATTGTCCGAAACCTTAGCCATGGCCGATAATAAGATGGATTCCCGCAGCTCTTTCTTGGCCTTGCCTTCTCCAACATTATTGGAGTAGATCCTCCATTTGAGGTTCGGCCAAACATTCTCTATCGATTGCAGCTGGGGGACGTTGAGAGTGTTGGTGGTCTTGAATAAAACGTTTATCTTCAGCCGGTCTATCTCCTCCAGTGATCTCTTGGAATAATGGGCAGAGGATAGATTCACCCAAAAGATCACATTCTTCTACGTGTGATACATTTTGATGAAGGAGGCACTTCGTTCTGTAAATCTCTTCGTTCACCGCAAGCCACGATGGAAATATAAGCGACATGAACATTCTCTTCTCGCTGATCGCCAGCTACAGAAAGGACTTGGAATCGAGGATATATTTGACGTCAACGTTTACCTCCTTGGTGGGGGACGTAAAGCATCCGGTCTCCTGCCACTCGTTGCCGACCAGCGTCAAGTAGGTCTCGTCATTCATTATGAACACGACGTCACTTTCAGCCATTCCATTTGGGTTTTGATTGATAACGTTGTCATTTTTTTTTCTGTACACACTAGGGTTGCTACGATTGGCAATACATAGGTGGATTCTCCATCTGGTGGTAAGGTATTTTTTTTTTTTTTTTTTTTGGCGGGCTGCTTTCTCCCCACGGGGGAACCCGACGCCAGGAAGACGACTCCACCACCTGGACCCTACCTAACGACTCATGAATATGAACCGGGACCAACGGTTTTACTTCCCTTCCGAAGGAAGACGTGACAAGATTTTTTCGCCTCAGAAAAACCACCGACGTCGACTGGGATTGAACCCAGACCCACTGGGGTGCCAAAGTAGCAGTCACGCTTACCACTACACCACCGACGCCGGCTTGGTGGTAAGGTAATCGAATACAGACTCGCTAAAATCAGTAATTTTTTTTTAATGCATACTTCAATTGCTACAAAATGAAAAGGACTTCAAGAGTATGTGTTAATTTCAAAAATCCAAGACAGCTTGAAAAATATGAGATTCTCCAGAAGGTTTGTGACAGTTGTAAAACAGAAAAAGTAAACGAAAACCAATTTATTTGAGAGTATGAGATTACCTTAGTATTGCGAAATAACCATTCCTCACCTTGGTATCAAATGAAATACAGCGCCCACCCTTAAACTTTACGCAGAGTTTTGACAAAATCCTCAATACACACAAATACAGACATTTTTAAATGTTCCTCACAGACATTTTGAAAAACTATCTAGCATCCCTGGAGAAGGTCTGTATCCGCAATAATCCGGACACATCAAAATATGAATAAAACATAAATTTCGCATTATATTTCTGTCGTAATTGTTTAATTCAGATTCATGGGATGTGTTTTAACAATTCGTGAAGACAAAACATAGTTATTCGGTATTTGCAGAAAATTTTCGAACTTTGCGCTTAACTCCGTCCATTAGGGTTTGTACAGACTCTTCAGAAATCGTAGAAGCCGTCTTTGTCCAAATTTGCTGGAAGTGTTTGATGTCCTTGATTCCTTCTTCTTTCCAGAAAGCTTCCGCTTCATCAGAGCCCAATATCTCTCGATTGGTCGTAGCTCTGGGCAATTTGGCGGGTTTGAGGTTTTTGGTACAATGTTCACTTGATTGGCTTGGTACCACTCCATCACAGTTTTAGCATAGTGGCATGATGCCAAATCGGGCCAGAACAAAGGTTTTTCTTTGTGACTTTTGATGAAGGGTAGCAATCGCTTCTGCAGACACTCTTTCTGATAGATCTCCTTGTTGATTGTGCCTGTAGTGACGAAAGATTTACTCTTTTTGCCACACGTGCAAATTGCTTGCCACACAAGGTATTTTTTTGGGAAATTTCGATACCTTCTTCGTTCTGAAATGCTCAGCTGTAGCATTTCTGGCCATAGCAGAATAAAAAGCCAGCCCTGGAAGCTGCTTGAAATCCTCCAGGACATAAGTTTCATCGTCCATAACAACGCATGAAAACTTCGTCAAATATTCGCAGTACAAACGTCGAGCCCGTGATTTTGCTGCCAAGTTCTGTTTGTCGTTGCGATTTGGAACTGTTTTTACTTTATACGACTTAAGTCCCAAACGTTGTTTTGATTTTTGGACAAAACCAGGCGACATCCCTATTTTACGAGCCACCGTTCGAATGGAGAGATTTAGGTTTTTCGTTAATATCCTTTTCACCTTTCGGTCCATGACAGGATCAGCGCGTCCAATGTTTTTGTCACTTCTCGGTTTCCTCTCCACCGTCAAACGTTCCGAAAATGATTTGAGCACATCGTGAACAGTGGATTTAGGCAAATCCAATGTTTTTGCAAGGTCCCGTATGGACAAGTCAGGATTTGCCGAACGCCCGTACAAAATTCGCCCGCGCACTTGTTTTTCTTTTGTCGCCATCTTGAATACTAAACATGAAATGTAAACATCAATCATAGTCTTTTTCATCATAGACTCTCAGCTATACCACAGTGAAATTTTTCATTCCTACGTGCAATATTTCAAAAGTTACAATGATTTGAAGGTGTCCGGATTAATGTGGATACAGACCTTAGGACACTTATAGTAGTCCTCAGTGGACGAAACTAGCGACATTATTTCCTCCATATTGTATTTAACACATCGCCAATTCCTGAAACAAGCGGCATGAAATAAATGCGATTTTCGGTAAGCTTTTGTCCACTGTGCACTGGGTTACGAAAGCCACGATTCTACTCGAACATGGAAACTATCAAAGTACTCTTCTACCTTTCTGTCTAGCTGGTTAACGTGCGCCGCCAAAACAAGGCACGCTTCGATGGGTTTCAATAAAACAATAATAATTCACCGGATGGCGTGGCAATCGGAGTTACGGTTGAAGAAAGTTTCTTTTGGATGAAGGTGGGTTGCTGTTTGTACACTATGGATCGAGTAAACTCAAACGCAATAAGTCTGTTCCGGAGTTTCCGAAAATTATTCTGATAGGGGGGAAGTTTACGCCGGGATTTAAATGAAAATTGATATTGTTTTGCGAATGGAAATTTGATTGCGCTCCGAAAACAAACTGCTGATGAACCATTGAAAATTTAGGTTATTTTGCTCAATCGTCTACAGGTTTACACTTTTAGCTTCTTATTTACCATTGCCACCTTCGCCGAGGTCACTAAGTCACGGACCTTCCCAGACTAAGTGCCTTAATGGTCAAAAAACGGCCAACGGTCCACTCAGAAGCACCCACAACAGACATTCGTCAACGTCAACTTTACGTCAGAAAGAAGCGGAAACCCTCATCCAAGTTAATCACGATCGCATTTTCCTCCATTTGTTTAAACAAACCGCAGCAAATTTTGAATAGCCCACCCGAAGCCACCGATTTCAGCCCCTGTCTGCCGGTACGGCAAAAACTAATTACCAGTCCATCACAATCCCATCACCCGCTAACCAACAGTCAGTGGCAGTAAGAACCCATTCACAGGAGGCAAAGAATCCCACAATGACATCCGCCCGGTTTTGAACCCCAACCTCCCTTCCTCACACGTCCCAGCACAGTGAACCGCTGAATCACACTTAGCATGTCACTGGCAATCGCTCATCAATAATGGAATCGAAGGATGTTCCTGACACGCAAAATGTAGCTTAAAGCCGAAAACTACCCACCTCACCTAGAACCTCACTCTGGCAGAAAGATTCAAATCTTCCGCGGTGATTGACTGCTCGCGACAGACACTTTACGTGGGTTGACAAATCGAATAACCATGTTCGATGTGCCATTGCAGACGAGATTTTGCGAAATTCCGCGAGCATTTATCACAATTTCGGTCCCATCCAGTGACAGAGGATTTGTAGCTGTCAGATTCCGGGAATCAAGTCTCCGGAATTGAATATCACTCCCGCAGGAGCCTTGCGGTCGAAATCCCTTCATACCGAAGTGCGCTTTGTGCGCGCAGTGATGTATGGATTTCAATTTGTCCAATGATGCCACGCCGATACAAGAACGTGATTATGTGTGTGTGTGTGTTTGTGAGTTCACAAGGCTAAGAGAAGGCGGAAACCTGAACCATATTTCTCCCTTCGGCACAAAGCCCGAACTTCCTGTGCATTGAAGATGGCTAACTGGGTTTATTGACAATGTTGGCCGGGCGAAGGAAGCGAAAAGAAATATGTGCAGGATGAAGGAGGAAATAACACGGGTACCGGAATAAACCTATTGTCAATCAGCAGGGAGTTCGAGCACCCTCTTCTCCCGACAGCAGCATGGAGGGCAAACAAGGTAGAACATAATAAGCCTGATCAAGCGTATGATGATGGAACTGGATTAGATTTATATAGTATGGCTCTCGGCTGAGGAGGGACAGTGTGGCCAGCCCGATGTTTGTGAATTAAGGTGAACTTTGTTGATTTTAGAACTTACTTAGTATTTTAAGACCGATTGGGTCAATTTCGGTAGAGGCTTCTTCTGCTTATTACAGAAAAAAAAACAAAAACTTGTTTTGAAAAGTCTTAAAGGATGCTATCGTATAAAGGTTAACTTTGAAAATTATAAGCCACACCGAACCTTAAAAAAAGGAGTTTCGGGAATCAGCTTTGCATGAAAAATAAATAGAGTAACAACTTTAATTTTTAATTTGAGTACTAGAACATTAGGTACAAAGACAACACAATTTTAAGGAAATATTTCTTTACATGCATTATGTCGTGACTTAAATTGATAAGTTAAAGATGAGAAATGCATGATACAGCTTTAGATCACAAATGCATGATGAGTAACCTATCAACTTGATTCAACTTTATTAAAACTTTATTAACTTTCTAAGTGTGTTTACATTGTTCTTTCATTAGCAATTCACCACATTTTAAACAGGTTTTCTATACTAGGGTGTCATTCATAATATAGAAACTAAAAACTTGAACTAAATCTTACCTTACTATTGAGAAATTTTGCCTGAAGTAAGAACTATTTTGTTGGACAAGTTTCAGCAATCGTAATTCGGGTTAGCTCAATAGTACTGTACCAGGGAGGCGCTTCAACATCATTTTCAGATCTTTTTTCTAGTAGTGCAACAACTTGACCATATTTGCACACCATAAAGTAGGGCCGGTCTAAACTTTGTTTAAATATTGTAATTTTGTTCTTTAGCATTGTTTGGATTTCCTGTTTTTAAGAGGATATAAATATTCTACGTATTTATTTATTACATAAGGTTTGAATACATTGAATGTGATCCTTATTAGTTAGCTTTTGATGAATTATCAGTCCAAGATATTTCAATAGACTAGACCATGAAATTGGAACTCCGTTCATAGTAACTATGTGACTACTAAGGTCTGTATCCACATTAATCCGGACACTTTCAAATCATTGTAACTTTTGAAATATTGCATGTAGGAATGAAAAATTTCACTGTGGTAAAGCTGAGAATGGCGATGGCGACGAAAGAGAAACAAGTGCGTGAGCGAATTTTGCACGGGCGTACGGCAAATCCTGACTTGTCAATACGGGACCTTGCAAAAACATTGGATTTGCCTAAATCCACTGTTCTCGATGTGCTCAAATCATTTTCGGAACGTTTGACGGTGGAGAGGAAACCGAGAAGTGACAAAAACATTGGACGCGCTGATCCTGTCATGGACCGAAAGGTGAAAAGGATATTAACGAAAAACCCATCCCTCCATTCGAACGGAGGCTCGTAAAATAGGGATCTCGCCTGGTTTTGCCCAAAAATCAAACAACGTTTGGGACTTAAGTCGTATAAAGTAAAAACAGTTCCAAATCGCAACGACAAACAGAACTTGGCAGCAAAATCACGGGCTCGACGTTTGTACTGCGAATATTTGACGAAGTTTTCATGCGTTGTTATGGACGATGAAACTTATGTTCTGGAGGATTTCAAGCAGCTTCCAGGGCTGGCTTTTTATTCTGCTATGGCCAGAAACACAATAGTATAGTAGAGCATTTCAGAACGAAGAAGGCATCGAAATTTCCCAAAAAATACCTTGTGTGGCAAGCAATTTGCACGTGTGGCAAAAAGAGTAAATCTTTCGTCACTACAGGCACAATCAACAAGGAGATCTATCAGAAAGAGTGTCTGCAGAAGCGATTGCTACCCTTCATCAAAAGTCACGAAGAAAAACCTTTGTTCTGGCCCGATTTGGCATCATGCCACTATGCTAAAACTGTGATGGAGTGGTACCAAGCAAATCAAGTGAACATTGTACCAAAAACCTCAAACCCGCCAAATTGCCCAGAGCTACGACCAATCGAGAGATATTGGGCTCTGATGAAGCGGAAGCTTTCTGGAAAGAAGCAAGGAATCAAAGACATCAAAAACTTCCAGCAAATTTCGACAAAGACGGCTTCTACGATTTCAAAAGAGTCTGTACAAACCCTAATGGTTGGAGCTAAGCGCAAAGTTCGAAAATTTTATGCAAATATGGAATAACTATGTTTTGTCCCATGAATCTGAAATAAACAACTACGACGGAAATATAATGCGAAATTTGTGTTTTATTCATGTTTTGAGGTGTCCGGATTATTACGGATACAGACCTTACAAGTTTTCAAGAAATAAATTTTGAGCTTTTGTGGTAATATCATAAACTGAATTTCGGAAGCGTTGCGAGAAATCTTCCATTTTTGTTAATAAGAAGAGAAAAGATCTATTTTTTTGCAATGCGCTGCAAATAACACAAAATGTTTTTCCTTTATCGGAAATTATCGTCAGTGAACAAGGATAAATCAGGTGGTCCTAAGTGAAAATAAATATTTTGCAATATTGGCACAAGAATGCTACCCGGAGGAACTCCACCTATCACAGGTAATCGATCAGATTTGGAATTCTTATAATTGACCTGCAGCGATCTGTCAGTTAAATAATTTTGAACTTATTTCACTAAGTAGAGTGAGAAGTTAAAAATTTTTAATTTAAAATATAAAACCTTTCTAAAAACTTTTTTTTGGCATAAAAGCCAAACATTGTCCCATGTCGAATTTTTCTATATCTAGAAGAGAAGCTCGAGTTGTGCACTCGCCCTTCAGATTTGTTAATTATACTTTAGATTTGATTTGTTATTAATATATAATGAAGATTTTGCTGTACCGTACAAATTTAACGATCATATTGAATATTTTTTAGTGGTTGGATTATCATTAGCATATGCATTATTACGATTAGCATAGGTATTAGCATTCATCTTTGGTATTACTTCTTCAATCACTAAACGAATTTAAGTGACATTTCTGATCGCATGAAACTTACGCCTTAGCTTCGACGTGAATTGTGAAATAATTTGAGTTGTGAAACTGGTTTCTGTGGTTGAAGAAAAACAAAATCGGCAATCGGCTATTCTATTTAGGACCTGTTCATAAACCACGTAGATTCATTTTTGAAAATATCAGACCCCTCTTCCCTTTGTAGACTTTTTGCCATACAATTGTTTTGCAATTTTGAAATTGGTCAGACCACCTCTCCCTAGAAAAGTCTACGAGGTTAACGAATGGCTTCTTAGTTATAAAGTGTAGCTATATCGTGATTAAAAAAATTGATTGTCAGCTCATAATATAAAAAATGATTTACAATATCCGAAAATTTAAAAAAAAACATCAGTGGGGTTGTGTTTAACACACGACCGGTTGACGTAGACCACGTTAAACCGTTTGATTACTTTCGTTAGTTTCGTAGCGGAAC
The DNA here is from genome assembly GCA_024533555.2 of Aedes koreicus. Taxonomy (NCBI): domain Eukaryota; kingdom Metazoa; phylum Arthropoda; class Insecta; order Diptera; family Culicidae; genus Aedes; species Aedes koreicus. Next base: position 205,640 of record JAHHFK020004505.1, read on the forward strand.
TTTGCAACGCAGGTACTGTATGTAAACCTTATCACTTCATAGATTGTTCAGAGTTTGTTTGGGAATTCAAAGTCAATAATCAATGATAATTTTGATAGTTGACAGTCGCGAAAATCTCCAATTAATTGAAGCAATAATCTCGAAAATCTATCGAGAAATGATAAAGCTATACGCGTTCAAACTATTTTCAAATTTTCATTTGACCCTAACCGGTAAGGCGTCGTTTGAACAAAATAGCGTACATGTGGTCCTAATAGATCGTCAGACCAGCACTAAATAGTAAGTATGTCAGAAAATTGTTTTGTACACTCTTTCGAAAGCAATTGGTGGCCCTATAAAGGGCCGTTTGGTTTAAATTATGAAACGGCCCTGCGTTGAAGGCTCTTGTTCAGCGTGCCAATCAGTAGTTGGCAACGAATTACATCTGGCTGCTTTCAGTTTTTTGCCCGATACCCTCGAGCTCACTCGGCATCGGTAGATGTTCGTTTTGGAGGATTTTCCGTATGTTAGATCTTAATACGCTTTCGAAATTTGCACATACTGTTGGCATCAAAACAATTAGGTATCACACTTATTCTCACTTTCTCAGTTTCTCAAAATTTATTCCTTCCTAGAAGTAAAACTGGAATGTGCCGAGAATTTTAACTAGGAATATCATGTTCGAAAATCAAAACGTTGTCCGTGATAGGAAATTTCCGGAAAGCAACATTCTCTAACATTTTCCAACACCGATGGATGAATATGCACACAAAATATGTTCATATTTTATTTTTTAAATGTTAAATACTTGAGTAAATAAAATGGCAATCTTATAACTTCTACATTAGAGCAAAAATCTCAAAAATAGATCAATCAAAAAACGATCGAATTATTAGTGTCCGGTGTTTTAATTTTTCGTGATGGCAGCCATTTGTAAATTGTGCACAATGCTCAAGGTGTGCATCGAAGAGAAAACTAAAATTGTTTTAGACACCGCTGTCTGCCAATTGGTAAGATGTTAGATAAATTCAAATTAAACAAACTCTCTCAAACTTGGATTGGTCGTCCTGAAAAGGACGGATTTGAAATAGTCCGCATTAGAATTTAAAACTTCTCGGTCTTTTCACGAAGCAGGTTATTTCTGCCGTGCACGTTGCGCTTTAGATTAAGATGGCTACCAAGAATAGTACTTACACTCAAGCACCTCATTTTGCTCCTCGTGGTGGCGCCCACCGGCTGGCAACAAATCATCACCGGCTTGGGCAACCGACTGCCGCCTAGCACATTTAATGGCTGCCTAGCAACGGTTGCCTAGCCAAGGGCTTGCTAGCAACAGCCTGCAGAGCAATCAGCTACTTGACCAATTGGGTTGATCGCCAGTGCACCTTCTATGACACTTGCCACCACCAGCTGCCAAATCCAAATTGGGCCGTTGCGCTGTGGCGAAAGAAAATAAAAATGCGGGGTGGGGGGGGAGCAGCCAGTGCCAATCCATACTGGATCGATGCTCCGCACAGCTCCAGTGTTGTAACAAGAATGAGAAAATTTGCGAAGGTGTACCCCTTTTATATCGTTATATCGTTCAGTGCTGCGTATGAGACCTCCCTTGCTTACATTTGAAATCTGTGTCAGGAAAATACTGTGCAGTTAGTAAAATTAGCTTGCAAAATAAAATTATAGGACATCACCTCTTGTTTTCTCTATTTTTAATAGTTTATAATTTTTAAAGGATAATGTTTGATAATTGAATTGGTAATTTTAATTTTAATTGAAAATTTCCAACCGACTGATGTAATCATCTTTCGTTTAATTTCTAGCGTTTGATTTGTAACGATATTTCGAGACGGTCGCTTGTATTTAGATTTTCAATTGACACCCTACCCTTGCCGTAAGAAGTCGTCTACGTCAAAAACATTAAGATCATGAACAACATTGCGAGCATCCATTAAAATGTAGGCATGTTATTATTAAAGGGTGTATTCGATAAAAATGGCACACACATATATACTCATCAAAATTAAACTGATTATCGGATTTTCTTGAAATTTTCAGGGAATGAAGAACTACTAATGAGTTTTGATTTACAACATTTGTTTTATTCAATTTCGTCTCCCATCCCGGATGCCCGCACCTTCCTTTTCACTCCACCCATCAAATTTTGTACAACCGATTTTCCCAGTGTTTTTGTTGTTTTTACCCAAATTTCCTTCAATTCTAGCTCTGTTTTTATAGTTTTGGGATGTTTGCGAAGTTCCGTTTTCATAATTGCCCAGAATTTTTCAATTGGACGAAGTTCCGGTGAATTTGGTGGGTTCATATCCTTTGGCACAAAATTGACTCCGTTGGCTCGGTACCACTCCAATACGTTTCGAGCGTAGTGGCAGGATGCTAGATCAGGCCAAAACAGAGTTGATCCTTTGTGCTTCTTAATGAATGGCAAGAGACGCTTCTTAAGGCACTCTTCCGTGTAAATCGCACCGTTTATTGTTCCGGAAGTGATGAAGGGAGCACTTATTTAACCACATCCGCAAATCGCCTGCCAGATTAGAAACTTCTTTGCAAATTTCGATAGTTTCTTCTTTCGAACATCCTCCGGAACATCGAACTTCGACTTGGCAACGAAATATTCTTGCCCAGGAAGTTGACGGAAGTCGGCCTTGACGTATGTTTCGTCATCCATCACGATGCAACCGGATTTGGTGAGCAGCTTCGTGTAAAGTTTCCGGGCGCGGGTTTTCGCAGTGATGTTTTGTTTTTCATTCCGGTTTGGGGCTTTTTGCACTTTGTAAACATGTAACCCAGCTAGCTTCATGGTTTAGCATAGCATAGCATAGCATTTTCCGACCATACACAATCCTGGGTTGGCTGTTGTAGAGACGATGGAAGACATGTAACCCAGCTAGCTTCATGGTTTTCTGCACAAAACCTGACACCTTAGATTTTTTTAGCGACAACTCGAATTGACATGTTTGGACGGTTCTTGAATTGTTGTACGACTTTCCTGGCCATTTTACTGTCTATTGGACCACTTTTACGACCACTCCCTTCCTTCCTTTGGACACTCAGACGCTCCTTGAAGGTTCTTATTACACGAGACACAGTTGTATTTGCAATTCCAAGCCTTTTAGCAATCCACCGGTGGGACGCCCCTGGATTTTGGATGTGAGTGCACAACATTTTCTCACGGACAATTTCTTGTTTCGACGACATGACTGGAACTACTGAATGTATAACTATGAAACTTGGCAGATGTAAATAATACACTATGGATAAGATCTACTCAAATTTCTAGGTTTTTTACTCATACGATTCAAAAGTTACAGAAGATTTTCTGTGTGCCATTTTTATCGAATGCACTCTTTACTTGAATTTTAGCAAAATTCTATGAGATTTCTTGTTTACAGATCACCGTAAACATTTGAAACAAGTACCCACAGGCTGTCAGAGCAATCTAATTTGGTTTTTCAACGTCATATTCCGGTAAGCAGGGAAATTCTTCATGTTCAATCAGTGAAGTTTTTACACAACTTGATTGGTGAGGATAATTTTGGAAGACGCATAGACTCTATCGACAAGCTTATCAAGCGGTATTCGTTTTCTAAAAAATACGGGCGAGAAATCGGCAATTATTGGTGAGTACGTCAATAAGTTTTCGGTGGACAAGCATTTAAAAAATTGATTACCCTCCTTCCATATTTTTTTACTGATTAAAACTAAAATATGAGCGAGTAAACGAAGCAACAACAAAAACAAAACAAAACTGAGGTCCGTTGATGTTTGCGTGAAAAATACTTCATAGAATCCCGGAACCATCCCGGTACAGTGTGAAGTGAACAAAACATACTGGCCGTGAAATATCTGGGCTTTTGGGTTCCGGCCCGGGCACGGCCTGGCCTAATGTGAATAGCCCTTAATACCAGAGCCATAACGTTCGAAATCGGAGAAGTTGTCTATGCAAGCGATTATCGGTTATCCAAAGAAACCAGCCTGGATGCGATCAACAGTGGTAAGAAAGCTAGGTGTGGTGTTGTATGAGTGCAATGTTAGTGCGAAGATTGCCTTTGCCTTTGCAAAGGTTCCGCCAACCTGGGGTGGAAACACTGTTGTCATTTTTAAAATACCAAATCTCACTGCATTGGACAGAAACCTGGTGTGTCAGTCCCCTTAAAGTCAACCGAATTTCAAACGGAGCTTTTCGTCGGTATTCCGATTAAAAGTATTCGCTGTTGAGGTTTGTGGGGCAGACAATAAGATGCTGGGATCAAAGCTGGCTCCTATGGCTTCGTTTCTTTTTGACGATTTGACGGGACTAGTTAGAGCTGCTGTGAAGAAAATTGTTAAGCCCGAGTGTCTGACAGTCAAAGCAAAATCGTTAATTTAAATAGAATCGACGGAGAGCAATCTTCTGCCAGCCCTTAATGGGGGAATTGGGTTTTCCTCAAATCGGCAATCAAGAAAGCGAGAGAATCTGCAAAAAATTCCGACAAAGACGTTTAAGCATTCCGCAAAGACAATCGATATTTTTACTGTGGTTTTTGAAGAAGCTACTGGACGAATCTTCATTAACATACCCTTTGACGCGTTTCGCCATCAGCATTAACCCTGATGTTATAACTCAATTCATGGGCATAGCTAAAAAGCGTCTGGAGTTGTGTCTGGAACCGTTCGTAGATAAAGACTAAAGGGTGATACGGTCAAAATTTGGTCAAGGGAAAACGCGTGTAAATCGGTGAAAACGTTTATTTAAAAAATCAAATTAAATTTCTTTTTCAAGTTCAATTAGTATAAAATTCAAGAAAAATATTCAGTTAGGCTTCCGCTTTTCCAAATCCGAATTGCCGGGCCTTACGCTTGACCCCTGCCATCAGATTTTGTACAGCCACCTTGTCCACCTTCTTCGCCGCAGAAAGCCAGTTTGCCTTGAACTGCTGCTCGTCCTTAGCAGTTTTTTTGGTCTTCTTTAGGTTCCGCTTGACAATAGCCCAGTATTTCTCAATTGGGCGGAGCTCTGGCGTGTTGGGAGGGTTCTTGTCCTTGGGAACCACCTGCACGTTGTTGGCGGCGTACCACTCCATGGCCTTTTTACCGTAATGGCAAGATGCCAAATCCGGCCAAAACAGTACGGAACAACCGTGTTTCTTCAGGAAAGGCAGCAGACGTTTATTCAAACACTCTTTCACGTAAATTTCTTGGTAGACAGTCCCGGAAGCTATGAAAATGCTGCTTTTCAAGCCACAGGTACAGATGGCTTGCCAAACCAGATATTTCTTTGCGAACTTTGACAGTTTCGTGTGCTTGAAAATATCTGCTACCTTTCCCCTTCCTTTTGCCGTATAAAACTCCTGTCCCGGAAGCTGCTTGTAGTCGGCTTTGACGTAGGTTTCGTCGTCCATTACCACGCAGTCAAACTTCGTCAGCATCGTCGTGTACAGCCTCCGGGATCGCGCTTTGGCCGTCGTATTTTGTTTATTATCGCGATTTGGAGTCACTACCTTCTTGTAAGTCGATAGTCCGGCTCGTTTTTTGGCTCGATGCACGGTTGTAGACGATACACCCAGCTTATTTGCGGCATCTCGGAGAGATAGGTTAGGGTTTCGCTTGAAACTACCGGCAACTCTCTTTGTCGTCTCAGCGGCTTCCGGTTTTCGATTTCCCCCCTGATCCAGACTTCCTGGCTGTCGACAAACGTTCCCCAAACACTTTAATTACATTTGTAACGGTTGATTTGGCAACTTTTAGCGATTTTGCCAACTTTGCGTGCGAGTAGCTCGGATTTTCGCGATGCGCGAGCAAAATTTTGATACGCTGCTCTCCTTGCTTGGACGGCATTTTGACAACTGAAGAGTGAATTCCAAAATCAAAATAGGAGCAACATTCTACACACACACACGCCTTCAAAATGAGGGGTGTTCAGGTTTTTTAAATGCAAAATTGAAAGAAATACGTCAAGTTGATATTGACCAAATTTTGACCGTATCGCCCTTTATCTAAGCGCTGCAGGTGCTCACAAAGTGAAAGAAGAATATAGGCAGCTGTGCTCAATGCCGTCTTCAAATACGTTGATTGCCGGATTTCAGAGAAAAGAACAGCATTTGGACAAATTTGGGCTAGAACTGATTTGCCAAATTTGACAACATTTAATAAAAAGGTGCTCATCCTGTCGCACGAAAATGCGACGATGGAGCGTAGATTTTCAAAAAAATGGAAATTGTCTGGTGGTGAACCAAACTGAAAAGAGTTGTCAACGACGTTGAAATTACGAAGTCGTTGATACAATCGGCAGGCAAAGCACGTGCATCATTTTGTACTTGAAAACCTCGAATGCTTTACTATTTATCTTCGATGTTTATGCTTCTAGAAACATGGAAGATCAATGACTTATATAGAGCGATTTTTGTTCTCGTTTACAAAATGAGAGACCAAAGAAGTTACGCAATACGCAAGAAGCCCGATTTGCAGCTCCATCCGTCATTATACCTAACTAAAACAAGTCACATTCAGATTGAACAATTTCCTCAAAAACTTCAAAAATATCTATTAATCCAATTTTTATTAACCATCCGGGAAAATCAGGCAAATATACGGGAAAAATTCGGGAAAAATGTAGGAATTTTAAAGTTGTGTGGCCACTCTGTAAATCTGCTTCGCTTCTTTATTAAGGACTTCACAACATCTTCCTTCTGCAGGAAAGCAAAGCCATTGGTCCCGGCATATGTGTTGATTGCTTCGATACTGTAGGGTCCAGGCCGTCTCCCTGGCGTGATTAACCAGCTTCAGGCTGAGAGTCACGTAAATAAGAAACAACATCAACTTTCATCTTTACTTCCTCCCAAAAGGTAATTCCATCAAGTCGAGAACTACGCCAAACCCTCTTCTCATAAAAGCGGTTAATTTGTCCTAAATGCACACAATCAAATAAAATTCCCACCATCGAATTTCGATTTCCCTGATCGTTCCTGAACCTCAATTCGATCAGCTGTGTCCCAGATCGGTCCGCTCTCGCTTGTGCCCTGGTGCCATCAACCACTGACCTATTATACAACCGTCATCCATGCCACTATTAGCTGCCTTTATGTCATCGGCCATTAATTGGCGTTCCCCAGTAGTCAGAGCAGTAGGCAGCAGTGGACATCAATCTGTCGAAATTGACCGGGGAAGAGAAATGCGCAACTCACCGTTAGAAAGTATCATTTCTTCGACCGACTAATTCACCTTTTTGCAGCCATTAGCTCATCCATCCATCGTGTGCACATCTCAATCCAGGCCTCATCATCCACCGAATTTAACAAAAAGTTACAACTACGCAAGCAACCAGTAGGTCTAAAGTGTGCTACTTCCATACCATGTGTGACCGATCGCCGTAACGTCCAAGTCAAGTCCCATCTAAAGTGAATAAGTACACGTTCGTTCGTAAATTATAAATTGGAGTTTCCTGTCGTCTCAGCAGAAAACTATTCGACATCGTCGCGTTAAACTCTAACTTTACCGATTCGAGAGATTCTTCCCACTCGGCCCCAGCCGCCAGCTTTATGGGAGATCATTTCGGGCAACACTTTAACCGACCAATTTTGATCTCCAACCCGAAGCTAACTCGATAGCCAGAGATCATCATCGAATAAAATTCGGCCTTTGTTTCATTTAACTTCCCCTCCCATGCCCATCATTCGTACCGCCCGGTGCCGCCATTATTGTGGGCAGTGTTCTCGAAGCCGAAGAGGAAAGCGATTTATTGATGATGATCACAACGAGAAGAAACATAGACGAAGACGATGATGATGATAGTAATTACGGGTGGTTTCCCGGGTTCGCTACTAGGTTCGGATTGAAAGAGTTTCGATTTTTCGGACCTGACCACGAATGGAATGCGGAGTGGCCACTAGTAGATACCAGGCAAGTAATCACAAGGCAATTTCGCCTTAATGGATCTGGTGCTCGTCGGTGTGGCTTGATTGGTGTGCGTGAGGTTTTTAAGGGAACGATTTGCATGCCGTCGACTTCCGTTTGCGGTTGATTGAGCTCGAAGCTTCAAAAGTGATTATCCGTAGATCACGGGTGTTGCGACACCGCAGCCAGTGGGACACAGCTTTCAAAGCTCAGAAATCACGGCCAACTGCAAATTACAACGGACCGGGGAAAAGGTGTTCGACTTTCTTTCCGCCACCGCCACCGCCGTCGCTGGATTCATTATTTTGACAGCCAAAGCGGGATAACGATGATGAATTCCATCCGAGTGGGAATGTCTCATTATTCTCGCATTAATTATTACGATGTCTCCTTGTCCTGGTTGCACAAGCGGTCCGATATGGCCAGCGAGCGAACTTTTCGAGTGTGAGGGGAATAATTCATAGGTGCATACGTGTGGCATGATTTATTCCGCGGGTCACCGGAAGAGAATGGCTGCCCCAGTTGGACGGAGAAATGGCATCTCGGGACGGGGCGTTTGACTATTTATCAAAAACCGTTTGGAGATAGAGAGCCCTTCGGGGAGGTAAATGGGTGGTTCGCGTCCGGAAGGTAACGGGTGAAGTTTTGCTGAAATCATTCCTCATTGCACTGCAGCACCCAATTGGGTTAATTTGAACGGGGGACTCCGCACTCGGTGGGAGGAACACGGTCGGATTGAGATTTTCTGAATTTTAAAAACGACGAAAGGCTGAAAAGGAGGTAGGGTTTGGGTGTGGACATTTTCGATGGTTTTGGGTATATATTAGATTCTTAGATACATGTGCAGATTTATAGCATTTTAACATTGGCGTTTCTACGGATTATAATGTTTAGACGATCACCACCGAAAGAGTCTGAAACTGAAGAGTTTCATAATGATCAGCCAGATTAAGTCAAACAATTTAGAGAAAGGACAGGATACTAACAAACTCATAGAAGTACTTTCTCTATGGGGATTATTTCTTTTATGGGCAACTGCACGTGTGGTCCAAATATTGACGCTTTAAAAAAAAAATAGTTTGCAGCAGTGACCTGATTAGACAAATGTAATCAAGTTCCGCTATTTGGGAACGTCCATTAATTACGTCACGCAAAAATTGACTTTTTGTAACCCCCCCCCCCCCCATGTCACGTTTTTTGTATGGACCTTCAAATTTCTTTGTATGGATCGTCACGTTTTCTCGAAACCCACCTCCCCCCCTACTGCGTGACATAATTAATGGACCTTCCCTTTGAGAACATGATAGGATTTTTGATGAAACATTTTTTGAGATTGTAAATGAACAAATCCTTCTTCGGAGTACGATTGTTTAATAAAACTTTTTATTTTGTAATTTTGCTTAGGGCTCAATGCGCAGTTATCGATAGTTTAGTGATAGTTATAGTTTCTAGAACATATTTTTGAGAACGCTGACCGAACTGTGTACGATTCTTTTTCAGCATTCTGCCGTTTATGTTATTCAACAACACTTAAATGATCAGTGAATTTTACTTCACATTCCTGGCAAAGATTTTGAGACAATATTGTTCAATCTAATGCGTGAATAAATGCTTCTCCAGATTTTGATTTTGTTCCAACTCAGTGTTCTTTAGAAGTGCTATTTGGAGTCCTGATAAAATCATTATTTCCATGTCGGGTATTATGGGTCCTCCCTTAGCTCAGTCGGTAAAGGCGCAGCTACAAAGCAACGCCATGCTGGAGGTGACTGGGTTCGATTCCCGGTCTGGTCTAGGAATTTTTCGTTAAAGAAAATTTCTCGACTCCCTGGGCATAAGGTATGATTGTACTTGCCACACAATCATACTAATGCAAAAATGGTACCTGGCATCGAAAGCTCTCAATTAATAACTGTGGAAGTGCATTTAGAACACTAAGTTGAGAGCAAGAAATAAGCGAATTGTGGAAGCAATAAGATTGAAATGCTAAAATAAGATAATAAGAAGTATTATCAGCACTGCGACCATCTTTTTAACTCATGCACACATGTTTGTGAATTTCTCCCATTCTGGGCGCATATTGTTATGAAGTATGGGGTTTTTTTTTTGGAAATTCGTGTGAATCTTCATAGAGCACACAGGAAATGTTTTTCGGCGTTCTTATTTAATACAAATCAGAATCATTTCCAGAACTCTGAGATAATGCTTAGTTCATATCTTGTATGAAAAAGATTGTATCATGCATTGCTTTTTTGTGAGTCCTACATAGGACTCGAGGCTTATTTAGATCGACAGAACGATTGAAATATTTCTAAAAACACTATTTACAGCCCATAAACTCAAAATATTGTGCGATCTTTATGTTACCTTTTTTTGGCTCTTTCAGGAAATGTCCAAATAGAATTTGTCTTGAAATTGGAGGCAAATTCTTTTCAAGATTTTTATTAAATCATGCCCATTTTCAATTTGCAAAATCTTGCGAAGAATTTCCATCACACCTTGTGAGTGGAAACAATAGCATTCTTGCTGTTCGTCTAAATCGGTTCAATTATGCTTAGTTAAAATAGTTTTTTTTTTTTTTTTGATGCTGTAATCCATCATCACACTGTGTGAGTGGCCTCAATAGGATCTCAACTGTTGATTTAAATAGGTCCAAATAGGATTATAAGTGTTATTTAAACTACCTTGTCTGCCCAATCAATATTCATCATTGCACTTTGTGAGGAGCCCAAACTCCTTCCTGTTCGTATAAATTGGTCCAAATTACCTCCCAAGCATTAATAGAAAATACTTTGTCTTTCCAATAAAAAAATACCATCAAACTTGAGAGGCCTGGACAAAATGTGATTGAATATGTTCATTGGCAAGATTATTGGAAAACGTTCAAGGGCAGATTTGGAACGCTATCAACCAACAACCGATTTTTTTTCTTGCTGTTGGTTGAATTCGTTCCAAATCGGCCCTTGGGCGTTTTTCAATAACTTTGCCAATGAACATCCTCCATCATATTTTGTGAGAGGCTTCAACAGCACCCTTACTATTGATATAAATCGATTCGAATCAAGTCTTAAGCGTTATTAAAAATACCGTTTCTTCTCAACGAAAAAACACTATCATATTTTCTTAGAAGCACCAACAGCATCCTTATTGTTGGTCTATATTGGACCTCGAGCGTTTTAAATAACCTTGACTTCAAAATAAAAAAACCACCATCACACATTATTAGTGGCTTCAACAGCATCCTACTATTGGTATAAGTCGGCATTCAAGCGTTATTACAATATATTTTACAGAATGAAAACCTTCATCACACTTTGTGAGAGACCTCAATGGCATCCTTACCGTTGATTTAAATTGGTTCAATTCGGCATTAAGCGTAGTTCAAAATCTTGATTTCCCAATGTAGTAAACCACCATAACGCTTTGTGTTCTTCTTCTTTAGCATTTCAAGCTTATTGCTTTCACAATTAGCTTTTTGCTTGCTCTCAACTTAGTGTTCCAAATGCACTTCCACAGTTATTAACTGAGAGCTTTCGATGCCAAGTACCATTTTTGCATGAGTATGATTGTGTGGAAAATACAATCATACGCTATGCCCAGGGAGTCGAGAAATTTTCATTAACGAAACATTCCTAGACCAGACCGGGAATCGAACCCAGCCACCTCCAGCATGGTGCTGCTTTGTAGCTGCGCCTTTATCTACTGAGCTAAGGGAGGACCCCTAACGCTTTGTGAATGCCCCCAATGGCATGTTTAGTTTATGTTTGTTGATTTGCTCGAAACCATTAAAATGGAGAGTAGCTCTAGCAACACATTTGAGTCTCAATCAAGTTGCTGCAACCAATTTGGATGGATATGTGTTGCTTGGGAATTTTTTGGCGTATCATTCATCATTCAAGCCAACCATTTTATCAAAAGTGATTTCTCGTGGAAATGCAGAGGTGTTATTTGAGCTGCATTCGAGCGGGCATTAACTTTATTTAGCGCTAACAGGTTTTACACATTGAGGATGTATGTTCCAAGCATCATCTGTTGGATATCTGTGTAATAACAGCTGAAGACAGTGTAGCCACCTCTAACGGTCAATTATGCTCATGTTCATGCTCAATTTAGTCTTTCTGCGAATGCACATGGTTACCTGGGTTCTGTTTGTATTTTCCGCATAAAATTCTATTTGAATCCGAGTAAGATTTTTTAAAAGAAGACTGTGTGGTTCTCCTGTTCACTTTAATCTGGTCGAATGTCCTTTGATAAGTTTTAAATTATAAGTTTAGCTAAGCAATTCAACACAATATTAGAGAGGGTAATCTTCTCCGTAAAAGAAAGTTTTCTTAGATTGTTAAGCGTGGTTGACTCTCTCCATAGTCGGTCTGGTATCAATTTCAGTCGGTGCCGTTGGAATATTTTGAGACAAAAATCTCTTATGATGCATATGATGCGTCAAAGATGAAAAAATCTTTCCGGTTACGTTTTCCTCCGGAGGATAAGTAAAGTCGTTGGCCCCGGCTAATGTATTCATGAGTGCGATATCTAGGATGGAAGTACTTCCCTTTGATGATGAATCAGCCTTAGGCTGGAGGCCATCTTTATAAATAGAGAATAGGCGGAAGAAGAAGAAGAGAACACATTTTTTCAATTTTTTCTATTATGTTGAGGTGTATTCATTATGTTTGAACAAATTTCAATGTTGAAATATCAACATTATCTAAAGTTTTGCTAACAAAAACATGTTATCGTTTTGTTTTTCGCATTTTTCTTAACTATTTTAAGATTATATGAATCAATTTTTCATCAGAATATTGGTTTTGATTTTTTTTTCTGTTCTTTTTGTTTACAGGTAATGCGGAAGTTTCTATTGTACAACAACATGTTCATTATCTATCTTAAAGATCACGTAAAGGAATAAAAAATAAGGTTTGTTACAAATAAAGGTGGAACCCTACTTAAGTATCATTGTCAGTTTTATCGTTGCTTTAGAGCATTCTTTATGTTTAAATCTTAGTCTTCTGAACCTTGATTGTTAACGGAGTATTGACTATTATTGAGGGGATATCACATGCAGTGTGATGTGAAGATGAGATAAGTTCTGTATCCACAATAATCCGGACAGCTCAGAACTTAAGTATAACACAAATTTCGCATTTTATTTCAGTCTTTGTCCAAATTTGTTGGAGGTGTTTGATGTCTTTGATTCCATGTTTCTTTCCAGAACGCTTCCGCTTCATCAGAGCCCAATATCTCTCGATTGGACGTAACTCTGCACAACCAGGCGGATTTGCGATTTTGGTACATTATTCACTTGATTGGCTTCGCACCACTCCATTACAGGTTTAGCACAATAACATGAGGCCAAATCAGGCCAGAACAAGGTTTTCCGTTGTGGTTTTTGATGAGGGTAGAAATCGCTTCTGCAGGCTGTCTATCTGGTAAATCGACTTGTTGATTGTGCCTGTAGTGACGAAGGATTTATACTTTCTAACACATGTGAATATTTAGAAAACAAGGTATTTTTGGGACATTTTGATGGCTTCTTCTTATCCTGAAATGCTAAGCAGTCGCATTCCGGGCCATAGCACAATAGACAAACAGCCCTGAAAGCTGCTTGGAATCTTCCAGGACATAAACGTCGTCAAATAATCGCAGTACAAATGTGGAGCCCGTGATTTTGCTGGCATGTTCTGTTTTCGTTGTTATTGGAAACTGTTTTAAGACATCAGCCCCAAACGCTGACAAAACCATGGGCGCATTTCTATTTTACGATCCGACGTTCGAACTGAAAGAATCGGGTTTTCCATCAATATCCTCTTCACCTTTCGGTCCATTGTTTTTATCACTTCTCGGTCCTCTCGACCCTCAAACGTTCCGAAAATGATTTGAGCTCACCGTGAACAGTGAATTTAGGTTAATTCAATTTTATGCATTTTCCCGTATTGACAAAACAGGATTTTCCTTACGTCCGTACAAAATCCGCTCACTCACGTGCTTTTCATTCGTTGCCATCTTGAACAGTCAACATGGAATGTAAACACCAATCATAGTCTTTTTCATCAAAGACTCCCAGCTTTACTCCCACGTGCAATATTTCAAAAGCTACAGTGATTTGAAAGTGTCCGGGTTAATGTGAATACAGATCTTATTGTCATCTTTTGTAGCCATGGAACTCCCTATTGCACTTAAATAATCTGGATAAGAGATTTGTTAAAGATTGCACTGCTGTTTGTGATCTTAAAGTTCCTGTATGAAGGGCAGACCCGTAAGCAGTGACACTGGAAATCTGTGGGAATTGATTAGAGAATCTCCTTCCGGAAGCAAGTTCACACAAACAGCGATAAAATCGAGCCCTTGATCAACAGAATAAAAAGAATAAACCGCCTTCATTCCGCGAAATATTACCAAAAAGATGGAGGCAGTTCAAAGCTCCATATCCAAATCGTTTCACTTGGGTGCCCTGATGGTCCCTCCTTTTCCCAGAAGTATAATTTGCATTGAATATTAAGTAATATCGTTGATTTCTTACCATGATGCTATTAATTATTGTTGTTTGGTAATTATTCTCAGAACGCCGAATGCTGCTCTTTTGAAAACGATCAGAGGTCCTTGCTCGGAATACAAGTCAAACACGATCAGGTGAAACTTAAGTCTGAAAATACATCAATTTTCCAAATGTAAATTTACAATCTGTTTGCTGTGCAGATATTATCACGAGCAACTGTTTGTGTTCAGTCCATTCTTTCCTTGGCATTCTCATGCGTCCCGGAACGAAAACTGAACCTAACAGGAAAACACCCACGCCAACTGCCCTCACCATATGTTCATTCTGTGTACCTGCACATTTCCGACATCGACGACGACGACGACGACGATGGCTCCTGTCATGGGAAAGCAAAGTGCCAAGAAGGATCTTTTTCTCCAACACATTCCACCACCGACCGAGCCAAACGGGCAAGTGTCTGACGGCACGGAAAATTCTCACACATATTGTTGCTGGCTGCATTCATTTCAGCAAACTTCCCCGCCGTCCGTCATGGTCGATTCACTCCGGTTCGGTTGCATTTGCTTTCACAAGGGTTTCCAGTTTCGTTGCATTATTTTACACTTTGCTTCCAACCTGCTTCTTCGGGGTTCGCCTTCATCTCACCGGGTGCACTCCGGACCGAGCAACTGGAGCACGTCTTCGAGCTTCCTTTTTTTGTATTTTTTTCCTCCCTCAGTTTGGTTTTGATTCCTGGCATTCCAGTTGTGTGGGCGGAAGCTCGAGTGGATAAGTGGCTTACTTCAATATTTAAATGCCTTTTCCGGGTTGCGTACAAACGGTACGCACCAACGTTGAAAGTGTAGTTCTCTTCTAAGCTTCTGTAGCAAGCGTTTTGTCGTTTGTTTTTATTCTCAGATGCACTTTTACAGTTTGAAGTTGTGTGACTAAAGAACAGTCGCATTCTATGTCTTGATGTCTGAAAACCTTGCGAGTATACTTTTCAAGCTTGTCGAAACGATGGGGCCCTGTAGTTGTAAAAACCGTTATAATTTCAGGCTCATTGTGTGCTTTATGCTCCCATTGAGCAGGGTTAACAAGCTTATCTGATTACAGTGAGCGATTGTTAAGCATTCTCTTGCAGCAAGCAATTATCCTTTCGATGCGCTTTCGTGAGAAGTTTTCTGCTTGCAGTCACCCCAACGAAAGCAACCAGTTCTATCGCTTTGAGGTTGTGAAATCTGGTCACCCCAAAAGCGCCGATTTACGTTTGCGATATCCAACACGATATTCCAATCACTCTCAAGCTCTCCGATATCACCCGCTGTGATGCTTTCCCCATTTCTAACCTGAAAATAAAATCCAAATCAGTAGGCCATCAAATATCGAAATCATTGACTCCGCCGCGCGAGTTCATCAACACCAATCGACCGACCGAACGCCCATAACAACAACAACGCGATAAGCCTCCCCAATTTCCTGCTGTTTACACCCATCTGTCAAAATATCGCCCTCGGAGGAGGCTTCAATCAATGCTGACGATGATCGGCTTGCACGCGCCACCGGCCAGCGGACCCATCGGATTTGGATTTGGAGTGGTCAATTCGAATTAAACATCGTTTTTTTTTACAGCTCAATTTCTTCGCCTCCTTGCCTTGGCGGCCGATTGGTTGCGGTCGTCAGGGGAGACGCACCAAAGCCGCGTGACTGGAATTTCGATGAGAGAATCGAACCGGCCACGTTCTATGCGGAGCCGGCATGTGTAAACAAAGCAAGAAATTTATTTTCATATCATAAATCCGATGATGATGATGATGATGATGATGATGATGATGATGATGATGACGAACGACGCTAAGACCATGGATCACGGCAATCAGAGGGGAGTTAACAAAGAGATGGTGATTATGGTGATGGAGATATGGAGAGTTTTATTGCGATTATCGGTTGATGTTTTGAGTCAGTTTCTTCGTCCTTTTCGTCGGAATTGCGCCCAACGTGTCCTTGTCGTTGGCGACATTGGATTTTCGGGCGAATAACAGTTTTGGCTGCAGGGTTCCAGGATAATTGGAATTGATCACCATGTCAACAGATTGAGTGGGTTGACCTTGTAGGTGCATGGCTGTTTGGTTATTATCGGGAGGCCCACATCGAAGTGAAAGTATGCTAATGATAGCCCAGTTGTTACGTTTGATTACGTCGGAGTGGCAAATGACGAGAGGAATGGTTTCTATTTTGGATACGGCAATCAACCGATTGTTACCAGTTTGTTAACAATCAATCACTGATGTTGTATTCGCGTTGAAGGGCGAGGTGAACGAAAACTACGACCGACGATGGAACATTGGACACCTAATTGCTGCTATCAATCTGGGTTGCAATTGATTGATAACGAAGCCGTTCTCGTTCTGATTTGGTCGTTCAATTACTGTTTATCTCTCACTTGCTGTCGTTTTGTGATACATTCTTTTTTTTTGGTTATTTGTATGTTAGTAGAATAGGAAAATCAGTTGCTTTCAGATCGGTAAGTTGTTCGATTCTGAACATATTGTCATGTAGCTATAGGTTGTTAATTATTGAGAAAGAGACTCTTCAACTTTTACTCGTCAGATTTGGATAACTTTAAAGTGACACAGAGATCAAAGTAGTCATTCAGTCTGAACAGTAAGGACCGTAAGGACAGTATTGGATTATAGTTTGTTTCGTACCTGTTCCAATAAAAGCTGATTAGCATTGCTTTTTTCTTTAACATTAGCATTAGCATTGACGTTTGCACATCTCGTGGATGGAGCTACGATGAGGATAATTCGTTGGAGACATTGCATGTTATCATAAAACGTATCCAGTTACTGATACGTTTCTTCGCGCAATAATCTCCACGAAGACACTCCTCGATCACTCACCTGGCCACGTCCATGCAACCGTTGGAGATAGGGAGGAAAATGGACATGAAAAGTCGGAGAGAATAGTTAGACATAATGCCCTGTTTGGTGTACAGAACAAAAATTTATTTACAATGGTCGTTGGGAGCATCTAGTCTAAGAAGGTTAAGTGATGCTCCATTTCTCTTCAAACGGTTGGGACTTAAGCATTAACAGCAAGCGCTTCTGCAAGCATTCCTCTCGATAAATCTGCCCGTTTATGGTGTTGGTTGTAATGAACGGCTTGCTGTACCGTCCGCACTCGCAGATCGCCTTCCACAACAGGTACTTCTTCGCGAATTTTTCCTTCTTTCTCTTCCGGAACTTTTCCGGAACCTCATGCGGGACGTACCGACAAAAAACTCGAGGCCGGGGATTTGTTTGGTGTCCGCTTTGATATATGTTCATCCGCGCACGCAATTTGGCCACCGTGTTTTGCTTGTCAGTCCGGTTTGGCGCCTTCCTGACCTTAAAAACACGTAGCCCAGCCCGCTTCATGGTCTGCTGGACGAACCACTTCGACGAATTGACCTTTTTGGCCACGTCTCGGGTGGAAAGGTTCGGGTTATTCTTAAAGTACTGCCTTATCTTCCGCGCCTTCTCTGGGTATTCCGTTTTCGGTTTTCGGCCGCTTCCAGCGCGCCGCTCGATGGTTTTCGTCTCCTGAAACATCTTCACAACGCGGGACACGGTGGAATGGTGGATTCCAAGCCTTTTGCCGATCCATCTGTGCGACTGACCATGATTATCGATCACCGCGCCCAAGATTTGCTGGCGTAGCTCTTCCTGTTTCGAATGCATCTTGAAAACTACTTGACAAATCGCAATTTTGCACACATAAATATAACACTCTAAACTAGTATTAGCCAAAATTTCATAATTTTTTACCCACGTGATAAAAAGTTACATCCAACACAAAGTGTCGCATTTTTTCCGAATCCAATCTTTATATATGTTTTGATGGTTCTTTAGTTGTAAAATAAACGGTCAAAACGTTTATTTGTAAGGAATTTTCCCCACTGCACAACATCCGCTACGAGATCTAAAACTATTCAGGTTCAAAAAAAGAGAAAAAGTACTTAGCTGGATTCCATTCAGTACGCTCGGATACGCTCCAAAAAGCCTGATCATGCCACCAGCAATGAGCAATGCCCATCGCCACCATCTGAATAATGCTCGGGTAATGTTTACTCTACACATTTTCTCCATAAATGCAAGTCGAACAAAATCACAGCACATTTTAACACACGAGATAACCATTAATTAAATCTATCTTATTAATTTTAACATGCTAGATAAAACCGTAAAAATGACATCGAGAAAAAACCACACCAGCCTGGATTGTTAAGCAGCTGATTAGCATTGTTTTCTTCTGTTTCTAAAATCTGTAGGCTGATTAATGCTGCTCAACAACAATCTGGGCTGATTAGAAGCTGAATAAGATATTTATAGCTCATGAAGCCTATACCGGTAAACAGGGTCATTTGGAACACTTTTCAACTTTGAATGCCTGTAACAAAATGTGTATAACCCAATCGAGAAGAATATTTGCATAGGAAGTTATTAGGTTTGGAATAGAACAATTGTACATACTGAGAAAAAATATGTAACGAATATATCCTTAAGTAGAATCAAAAAAATTCTGAATAACCACATCGGGATTTAAAGGATAAATACCCGTAGCTTTGAATCCATATCGTAGAGTTTGGTCAGAATTCTCCAGCTCGGTTAAAGCTTTCTTCTATACTCAGATGTGGAGGTCTGGAAGAAAATACTTTGATACTTTGTAGTCCTGAATAACTTTCCGCCACTTCATTTTCAATGGACGAAAAAAAGACGCATCAAACGGTTGGCACAGATGTATGCTATTTGGGGGAAGTATCACAAAACGAATATTGGAGCTCTTAACATGCCTCAAATACAGCCAACGACAGGTAGTCTACATGAATATATGTTAAAACTATTGTAGCCTAGATTTGTAACGTTTTGCGTTTTTTGTTGTTAATTATTGCTTTGTTTGTTTTGTTTATTATTGATTTGTAGAATAAATAATTGAGCATAAAATTAATCTTATGATGTTTTAATGATATATCAAAAGGCTCGCGTTGATAAAATCGAGCAATACATGTGCCCAACTCGCGTTTATAGGTTTATGATATAAAAGCTTCACTATAGGAAGCTTATGGAAAGGTGCTGAATCTGCAATAGGCGGTTTCAATTCGCCATGCTTTCCGTCGCCATACGACTTGGACATGGTTTTTAGTAGTTGAATAGGGCTCAGATTTGAAAAAAAAGGCACAGTTTCTTGGCTCAGACATTTCTTCCTTTCGATCATTTCGCTAAAGCATCGGCTGGAAGGCAGAAGTCCGCGATTAAAGTTAATTACGTCTTATTTGTTTCAAGTACAATCTGTAGGCAAAGTAAGTGATTGAGTTTAAAACATTGTAAGTGGTGTTAATCGTTTCACGTTGCTTTCTTTGTTTATTGGACTCAGGTCCTTTTTTGGCGATTCTGCTTGTGTTTTTTTATTTAAAATAATTCTACGAAAAAAGGTAAATATGCGCTTTTTTCGAACGGCTGGAAAGCGACCATCCAAGGCTCCGTCGTGGTGCTAATTGAATCCCGTCTAAGGATCATCGAAACCCGTGTGCTACGTGAAGGCCCGCCTCAAGAAGGCAGTTAATCGGAGAATCGAGTGAAGTCGCCAAAACAAAAAGTAGCGAAGTATCTCCCATTGGTCGTCCGAAGCCAAAGGTAAGGTCCCTCTCCGTCAATGTTGTGGACCGGAGCAATCCGAAAGCTCGTGCCGTCAATTGCACACTGAGAACCCGATCCAAACCGAAGGATAGAGGTTTCACCGATCCCCGCTCGGTGGCACGGATAGGTACGCGAAGCCGGGTCGCTTTGGGTACGTGTGCCTCTATTTATAAGGGCGGATCGCCCCGGGGACAGAAACGGCTTTCATCACTCTCGTGGAACAAAATCGCAAGCTTTCGTTCCAGTCGCCACTCCCTCCGCATCTCTAGTGCGGGTCCTTTCGTCACTGCGCGCCAAATTGCAGCGTGGACATCCTGGTAGCAACCATTGCACCGCTGCCATTTCGTCGCCATTTTCGTTGAGCAAGCCGCAACGGAGTCATCGAGGTACCAACGGGCCCCATCAGTCGTCGAGTCTTCGAAAAACCTGCGCAGGTACGTTTAGAGCTAAGTTACATGGCCATGTTTGCTCTCCCCTTTCTTTGTCGTCGAAACCGTCCAGCACGAATAAACGAATCAAAAAAAAAAAAAAATTTGGGTGGGGTTGGGAAAAAATTTTGGGTGGTTTTTGGCGCTTTTTGGGGGGAAAAAACTACTTACTTTTGGGGGGTTTTTTTTTTTTTTGTTTATTTTTTTGGGGGGGGGGGCGGGGCGGTGCCTGTTTTTTTCGGTGGTGGGGGGGGGGGAGGTTGTGGGTGGGGGGGTGGGTGTTTTTTGTTTTTTGTTGTTCCAGTGCTGTAGTTTTTTTTGTGGGGGATCGGTGGCGGTTGGGGGGGGGGAGCGGAGCGGGGCCGGGCGGTTCTCTTCGGGGGTGGCGCGCGGGCGTTCGGTGGTTGAACGGGGGGGTGGGTGGGGGGTTGTGGTTGTGGGGGGGGGGGGGGGGGCCAAAACCTTATTTATGAAAAATCATGAAGATAGAGCTGTCGCACGGCATGTTTTGGCGTCAAAATGTAATTGGCCCCTGCTACAGGTTCCCCCAGGAATATTCCGGTGGCCCCGGGAGTGGCCAATGTGTCCAAATGTCCACTTTAAGCTTAAGGAAAGCTTTGTGATGAAAAAAGAAGAAGAAAGAGGTGTCGCTTGGCATGTTTTGGATGAAAGAAAGATCTGGCCGCATCCAGAACCCTTCAGAGGAAGCTGTTCAAGGAAAATGGCCATATCTCAGCCATTTTAAGGCCGATTTTTGAGTTCAACATATCATTCGCTTGGGAAATGTTACTGCTTTTTGCGTATTTACCAGAGGAAAATATTTCTAAACGGCATCCTGTACAAAATTTCACCAGAAACTCGACATGTGAAACGTCCCCTCCGGAAACCCGAAATATCTCCGGTATCCGGGAACCATGGCCATTCCCGTTACTGCATTATTAAAAACAAAATTTCCCGTCGAATGCTTCTAAGAGAATTAAAAGCGGTCAATTTTTCGTGAAGAAAGAGCACTCCAAAGTTGACCATATATTTGCCTATCCTAGTTATTTTGTCTACCCCCTGTAGATCATCCCGAAAGCTTCAAATAACGTTTGCATTAAAAAAAATGGGTTTTTTTAGGGGGGGGATAAAAAAAAAGAAGACAAATAATTTTGTTTTAAATATTTTGGGGGGTGATTTTTTTAGTTAAAAAAGCGGGGGGGGGGGGGGGGGGGGATGGCGGGGGGGGGAAAAAAAGGGGGGTGGGGTGGTGTTTGTGTGTTTTTTTTTTTTATTTATTGTTGGGGAGGGGGGGGGGGGGGGGGGGGGGGGGGGGGGGGGGGGGGGGGGGGGGGGGGGCTCGGTGGGGGGGCCAGAACACCGCGTCTTCACCCTTATGGTATTTCTTGATGAACGACGCAACTTCCGGCAGGCATTTCGTACTACAAATTTCCCTGTTCACGGCCAGTCCGGAGCGACAGAAGAGCGGCTTTGACATCCCCTTCTCGCTGATTGTCAGCCACAGCAGCACCTTCTTGGGGAATTTGGTGTGGGAACTTCACCTGGAATTTGGGAAATGAACTTCACCTCGGAGCTCACTTCCTTCGTGGGGAAGTAAAATACGAAGTGCCCTGCCAGTCGTTGCCTCCAGGGTGAGATAGGTCTTGTCGTCCATCACCACCGCCACGTCGCGATTCGCCGGGGAAATCGAGTTGACCATCTTATTTAGCCGTTGCCGTTGCGTCATTGCCTGCAGCTCTGAAAGCAGTGGACGCGACTTCCGCTTCCTGACATGTATGTTCATGTTTGCCAGGTACTTTTTCACTGTTTGGCCGGTTGAACCGACCTCCCGGCCAAGCGCACGCACCGATGAAGCCACTTTTCCCTCTGTCTTCCTCTTCAGCATCCCTTGGAGCTTCTTGTCGCTCAGGGTCGTCGGCCGTCCGGAACCGGGCTTTCTTTCGATGCTCTGATTGATGTCTAATAGTGCCAAGATGTCGCAGATGCCGGAACGGGCGTATCCGGCGTCCACAAAGTGCCGAACGATGTGCGTTTTCGACGCGGCGGGGTGCCGTTCTTTGGACGCGCACACTTCTGAACGGAGTTGCTTCACTGTTTTAGCCATCACGGTTAGAGTTCGACTGATAGAGCTGACAAATTTTGTCTGCTGACTCATGGGTTACTATGATTGATGCTGCATGGGTAGTATTGGGTGAAGGTAAACCAATGGAAAAACTGCAATTTTTGTCCATTTTTTTAATGCAAACGTTACTTGAATAGGTAAGGAAATTCAAACTTATTCTTCGCTTGATCATTTTTCACAACACTTTCTTAAACTATTACTACAAAACACGAGCAAAACTCTTTAAATTCCACTAAAAATGATTATCTTTTGACAGACAGATGCTTTTTGTCAGCTTCCAACAGACTTCTTCAGCGTTGAGTGTACGACTTGAAGAAGACATCGCAGTAGGTCTAGTAAATAAATACTAGACGTACTGTGATTTCTTTTTCAAGTCGAGCTCTTGACATTGAAGAAGTCTGTATGTCCGAGTCGATATAGGCCTATCTGTCAAAAGATAAGCTTCTTTAGTGGAATTTGAAGGAACTTATTACTGATTATGTAAAAAGCACCGTTTCAATTATTTTTTTTTTTTTTTAAAGTGAACAAGTGAAATGTTAATTTAAATATCTCTCGTTTTTCAATAATTTTCCGTTTTTCGTTCGTCAAATTCTCTCGTGAAAGTGTTTTTAAAAAGTGAAGTTTAGTACTCTAGAATTCCAATATAGGGGTAGGTACTCATGTGAATATATTTGAAAATCTGGGAATTTACTTCAAACGCTATGATCCATAGCTTGAAGTTTTTTTTCTTAAATTTCCTAAGTTCTTAATTAATAAATAAGCATCTTAATAATGTTTAAATAAAGTTTTTTTTTCTTTTTTTAATTCCCAAATAAATGCCATCCAGATTTTGAACAATTTCAGAATTTACCATCAATTGCTCTATGCCATTGAAAATAACTCAATGAAGTTCTTCATACTTGCTCTTTAAACATAATTCTTTTATGAATCAATTAGAGAATAGTCAAAGGACTTTGTTACGATTGCATTAACTACTTAAAGAGAAGTTGTTTATCCTTCAAAACCGATTTGATGTTAATGTTAAGGCATGTAAAGGCCGAAAGTATCTCATCGAATTTCAGGAAATTTTAATAAAGTTACCTACTTTCTAGTCATAGGAGGGCATAAACCTACATTTTTTTTATTTCAAATTGTTTCCATGCTTGCTTACAGGATATGTTCCAGTTCAACTGAATGGCATTCAGAAGAAAGTTTTATAAGAACACACAAATTGTGAGAATTTTACGCGATTTTAAAACTACACCGATCAAAAGAAACATTGAATTTTCTGCGTTATCTAATGCACATAAAGGGAATGCTAGATTTGGCTAAAAATAATGGGATATTTCATGTAAATTTAAGCCAGACAACGCCTGAATCTAGCCTGTTGTATGAAAGATTGCAAACATTGTTGTATGGCGCAAGAAATATTGCAAACAACTTCGTTGTTTACGTTTACTTTGGCTTGGAATTAAACGAGGGGAAATTTTACGCGCCTGTTAAAATTCATTATTTTTTTCTGTGTACAAGGTACAGCCCAATTGCGTTGTTCGAAATGATTACGTAGGACTACGCTACTAAATGTACCTAAGGCATTTTGATTGTACAATGCTATATTCTTTGAATTAATATACTTTTTAGGAATGTTTTTTTTTTCAATAGTATGTGGCCCGAAATCAACAAATTTTTCTGTTGGAATCGATGCGTAGTAATATACCCGATCAATTGGTGCAAAAATTTTAAAATCTTTGCAGAAACGACTGAGATATAAACGTTCAAAACCTGACCACTTTTCGTGACGGTCGCAGTTCGATTTCTTTACCCCAGAATCGAAAGCAAAAACGTAGTTCTACGTCAAAATTGAATGAGATCAACGAAGATCGCAGCTTAGTCCATTGAAAGTATTGTGCTTGATTCTTAATCACACATCAAAATCCCATCCAAATTCCATCAAACATCCGGTAGGTCATTCATTCCCCATTTCCGCCCACGTGTGTCAGGGAAACTTCCATCAAAAACCCGTACGAAATCTCGCGTCCTCAGCGCAGTGCACTTTTCGGAGGAAAACTTCCGTTCTCGTCGCGCGCTTCCGTTCTATCGAACCCCATCGCACTGTCCGTCGCGCCGCCGATGGTGGCCGAGAACTCATGTAACGGAGCGTAAACATAAACAAAACAGCGTCCCACGAGACTGAGCTTAGAACGGGGCGCAGCAAAACACGAAAGTGAGAAAATAGCGGTGGGAGGGGGAAGGCTGAACATTTTCATAAATTCAATCAAATTCTCCCAATGCAATGCAGTGCACCGTGATTCGATTATGGCGTGTTTTGATATTCTATGCGTAACACCAACAACAAAGGTGCAGTACCGAATCCCATTGAAATGGTGTACGCAGAACTTCCGGCGCTGTTTTCGGGAAACACCCCACTCTTTTATGTTAATTTGATTGTAAACAATCATGCCGCTGAAGTTGTGTTCTTGTTGGATAGCTGTGCTAGTGGTACAACAGTTCCGGCATCGTTCTTCCCAACAGCACCGACAACTCCGGATGTCGGAAGGGCGTTCTTGCTTTTTTTTTTCTGTTCGTTTCAATGGTACGCATCGCCGAACTCCGCTCTCCGGGGAGGGAGCACCAGCGTGGACGCAGGAGTAGATGAAACAAAATGTCATAAATATCAATAAAACGCGTAATGAAAGTTAACGTTACATTATTCCGCTTCGTTGAGTCTTGATCGTCGCCGGTTTCGGTCTTAATTGCGGACGATCGCTGATAACCCTTTCCGGTAGTTTTCCGAGAACGGGAGATCTCCGGTGGAAGCTGTCGCTGCTGGCCGGGTGGAGGAGAAAGACAAGAGTCAATTTAAAATGGTTCACAATTTTTATTGTCATCTCGCGCGAGTCGTTTCCTTTTCTGTCGTTGCAAGCGGCCTTCTGTTAATAGCTGTCATTCATGTATTCCATCTAAGTGCACCGAGAATACAGAGTTTACTTCTGGCGAAAAAAAAAAAATGAGAAGCTGACTGACACACAGGATGACGGGCAAACACAAAAACGAAACAAGCATAAATTCTTCTGCTGCCGCAACATTCTAGTCCGAGCAGCAGAGACCGGATGGCGTGCGCCACATCCTCCAACTGGTTATAAGATGTAACATCTCAATGACGACGATCGGCTGGTTTGACACGCGAAGGAATGCTCCCCGCCGCTTCTGCTGTGACTTTGCAAGGCCAACCACGACAACCTGAACGCCAACGGGATCTCTTCTCTGCTTATTATGCATTTTCTGCTACCTTGCTCGCATAATGTTTCGCCTTCTCCCCGAACGATTAACTCGATCCATTTACTCCGTGTGCTATCTGATTTCTGATTTCTGAACTGTCCCGCTTCCTGCTGCTGCAAAGACACCACCGGACAAACAAGACACGGGATATGAACCGGTTCGTTGTTCGTAGGTTGTGGATTTTTCGCGAAATTGGAGCGCTCTAATCTGTGCTGACCATCTCCGTCGAGGGTGACCTGGAATACCGACTGCGCCTCGTCGCCTTGGTATAGGATGCTAATGAGATTTGCATATTCTCCCGCTGGACAATGCTGGCAGTTTTATGCATACGAAATCCCTTAATTCCATTCGGTCCGCATGGGCAAACCGCCGACCGAAGTCTAATACTGAGTGCATTTTTCATCTAATTTCCCCGGCAACCGGCCATAATCCACTAGTTTACTTCGGTTAAACTTGGGTAATTGTTGTCCATCATCGCCGTTGGAGCGTGAGGCAGGAGGACTGTAAAACTCAGCGAACCATATGTCCTTTCAAAACACCCTCGCTTGTCGCTGAGTGAATCCAAAGAATGGCACAGCAAAACAGGAAATTCGGAAATTTTGCACAACCGAAACGATTTACGCGGCGCAAAAGGGAAAGGCAATGGAGTGAACCATTTCTTCGTCGTCATAAAAAGGGCTTTGTGTTGCTGTTGGAGCAATAATGGAACAAACAAAAAGTTGCGATAAATTATGGGCTGGGTGATGGTTGTAATGGTGGGATTTCTGTTCCGTTGTCACCGTGAGCAGGATTCTATTGTTTGTCTATATTTTTTGGTGATCAATGACACGAAAAGATTTGGCAGATTTGTTGGAATTTAATTTTATCGGACTGCCTTATTTCTAGTGTTCAGAATTATTAGGGCCTATCTGCAGTAATAGATTCTCTTCGTTGAATTTCCATTGTATTAGTAGAGTAAAATTAATTATTTTTCGAAATGTCTTCGAAAGTTTTTAGTAAAAGATGGCATTAGCTAGAAGAAGCGATGTCAAACACATCAATAAATGTTACATAAACCAACATTTTGTCAAATGAGAAGATAGGCTCTAATGGTTCTGAACGTTCGATTTATACCATACTGGTATCCGTTAAACATTGTGAATTCATTCGCTCTGCTTCAAGCGTTGAGTTTTGACAGCTTTCTTTGCTTACAAATATATGAATCCGTGAGTATCACAACTTGTTGTAGACCAACATATCCTTATCACAGATATCGGTTATCAAAACCTATCCCGTAACTCTTGATATTACCAGCAAATCCGAACTTGATCCTTTTGTAAATCGTGTTAAATTCGTACAATTTGTGAGTTCTCATTATAAATTCTTCTGAATGTCATTCTTTTAAACAAGAACTTATCTTGAATGCAAGTTTGGCTAACATTTTGAAAAATAGAATGATGATTTACTAAAAAATTTCCTGAACTTCTGCGAAATGCATTTGACCATGACATTTAACCTTGAAAAAAATCAGTTTTGCAGGATTAACAGCTTATCTCTAAGGTTCATTCAATCGTAACAAAGTCCTTTGACTAAGAATTATCAAGACTTCATCGGGTCGTCTTTAATTGCACAGAATAATCGATGGCTCCAATAGGTTAGCTCTGAATTTGTACAAAATCTAGATGACTGAAAGGAGAAGAAGGAAAAGGTTCATTAAAACGAACAGGCTGGCACAACAGGAAAGGCGTGCAATGATCACGTGAATAAATTAATAACTAAATGAATAATAATCAGAAAAATAAATAAAATATTAGTTTAATTAATTATATAAGAAATATAAAAAATAAAATTTATGAACAAATCAATAAATTGAGATAAATTTTCGTATATTGTATTATATATATAGTAAAAATGAATTTCTGTCTCGCTGTCTGTCTTTCTGTCTAACCCTTATAGACTCGGAAACTACTGAACCGATCGGCGTGAAAATTTGTAGGTTTTTGTGGCCGGAACAGGTTTTTATGATGGGTTACGACCCCTCCATCTTTGGAGGAGGGGGGGGTCCCCATAAAAATTAAAAAAAATCTGCATAACTTGAGAAGTAATCAAGCAAATCGAACCCGATGTGGCCAGTTGGGGGGGGGGGGGGGGGGGGGGGGGGGGCTTGGTTCCCAAACAAATTTCTGCATAACATGAGAAGTAATCAAGCAAATGGAACCAGATTTGGCATGTGGGGGTTTTTAGAGGCAGGATTTTTTTTCTATGGTAGTTTGAGACTCCTCTTCCCTGTTACAAATGAAACAGAAATTTCAACCAAACATGAGAACTATCCCTATCCCCAAAAATAAAAACGAAAACAAAATAATACTTTACAATCGGGTGTGACTTCGATTATGAAGTTTTATTTTTTAATTTTTTTACTAACCGAAAATATTTTAACAAAACTCACTCTGAAAAACCACCAGAAACGTGCCATTTAGTTGCAAGCGTACCTACGCTCGCACTGGGCTCAGCTAGTATAAATATATGAAAATCAAACAAAAAATTACACGAGTTGATTAAAAAATGAATAAACACATAAATATATAAATAAATTATTAACTTAAAATGGAAAAAAAATTCAATCATTATGAAATACACACACAAAAAAACTAAAAAACAACTAACAACATTGCTAAATTCATTTCTCTTTTTATTTAAATAAAATAATACCTAAATAATATTTTTTTTATAAAAATCAAATAAATAAAGAATTAAATTATTAAAACAATGTTTATTAAAATAGAGAATTTTAATAAACGGTAATAGATAGATAAATAAATAATTTAATAAACAAACACATGTATCAAAAAAAAGTTTCAGAGAAGGAATAAATGAATTTATAAAGAAGTAAAAATATGAGTCAATAAAGAAATAGAAAAATAAACATTTAAAAACTGATAGTGATAGTAAAAAAGAATTAATTTATGAAAAAGGTATTAGATGAGTTGATAAATAAATGGATTAGTGATTAAAATAATAAATTCATACAGAAATTATCAAATTAATCAATAAAAAATTTAATACCTTTATAAATAAATAGATAAATAGTATTCATCATAAATAAATAAGAGAAAGATAAATAATTATATGAGTTGAAAAATAAGTTGATTAACTAATAAATCATTTAATGCATTAACTAAGAAAGAAATAAATGAATTTATAGATATAGAAATAAAAATAAAGAAGATGAATATTAAATTTGAAAAATTCCTAAGTGAATAAACTAAGTTATTTGTAAAATGATTGAAAAAATTACTTAAAAAATACATTAATTATTTATTTACATTATTTATTTATAATAAATAGATAAATAGTATTCATCATAAATAAATAAGAGAAAGATAAATAATTATATAAGTTGAAAAATAAGTTGATTAATTATTAAATCATTTAATGAATTAACTAAGAAAGAAATAAATGAATTTATAGATATAGAAATAAAAATAAAGAAGATGAATATTTAGTTTAAAAAAATTCCTAAGTGAATAAACTAAGTTATTTGTAAAATGATTGAAAAAAATTACGTAAAAAATACATTTATCAATGAATAAATTAATCAATTATGAAATTAATAAATAAACTAATAAATTAACATTTTATATAAATGAAGTAATAAATTAATAAATAAAGAAATAAGTAACTTAGCAGAAAAAAAAATATATGTGAATAAACAAATAAATTAACAAAAAAAATAAAGTCAAATCCAATAAAACTTATGAATTAAAAAATAAATATATGATTTTATAAACCAATACATATCATTTAAAAAAATTACAAATGAATGAACTAAGTAATTAAAAAAATATAACTTTATTAAATTAGATGAATAAATAACTATGTTAATGAAATCATTCATAAGCAAAGAGACAAATAAAAAATTTTAAAACAAATTAAGAAACTTATTAGTGAATAAATAAACAAATAAATAAATATATCAATGACAGACATGTGTTGAAGAAACAGATCAAGAAATAAATAATATTTAAAGAAAATTTGATTTTTTTTTAAATAAATGAATCAAAACTAGGCAAAATAATTATATTAATAAAGAAACCAGAAAACAATACATTAATTAATAAATTTGTGAGTCATTAAATAAATAACTTAATTATTTAACAAATACATCAATATATTATAACTTTAATTAATAAATTGATGTATGAATTTATCAGTAAATGAATAATTAAAGGAAAGAAGAGAAAAATAACAATACAAAATAGAGAAATAAATAAAAAAATGTGTAAATAAATGTTTGAAGAACAAAATTTATGAACAAATTATTTAAAAAAATAAGCGATGGAAAATACAATAAGACCAAAGCCCAATTAAGAAAAAAAATTAGAGATAATTTAAAAAAAATAACTAAGGATAGATAGATGAATAAATAACTATGTACCAAATCATTAATAACTAAAGAGACAAATAAATAAATAATAAACAAATTGAGAAACTAATTAGTGAGTAAATAAACAAATAAACCAATAAATAAATATATCAATGACATGCATGTGTTGAAGAAACAGATCAACAAATAAATAAAATGAAAAAATATTAAATTAGAAGGAAATTTGAAAAAAATTTCTGAATAAATGAATAACTTGATAAATAAAAAATAGGCAAAATTATTATAACAATGCATAAAATAGAAAAACAATACATTAATCAATAAATTTGTGAGCCAGTAGATAAATAACTTAATTATATAACAAATGCATCTATATATTTTAACACAAATTCATAAGTTGAAACATGAATTAATCAATAAAAGAATAAATAAAGGAAAAAGGGAAATAAAGATGTACAAAATAAAGAAATAAATAAGAAAATATGTAAAAAAAATTATGAAAAAAAAAAATATGAACAAATAAATGACCAAATAAAGTGACGGAGAATACAATGTGACCAAAGCCCTATTTCAAAAATTATTAAAAATAATTTCAAAAAAATTAATTAAGTAAAATAGATGAATAAAAAACTATGTTAATCAAATCATTAATAATTATATACACAATTAAATAAATAATAAAATATATAAAGTAAGTCCAAAGCCCAATTTAAAAATAAATTAAAAATAATTCTAAAAAATTACTAAATAAAAATAGATGAATCAATAACTTTGTCAATCAAATAAAAAATAACTCAATAGACAGTTAAATGTATTATAAGATAAACTAAAAGTCAAATTAATAAATAAATAAGCTCATAAATTAATCTACCAATGAAAGATATATGTTGAAGTAACAGATCAACAAATAAATATTACGAAAACATATTAAATTATCAAGAAAATTAAAAAAAAATTAGAAGAAATGAATAACTGGATAAATAAAAAATAGGCAAAATTATTTTAATAATATGTTAACCAGAAAACAATACATTTATCATTAAATCTGTGAACCAGTAAATAAATAACTAAATAATTTAACAAATACATCAATATATTTTCACATAAATTGATAAACTTATGCATGAAATGATCAATACACGAAAAAATAAAGAAAACAAAAGATAAAAATACAAAATAAAGAAATAAATAACAAAAAATGAAAATAAATTTATTAAAAAAAAGGATAAACAAATAAATGAAAAAATAAAGCGATAAATAAAGACCAAAGCCCAATTTAAAAAAAAATGAAAAAAGTTATAAAAAATAATAACATTAAACTATGTATCAAATCATTAATAGCTAAAAAGACAAATAAATTAATAATAAAACAAATTAAGCAACTAATAAGTGAATAAATAAACAAATAAACAAATAAATCAATATATCAATTACAGACATGTGTTGGAGAATCAGATCAACAGGTAAATAATTTGAAAAAATATTAAATAATCAAGGAAATTTGAAATTTTTTTTGAATAAATATATAACTGGATAAATAAAATAAAGGCAAAAAATATTTAAACCAGAAACCGATACATTAATAAATAAATTTGTGAGTCAATTAATAAATAACTAAACTATGAAACAAATACATCAATATATCATAACAATAATTAATAAACTAATCTATTCATTAATCAGTAAATGAAGAAATAAAGGAAAAAAGAGAAATATAAAAATACAAAACGAAAAAAATAAATAAGAAAATATGTTAGCAAATTTATGAAAAATAAAATGAATAAACAAACAAATGAAAAAATTAAGCAACGGAGAATACAATGTGACCAAAGCCCTATATTAAAAAATATTAAAAATAATTAAAAAAAAAATAATTAAGTAAAATAGGTGAATAAATAACTATGTTAATCAAATCATTAATAATTATATAGACAATTAAATAAATAATAAAATATATTAAGAAACAAATTAGAAAATGAATTAACTGATAAATAAATAAACCAATGAAAGACATGTGTTGATGTAACAGATCAACAAATAAATACTATGAAAAAATATTATATAATCAAGAAAATTAAAAAAAAATAAAATAAATGAATAACTGGATAAATAAAAAATAGGCAAAAGTATAATAAGAATGTATACACCAGAAAACAAAACATTTATTAATAAGTATACCAGCCAGTAGACAAATAACTAAACAATTCAACAAATACATCAATATAATAGTACATAAATTGATAAATTATAACATGAATCAATGAATAAAAAAAAAGAAGAGTTATAAAAATACAAATTAAAGAAATATGTAAGAAAATATGTTAACAAATTTATGAAAAACAAAATGAATAAACAAATAAATGAAAAAATAAAGCGATGGACAATACAATAAGACCAAAGGCCCATTTTCCTTCCAAATGTGGTGTTTGGGGGCTTGGCTATCATTTTTCCGTGAACCAATTGAGCTGTAATCTCGGCTGTTATCTAGAAGGAACCTGAATTTCCATCTGCTTTTAATCCATAATTTTTCATTTACAACTTTAGAAGTAACAAACACCGTTTACAACAGAACTTTAACGCATTCTTTTGATTTCAATAAATAATGCTCAAATTTGTGGAACTGCATTTTGATTTTTGATGTGCGAGTCATTATAACATCAGTAAAAATGAGTCTAGAACGTAATTCGAGTACATCAACATGGCCTAAACTATAATAATCAAAAGATGGTCTTATTGTTTTGTCGTTAGTTGTGTCTGTTACTTCTTAAGGGGTGAATGAAAAATTGTGAGTTTATTACAGATGAAAATTCAGGTTATTTTTAGGGCAGAGTCGAAATTCCAGCTGAATTACTTCACGGTAAAATGAAAGACAAACCTCCAAATATGACCCTTTTGTATGAAAATTGGGCCCTGGTCTTGTTGTGTTGTCTCTAACCTGTAAATAAATAAAGAAATCAA
The DNA here is from genome assembly GCA_024533555.2 of Aedes koreicus. Lineage (NCBI taxonomy): Eukaryota > Metazoa > Arthropoda > Insecta > Diptera > Culicidae > Aedes > Aedes koreicus. The sequence goes on from JAHHFK020004505.1 coordinate 238,782, forward strand.
TAAATTCACAAATAAATTATTTAATGAATGTATAGTAAAATAGAAACAAAACATCTTTAACAATAAATAATAAAATATATATTAAAAAAACATGAACATGAATAATTAAAGGAGTAAATTATTAGGAAGTGATTGATTATAAATGAATAGATAAATGAATAAATTAATAAATACACAAACAAAAAACCAAAATATACATGCATACATAAAGATTTTAAAACAACTAATAGAAAAATTTAAATCTTTTAAAATTGAAAAATAATTTAACAAACAAATATGCACATGAATATAAAAAAAAATTATACATGTAAAATAATAAAAAAAATATTAGTTATCTATTTACATAAACATTAATTTATGTCTGTCTGTCTGACCCTCATAGACTCGGAAACTACTGAGCCGATTGGCGTGAAAACTTGTATGCATGGGTTTTTGGGGCTGAAAAAGGTTCTTATGGTGGTTATCCCCCCCCCCCCCCCCCCATCCCCCGTCCGTATGGAAGATCCCATACGAATGAAACAGAAATTTCTACATAACTCGAGAAGTAATCAAGCAAATGGAACCCTTGTAGGGGTTTTCGGAGACAGGATTTTAGCTATGGTGGTTCGAGAACCCTCCCCCTCTGGGTTCAGTAAGTTCAAAATAAATAAATAAATAAATATGTTTGAATAAAAACATAAAATCTCCAAATTAAAATCAAAAGAATCAAAAGCGTATGTAAGCTTAAATAAATTATTGAAAAATTATATGAAAAAATTATAGATTGAAGTGGTCAAAAAGTAAATTCATGAACTTATAAAAAAAAATGTGTTTCATAAGTAACTGAAAAACAAAATATTGAATTATTCTATTATCTATCTATCAATCTATAGATAGATAGATAGATAGATAGATAGATAGATAGATAGATAGATAGATAGATAGATAGATAGATAGATAGATAGATAGATAGATAGATAGATAGATAGATAGATAGATAGATAGATAGATAGATAGATAGATAGATAGATAGATAGATAGATAGATAGATAGATAGATAGATAGATAGATAGATAGATAGATAGATAGATAGATAGATAGATAGATAGATAGATAGATAGATAGATAGATAGATAGATAGATAGATAGATAGATAGATAGATAGATAGATAGATAGATAGATAGATAGATAGATAGATAGATAGATAGATAGATAGATAGATAGATAGATAGATAGATAGATAGATAGATAGATAGATAGATAGATAGATAGATAGATAGATAGATAGATAGATAGATAGATAGATAGATAGATAGATAGATAGATAGATAGATAGATAGATAGATAGATAGATAGATAGATAGATAGATAGATAGATAGATAGATAGATAGATAGATAGATAGATAGATAGATAGATAGATAGATAGATAGATAGATAGATAGATAGATAGATAGATAGATAGATAGATAGATAGATAGATAGATAGATAGATAGATAGATAGATAGATAGATAGATAGATAGATAGATAGATAGATAGATAGATAGATAGATAGATAGATAGATAGATAGATAGATAGATAGATAGATAGATAGATAGATAGATAGATAGATAGATAGATAGATAGATAGATAGATAGATAGATAGATAGATAGATAGATAGATAGATAGATAGATAGATAGATAGATAGATAGATAGATAGATAGATAGATAGATAGATAGATAGATAGATAGATAGATAGATAGATAGATAGATAGATAGATAGATAGATAGATAGATAGATAGATAGATAGATAGATAGATAGATAGATAGATAGATAGATAGATAGATAGATAGATAGATAGATAGATAGATAGATAGATAGATAGATAGATAGATAGATAGATAGATAGATAGATAGATAGATAGATAGATAGATAGATAGATAGATAGATAAATAGATAGATAGATAGATAGATAGATAGATAGATAGATAGATAGATAGATAGATATATAGGTAGATAGATAGATAGATAGATAGATAGATAGATGGATGGATAAATAAATAAATAAATAGATGTGTAAATAGATAGATGAAAAGAATGAAAGAACGAAGGAATGAAAGTATTTCATTTATTCATAATTTATTAAATGAACTTATAAATCAATTAACAAATAATACTTATCTGGTTGAAACACCTCTCAAACATATTTTTTTCTTTCGTTACAGGTAAATTACGTAGAACGTCAAAACAAATTGTGTTCGGTGTAAATAAGGTAATCTAGATATTAAAGTTTCTTCAGGTTTACTAAACAACTGTGTTGGTCAGTTTAAAAAAGTTTCACGGATATCATGAACCGTTTTGCTGAAAAAACAAGATTTTCATCAACAGTATCAAGTTGGATGCAACCAACAGGCCCCATTCAGGCCAGTGTGACAAGTACAACCAATTTTTTGAGTTGTTTGTCGACAAATAATTAAGAAAAAAGTTAGCTCAGAATCTAGAACAACACTTAATTTGACCGGCAACCCAGAAAATTCCAATTCCAGATTCCAAACCAATTTCCCACCATCCGAGCTGATGAAGCGCAACTTGAACTGGGTCATCCAGGCAGCTTTGAGGTGCATGAGCCCGAAATTCTATGCAAATTAACGCCCCTCGACTAACCGTTGCCGTTCCGGGGGGAGATTTAACGCTTCCGCCGGTCGATCGGTGAGAAAGGTCTGTCCTGATGTGTCTATTCCATAAAGATAAAACCACGCACGAACGGATGCCATTTTCCGCCCGACCGCGAGCAGCCGTTATGCGAAATTCCATCGACCTTTTGCTCTAGCGCAACTAGCGGCGTTATGCGCCAAAAAAAAAACCAGGCCTTTAAAATCTGACTCCAGTTGAGGTGCGTTCAGACGTTCTTGATACCCAAAACTGCCCATTCAGACAAGCTGGAACTTGTGAATGGAGGAAGCAATCAAAATAACAAAACGAAAGAAAAAAAACCGTCGACGAAAGAATGCGGTCCAATCTGACGACGACACCGCGATGATGTCGAGAGAAAGAGGAAGCTATTTGGAATTGTAACGATGATTTTTATGCGTCTAACTCTATGACTGGGCTGGGTGACTCGTGGTCGGTCTTTCTTTCTTTTTTTTACGACCCCAGCCTGACAGCCAGGGTCTATTCTCGTTTGTTTTCCCATCTCCGGTCCGCGTCCACGCCCGGTTATCTTCTCTTTTTTTCCGATGTTGTCGGGTTGACTAATGAAGCTGGACATGTGTCTGTCCGTTCTTCCGTGCCCAAGCGGTGGACGGGCGGCTGGCGGGAGATGGAGAAGATTAGATATTCGGGTGTCGGAATTCCTTCTAAGGTCGTTTGGGAAGGCTTTATTTCACTCCTGACGTGAGTAGACGTTTCGTGCTGATGCAGCTGAATTGAAACGGTCCGGGAGATGACCGATAGACTTGGGCGTCAATTTCCCACCCTGCTGTGGGATGCTGTGGGTGCAACAGCGTGTTCTGAGACGAGCGTAGGTTTTTGTAGGTTTTTATCCATTCATTCTTCTCGGGAGAACGGATCTAACGACGAGCGTTGGAATGTTGGCTCGTAAAAAAAAAATACGGGGTCTTCCTCACGGCTTACTGAGACTTACACACTATTACGAAGACGACAAATGATACTGTCAACGAAAATGTACCCATAATAGTGCCATCGCTATGCTAGTCGAAAGAAAGATGGACGACGAAGAGCACTGGTGTGCGCAGTCCTTTGGGATTGGTGGTTTGAAAAATGGCTTGGAGTGTTATCGTTATTTTTCTTCTCAAGCCCTTTTCCATTTTCACATCTCAAAACAACCGAAAATTTGCTGGGAAGAAAAGAGTAACTCTTAAGTTCAAGCCACACCTCAACACACCGCTGAAGAAACGGCGACACTAAATGGTAATCTCTCCCTTCCGAGAGTGCTGTGCACCCCGGAGATCTCATGATGACAAAGTATTTTAATTAATTTCAACATCGCGTAATACGGCCTAATGCTTCCGCGCCGTACATTTGAGTGGTTGTCGTTTTTCATTGTTTCGAACCTATTTAGAGTCAAAAAAAAAAACACTCAGTTTCGCATCAACTTCCGAGTGGGTCTCGAAACTCGACTTCCTCTGCGCGACTAAATATGTGAGTTTCGATTGCACACGCACTTATCTAACACCGGGTTGTTCTTTCACTTCTTTTCTTCTTCTCCTTCTTCGTTGCAATCTTGCGAAATTAACTGACACATGTCGCATTATGACACTGGTGAAAGTTTGGCTCGAAATTGTGCATTCGCTTTCCGCACCTTTGGACGAAGCGAGAACTTTTTCAATATCGCGATGCTAATTTATGTGCGAAAAATTCTCGCTGCCGAGCGGAAAAGTTTCCAAACAGCTCGTTTTTTTCGGCACCTGCCGTTTGACGATATTAATAATTCAGTCGTGTCCAAGTTACAAGTGTCAGCGGAAAAGTGCAACTCACGTCACCAGGGTCATTCGCCCATTGTTGGCGGAGTTCGGAGGCGATGGGAAAATACGCTCCCAAGACAAGCAGCAACGGCTAATTTTGGACAAAGATGGCGGAAGCTGAACCTCGGTCTACCTGCTTGCGATTGCGATCGTTCGTTTCGTCCATTGTTGGTGGTGATGCAAGCACAAAGGTAAGTCACGATCCCAGCTCAGCGCTACAACAAAGCCTACACCCCTAGGCCGAAAAAAATAAAACAGACTGTCAAACGTCAAAAGGGCAGCTATGAATTTGCCCTCAAGTGCGGTGGCGGTTTAAACAAATACCTAACCATGATGAATAAGAGTTTGGAAATGCCTCGCAAGCACGCGTCGCTACTTTCTTGACTTGACTTTGGGTACTCGGGAGCAAACAACAATGGCTGGTAAATTTGGACTGCTCTCTCGGTCGGTGTGGAGAGGTCCGATGAAAGTGAAATTGCTGCTGGATTAATTCAGTCTAATTACTTTCACTCGTTTTCAAGGGGGGGTTGTGCCAATAGAGAGAGAGAAGCTGGCATTTTCGTCATCGCGTTAGGTCGTTAGGATGATGCTGTGAGCTGGCGAATGGGTTTGTTTTTGCGTTCAAATCCCAGATTTGAAATGGTAGTTTTTTTTTAAAAGGGGCTTTAGGAATGATTTGCTTGATGCATTCATTAAAATTTTCTTTTTGTTATGCTTTTGAAAACGGTTAGTGAAATTTACCACGTTGAGGTTCAAGAAGTTCATCTTCAATTGTGTGTGTGTTGCTACCTGAATTTGGACATCATTACAGTCAACTATAGGGAATTGTGTTTTCAAACATTCTAAAACCTTTGGAAGTAAGGCTTGTTCGCGACAAATTTTGGACACCCCTAAATACGTATATCTCTGGAAATACTTCATCAATGCGTGAAATATTTCGCAGACTGATGAACGTATGTCTGTTCATTGTGTAAAATCAATTTTTAGTGATACTACAAGCTTTTAGATCGAAGATGGCGTCGAAAGAAGAGCAAGTTCGAAAAGCAATTGTATGCGGTCGCAATGAAAATCCGGATCTGTCAGTAAGAAAACTTGCAAAAAAAACTTGGTTTTCCTGCAAGCACTGTCCATAACGTTCTTAAATCTTTCGATACACGTTTGACAACAGCCAGGAATGTTGGGAGCGGAACAAACACGGTTCTGAGGAACCACCAGAAGGACGCAAAAGTGAAGCAAATCTTGCAGAAGAGACCAGATCTTTCGGTACGTACTGTGGCTAGAAACATAAAAATGTCCCCAACTTTCGTGCATACTTCCAAGCACCGGCAAGGTATGAAGTCGTTCAAGGTGAAAACTGTACCGAACCATAATGATAAACAGAATGTGACGGCTAAAACCCGGGCTCGCAAAATGTATAGCCGAATATTTGACGAAGTTTTCCTGCGTGATAATGGACGATGAAACTTATATGTTGGAAGACTTTAAGCAGCTTCCCGGAATGTCTTATTATGCTGCCATGCAACAGAACGGCGTAGAGGAGCATTTCAGGACGAAGAAAAAGGCCAAGTTTCCCAAACAATATTTGGTTTGGCAGGCAATATGCAGCTGTGGTCGAGCAAGCCAAAGCTTCATCACTACCGGAACGGTAAACAAGGAAATATACCGTGAAGAATGCCTAAAGAAGCGATTGTTACCATTCCTACGCAGCCATGACGCTTCCTCGCTATTCTGGCCTGATTTGGCATCTTGTCACTACGCCAAAGATGTTTTAAAGTGGTATAAAGCGAAATGGAGTCCATGTTGTACCGAAAGTTGTACCCCTCATGGCTGGAGTAAACTCAAAAGTTCGTAGTTTCTTCATGCAGCCTAATGAAGTAACTGTAATTAGTTTTAAGATGACTAATAATGCCCAATTAAATGAATAAAAATGCATCTTGGATTGAACTAACAGCAAATTTGTTTAATCTGTCCAGATTTTGTCAAACAAGCCTCAATTCTTCGAAAAGTTGAAACAACTTAAAGGGTGTTACGATAAAAATTAGGTAAACAAACATGCGTGTAAATGGATTGGTTTTAGAAGATCAATTAGAATTATATAATACGCAGAAAAAATATTCAGCTTAGCTTCTGGTTGACATAAGCTGAATATCCGGACCTTTCGTAAATCTCCTGTTATCAGATTCTGTACAAGATGTCTGCAAATGATCCGTTTAAACTTTGACAGCATGACAGCCAAAAGGGTTATAGTAAAGCTCATAATAAAGCTTCGGTTGCTACCATAACTATTTAAATCTCAAATCATATAAACTCTGAAAAATCTGCAAATTATTTCAATGACACAATGAAAGCAAATCGAGTTAAAAAAAAATCAAAGATTCTACAGAACCGTTTGTCAGAGGGCTGCCACCGGTCCATGCTGCTTACCAATGATAAAAAAAATCAGTATTGAGCAACATCATAACCACCAGAATCATCGTCAATTGCTTCCTGCTGCTTCCCAAAAACCAAGAACGTATCTTCCAGCAAAACTGGGCATCGGCTCATGGGGCAAAAAGACTATTAGTATTTGTGAACACCCTTTTCTAGGGTGAGAGAGAAATGGCCGGTATAATTTATCTTGAAATCACCGATCACCGCATAAATCAGTGGAGGATCTAAAATCGTCTCTTCTAAAAGTTTGGGAGAAAATACCTGTGGAAAAACTAGCGGCCATCGTGGATGATTTCCCGAAACGATTGAAGGCGTATTTTGAAATGAATACAGCTTGTTTGTTGTACACAAATATCGAACAACGTAGGGAAGATGTACCTATATTAATCTCATCACTTTGCAATTCATCCTACTTGAAATAAAACGATATACACGTGACAGAATTAGTTAGTAATGTTTGTTGTAGTTATTTAACGTGAGCAAACATGATTAAAAAACGAAACCGATCCTTCAACTGCCCAATTGTTTGATTCATCGTAGGATGAATATAGGAACAATGAGATTAATATGGGGGCAGTAACCCTACATTGTTTTGTTTTATTAAAGGGTGTTTCGATCAAAATTTGGTTGAGTTAAACTTGAAGCATTTCCTATCATCGTGCATTAAAAAATTTTGTACACCCCTCATTTTGAAAATGTGTGCGTGTAGCATCATGCCCCTATTTTGATTTTGAGATTAGCACTTCAGTTATCAAAATGTCGTCGAAGGAAGAGAAGCAATGCATCAAAATTTCGCACGTGCATGGCGAAAATCCAAACTACTTTCAAGCCAAGTTGGCGAAATTGTTGAATGTGGCTAAATCAACTGTTACCAACGCATCAAAAGAGTTCGGTGAACGTTTGTCAACAGCCAGGAAAGCTGGATCGGTGAGGAATCGAAAGTTGGAGGCCACAGCGACGCCAAAAAGAGTTGCTCGCTGTTTCGAGCGGAACCCCAACCTCTCCGTCCGAGATGTCGCAAAGAAGCTGGGAGTGGCGCCTTCAACCGTGGATAGAGCTAAAAAACGAGCTGGACTGTCGACTTACAAGAAAGTGGTGACTCCAAATCGCGACGATAAACAAAACACGTCGGCCAAAGCTCGATCGCGAAAGTTGTACACGACGATGCTGACGAAGTTTGATTGCGTGGTACAGGACGATGAAACTTACGTCAAGGCAGACTTTAAACAGCTTCCTGGACAGGAATTTTATACGGCAACCGGACGGGGAAAGGTGGCAGATATTTTCAAGCACATTAAACTGTCAAAGTTCGCGAAGAAATATCTGGTGTGACAGGCCATCTGTACCTGTGGCTTGAAGAGCAACGTTTACATTGCGACCGGAACCGTAAACCAGGAAATTTATCTGAGCGAGTGGCTACAAAAACGTCTACTGCCTATCCTGAAGCGACACAATTGTTTCGTTCTATTCTGGCCGGATTTGGCATCTTGCCATTACGGTAAAAAGGCCATGGAGCGGTATGCTGCCAACAATGTTCAAGTGGTGCCCAAGGACAAGAACCCTCCCAATACGCCAGAGCTCCACCCAATCGAACAATATTGGGCAATCGTCAAGTGGAACCTTAAGAAGATTCAAAAAGCTGCTGCGAGAAACAGTTCAAGGCAAACTAGCGTTCTGCGGCGAATACAGTGGACAAGGAGACTGTACAAAATTTTATGGCAGGTGTTAAACAAAAGACCCGGCAATTCACATTCGGTGAAAAGGAAGCTTAGCTGAGGATTTCTCGTGTATTCTGTATTAACTGAACTTGAAAAAGACTTGTCTTGTGCACATACACAGGCCTAATTACAGGACATTGTATGGGTGAATATCACCTAAGACTAATGGAAAAAATCGGAGATGATATTTGTCGCTTTTGTAATGAGGATTCGAAACCTCTGAATATTTACTGTGCAACTGTGCTGTACTTTTTAGGATAAGAGCAAAATTTTTAGATAAAAGTCTTTTAAAGCTTTGGAAATATGGCCTTTATGCTCACGTAAGGTCGTGCGTTTTGAACGACAGATTATTCCTTACTGGGATAATACCAGCGGGTGGATAGTCACGAAGAAAACGATTTTTTTTTTGGCTCAGGAAGTACTAGCACACCTGTCCCAAGCTCGGTCCCAAGCTTAATGATTCGCCCCTAAGGCCGTAACGGACACCAATACACTCTCAAATATTCTGTCAAAATACCATAGCGAATCAAAACAAATACAAAGATACTTGTACCAAAAGGTACTGATAAGCGCAAGAATGCATGGAAAGGTGCAGACTGCAAGCTGTACTTCGGAGCTAGGGGTTCTACAACAGTGAACCAATTTCAAATCGCTAGTTGCACATCGATTGTTGAGAATACCCTAAATCATGCGATGATGGTTACTTCTCATAGTTGCTTATCACCTTGAAACGGTATAGAAAAATGAGTCATGTATCACAAAAGATCAAAAAGAAAAAAAGATCACTCATTCAAGCTAAAGAGTCATTGGCAAAGGAAACCCCGGGGCATCCGGATTGTTCCGGAATAGCCAATATGGTCATTGGTCCATTTCAAGGCTAGAAATAGACTACTTATGAAAAATCATGATATTTGAGTCGTGTCTGTCGCCGCCTCACGGACCGTGGCAAAACATGCCCTCTTCCGGCTCAGATTCCTTGTGACCAATCAGATCAAAAAAGGTAGTACGAACCAGAAACTAAAAATTGGGACTCCAACAAGCATTTTGACTGCAAGGACTTTAAAATTTGGTCATATAAACTTTCCATATTGATATTAGCTGATCAACTCCTACTTTCCTCCTTTGGCCTCCATGATGTCCGTACTCAGGCGGTTCCGAATTTTGGACTTATTTAGATTGTATTCCGAGAAAATTTGCTCCACTGCTGCAAAAGAATGCAGAATTAGTAAAACGTTCGCAGAGAACTTTCTTAGCAAGTCAGATGGTATTCGTCCTCAGCTCACGAAAATCATTTTCAATGGCCTGTTCCTCAGCGCTTTCAAAGAAGTTCGGATATTGTTGCATAATCAAGTTGAACTCCTTCAAAGGGCGCAGCTTTCCCTTTTATATTTTTCTGACTTCTTACGAAGATGTTTCTCGAAATCTGAAACCCCTAAATCCGTCAGGTGTTTTAGGTAATCATCCACACAACAATTAGCAAGGAGCTCCATCAGCAAGACTTCAGCTGATTGCACATGTTCAGGAATTCCATAGCTTTTGACTGGAAGACATTAACGATTCGCTTTGATGATAAGAGACAATACGTAGCTTAAGAAGAAGAGAAATGGCTGCGTCATAGGGTCATTAAGATGAAAACAATAAAACCGTTGTCGCAGTTTGATTAGAACGAGAAAAACGACACGAGCTCCGAAAACCGTTCTATATTCCATTTGACAACTGACTCCAACGATAGCCATCTGGTGGCAGACGGATGCAGAACTGTGTCATCTGGAATTTCTTGGATCGTTTGAGGCTACTGGACAAGTAACTGCAGATATATCGCATCATTTGTTCCAGGTACAATGGCGTTTTTTGCATGCGTTACTTGCACAAAGGGCCAAAAGTGGTAAAGTATATTTGATAATAATCAAACGAGGACAAGCGCGTTTCAGCAGCTTCTTGATGGATCGGTCAGAACCCATCATTGCCGAAGCTCCATCTGATCCAAAGCCAATAAACCTTTTTTTTGTAATCGGTGCCATCGATCTGACACTGTTTATCAATTGCACAAAATATTTATAGGTTTTCGCGATGCAAGATTATATTAAACCTAACAAAAAATCACGTACGAAATAAATATGTTTCATAAAGCAAAAATTACTATCGAGAACAAAATTCTAACCTCCAAAAAATTTTTCATAAAAAAATAAAAAAACACCTCTACAATAGAAGGTTTGTGGAAAAAACACCAAAAAAAAATCCGAAGGAATGGGTGGAGCCATTTGGGGGGGGATTTTGAAAAAAAAAACCACACCTCGGGAAGGGGAAAAAAATAAAAAATAAATAGGACAGAAAACAAAATCATATCCGTGAGGGAAACAAAATAAAATAATAAAACTAATCAACAAAAACCCTTGGGGATATTTTAAGGAAAAATTGGAGAACGGCACTACTCACTTCGATAGACCAGGATTTTTCCTCCAACACTCGATGTTACATTAAATGCCCTTGTAGAGATGATTTGGGTTATGGGGTTCAATTTGGGTTTAGCCTGGTTCCTATTGTTGGCCCGTTTCCTAGAGCTTCCGAGGATTGGCAGTTCCAGACAACCGATGAATAACACTCGCGGTTACAATTTACAACATATACTTCATAAAACACTACATTTATTTCTAACACATACTAAATAAGTTTATTGTATAAAACTAGATAAAACCGTACAAACATAAAAACCACGCTTGAGGTCCTACTCGCGTGCTTGACTTGAGATGCACCACCAACAACTGGTCTATCTCCTTCCTAACGATCGTCATCCAGCCTCCGATCACCGCCTGCGATGATATTGGGTTGATCCTCTCCCGCCGTTATCTTCCCGATTCGAAATTCACCACTGCAGATGGTATAGGGTGATCTCATTCTCCGTTTTTCCCGGCGAGAGTGTTATTGCCTCTGGACCTTCGTGTTGATTGTCGGTGTGCTATTGTAGCAATCAATACAGATGATCACCACGAGACAATAGGCACACAGTCGTATCGTCTGGATTGAATTTTGTTGGATGGTGGATGCTGTGCCAGGGTTGTAGCTACGAGTCGTCGTGCTCTCGAACAAATTATATATATATGAGATTATGGAATTCATGCAAAAAAATCATCTTAGATTTCTCCTTCAAATCAGGATTTTCTCCAAAAAATATTGAGAAAAAATGTAGTTTTGTGGTTTTTTGGGCCCCCGCCTTAAAACAAAACAAGATCAGCGATTCCTCCAAACATTTCATCACAAGAATGTTTTGAAAAACTGCCGATGCAATGTCAGAAAAAAATTCCTGAAAGAATCCCTGGAGGAATGCCTACAAACGCCTGAAGAATACACACTACCAAAATGTCATGTAAATGTCTGTGTCCTGAGACCGACACATGCAAGCGTCCTTTAGCACATAAGAATGAGTTGAAAAAGATGAGAAAATAAATTCAATCAAACACATCTTTCGTCGAATTGCGTATGTGTCAGTTTCAGGAGACATAATTTTACACGAAATCTTTCTGTACGTTCTCCGACTTTTTACAAACATGAATTACGTCTCGTGTAAAATTCATAATTTCTAAGTGTGTACCTATAGAAACACCAGAACGAATATCTAAAGGAATGTCTGAAAATCTCTGAGAAATTCTAGGAAATTTCCTTCAAACATTATCAAACATCTAATCAAAAAATGTATGGCGAAATCATTTGTCGGCAAATACACAAACTGACTTCAGACTGTCCTCTGTCAGCACTATGGTACGAATAGCAAAATTTCGCGACAAAAATCGATAACTTGAAAACCATTAACTTTAGACATATGATGTTTTAGGAAGATTTTATCTTAAAAATAAGATCTATCTTTTGGTTTGAGTGTTGACTTTAGCACACTTCTTCCACCTGTTCAGCTTTATCACCCATCACAGTGTGCTCAACAGATGGCGCAGGTGTGTAAGTGACGATGATTTGTAGTGCAAAATTTTCATGTGTTATGTCTGTTTGTCTGTGATATAAATGTTATTAATAATGGATGGGTTAACATAAAAATATAAACATTTTCATAAAAACCTCACGTTGTTAGGCACTTTGATGGTAATTGTTGATGATACTGATAAAAAAATATGCAGAAAAAATGCAAAACTACCAATTTTAATATGAGTTTTACCCCACAAGGGGACAAGAGGGGTTATACAATTTTGCATAGGTCTTGTAGATGGAAGTTTTCACTTTTAGTTCACGTATATTGTGCTTGCAAATATTTGCATATATAAGTAAGATATCTTGAAAACAAGTATTTTTTCAAGATATCTAACTTCAACTTCTACAACTTTTTTCATACCATAAGTAGCAACCATCTCGTATCTTCAAAATGTGCGTCCGTTTATGCCCTAAAAGTCATTCTGAATTGAAATAAAAACGTTAGAGCAAAGAAACTGTTTTGTTAAGTCCCACCCTGAGGCACGTTAGAAAAACTGTTATAAAAAGATACGTAAATGAGATAGAAGTTAAATTTTTTGGAATAAGTTTCATTAAATTAAATTATCTACAACTAAATCATAAGAATAAAAAGTTAGAATTTTTCTAGTTACAGGTATTCCACTAAACAGCTCACACTCTCCAGGATTCAAAAGGTCTTATTTTAAAGATGAAATCTTCCAAAGACATCATATATCTAGAGTTAATGGTTTTCGAGGTACCGATTTATGTTGCGAAATTTGGCTATTCGTACCATAGTGCCCTGTAGTGTCAGTGTCAATTGTGTTATTTGGCTTCATGGGCCTAAACAGCACACTGAAAGTAGTATTGATAAAAAGTTGGATCCTATACTGTACTCATATTTTGAATTTAAGGTTTGTGAGTGGAAAAGCAATTGCCAAAAATCTTAAAAATCTTGGCTTTTCTCAAAAATCTTTAATCTTCACATACAGATATCTGTAGGAAAAAAACTGAAAAAAATCTGTGTCAATCTAGATAAATCTGTGCATGTGGCAACCCTGAGTAGAGAACGAATCATTATAATTCTTGTTTCGTATTTCAGCTCAATTCTGTATTGTTCACTGACAAGAAAACCTCCTCACCCACCATAGTTAAAACTTAATTACTAACACTAATGTGCCACCTGTGTATCCATCAATGTAGAAGAAAGCGAGTCGAAATTTTTGTTACCTGCTTTCACACACTTTTGTATAGCTTGCCATACATTCTTCTATTATTTTTAACAAAACTAGCTGAACCCGGTGCGTGCGCTGTTACGAAGGAAAGGAAGGAAAATTTAGTATAACTGGCACGTTTATGGTTTTTTTTTTCGAAATGAGTTTTTTTTCTTTAATAAGCAGGGGTTCAAACTTCTATCAAAACATGTTCCTTACCAGAGATATACACGTGTTTAAGTAACCTGTATAGTTCTCATTTTTGGTAGAAATTTGTGTTTCATTTGTATGGGAGCCCTCCCTTCCTGAGGGGGGTGGTTTCTCAAACCACCATACAATCATTGCCTTCAAAACCCCCCACATGCCAAATTTGGTTCCATTTGCTTGATTAGTTCTCGGGTTATGAAGAAATTTGTGTCTCATTTGTATGAGAAAGCCCCTTCCTGAGAGAGTAGGGGTCTCAAACAATCATAAGAACCTTCCCCAGCCCCAAAAACCCCTTTATTTAAATTTTCACGTTGGTCGGTTCAGAACTTTCCGAGTCAACAGAAATTCATTTTTATGTATATAGAAATCTAGCCTCCAAAATCCCCCATATGCTGAAATTTTTTTTTTTATTTGTGTGGGAGCTCCCCCCCCACCTTCAAAATAGGGATGGGTATTGAACTGCCATAGAAACATTTCTTGCCTCCAAAAACCTCAACATGCCAAATGCCAAATTTAGTTTCATTTGCTTCATTGGCTCTCGAGTTATGCTAAAAATTATGTTTCATTTGTATGAGAGACCCCCCTTTCAGAAAGCGGAGGGGTATCAAACCATCTTAGAAACATTTATTTCTCTCAAAAACCACCACATGCCAAATTTGATTCCATTTGCTCTAATTTTTATCGAGTTATGCAGAAAGTCGTGTTTCATTTGTATGAGAGACCCCTCTTTCAGTGAGCGGAGGAGTCTCAAACCACAATAGAATCATTTTTTGCCTTCGAAAACCTCCACATGCCAAATTGGGTTCCATTAACTTGATAAGTTCTCGAGTTATTCAGAAACTTGTGTTTCATTTGTATGGGAGCCCCGCCCCTCTACCAGAGAGAGAGGAGGGGTCTCGAACCACTGTAGAAACATTTATTGCCTTTAAAATCCCCGCAAGCCAAATTTGGTTCCATTTGCTTTATTAGATCTAGAGTTATGAAGAAATTTCAGTTTCATTTGTATGACAGCACCCCTTTTAGGAGAGGGGAGGGGTCTCAAAACACCATAGAAACATTTGTCGCCACCAGAAAACCCCACGTGCCAAATTTGATTCCATTTGCTTGATTAGTTCTTGAGATATGCAGAAACTTCTGTTTCATTTGTGTGGGAGCCTCCCTTTCTAGAGAGGGGAGGGTTCTCAAACTACCATAGAAACATTTCTTGCCTCCAAAAACTTCCGCATGCTAAATTTGGATTCCTTTGCTTGATCAGTTCTCGAGTTATGCAGAAATATGTGTTTCATTTGTATGGGAGCCCCTACTTTCAGAGGAGGGAGGGGTCTTTTACTATCTTAAGAACCTTTCCCGGCCCCAAAAACTCCTGCATACAGCCAGACAGACAGCGTGCTGAAATTATTAATAAAATGAGAATGGAAAATATACAATATGATTTAAAGGTAAACGATCTTCAGTCGCACCCCCTCACTTCGCTATTGTCAGATTGACAACATTGCCCAGGCTACGCCAACCAGCGTCTCCATGTTTCAGCTGGCAGTCTTTTGTGATCATATGACTCGTGGAGGCGTGAGGTAGGAACTTGTGAGGACGAGAGGTCGGTCGCACCCTCCTTCGAAGTTGTCAACTCACCATTTGAAGCCCCGGATCAAAAAAGACAGTACTAACCAGAAACTAAAAGTTGGGACTCCAACAATCATTTTGACAGCAAGGACTTTAAAATTTGGTCATATAAACTTTCCACAATGTGAGTTTGAAATCCGGGTCAATATGAGCCGAAACACCTTATTCGTCACAAAATGTGAACATCCAAGGATGGTTAAGAAAAAACAGTGCGTCCAGATTTTAAGTGAATCGAGCTTTAGACAGCTCAGCATTGTTCACGTCGTTGCGAAGCCACGTTTCGGTCAGTACGTTAACGTTGAATTCACTAGACACGAACCCCATGAAGAATTCGTTGGTCTTGGTACGCATCCCGCCGACGTTACGGTGATGGACAGTTCAGGGAATATTTGCACGTCTTGCCCCGTATTCCACACTTTTTTTTCGCTGAGAATCCAACAGCCGATTATTTCGATAGTTCAGTTTACTGAGACTCATTGAATAAATTACCGAGATTCAGCTAACAAACGAAAATCAGCTAACAAACAAAAATCTTATAGGAATATCAGCAACAGTAACTGCCGAGTTGATCGGCTGTTGGAAATTTTGCGGAAGTAAAATGAGTGTGAAGGTCTTCAAACTCACAAAAAGGTATGCCACGTGGCCATGTTTCTGTTGTTAGCGCGATGAGATCAAAAAGCATTTCAATATTGTATGACACGAATGAAAGCGATTTGATATCTCTTTCGCGTGCAGGTTGGCGGTTTTCAACGTGAAATTCACCAGCTCAGCAACTTTTCCATCTGGTACATCCGGCACAAAACCTGACAAGAACAACCAAAATTTGTCCAGATTCACGTCTTCTAGACGAAGATTCGCTAGGTTTCTTGACTGATACCAATGAGTTCGCAGACCACGCTTTCGACAGTCTGCTTTTGCAAGAAGTCCACAAACTGTCAACGAAGAGAAACGGAGTCACCGACGAATGCACAAACTTGCAACCCGGAACAGGTACTGGTAAGATCGACTCGATATAAAATAACAAAATCATACTTGTGACAAACTCAACATCCTCAGTTAAAATTGTCTAAAAACCTCGCCGGAAGCACTTGTTAACGGCCCCGTCCGTACCGAATAAATCAAAGTCCATCATTTCCAATAACCACAGCAGCAGCAGCAGCAGCAGCAGCAGCAGCGAACACGATTCAATTCCGGAAGAATCGCATTCGGGGTGGAATGTTATCGACGAACAAAGCCAAGAAACAATCGAACGGAGCCCCGCCGTGGTCAACCCGTGGGAATTTTGGCCGGACCGCGGTTCGATAGGGACAAACGCCGTACACTTGTTGTTTCCCCTTTCTCGCATTTCCCTAATTTAATTAATCTGCCGGGAAGTGCGCGCCTTCCGCCCCCCCGGTAGAATGGAATTCTTACCTCGCTCTGGCTCTCCCAACTTTAGGCGTAATTATTCATTCATCGTCGTTTGTTCTTTTTTTTTCGTGTGTCTTACGATACTCTACAAATGGAGAGCCTCATCCGACCCTCCCGGATGGATGACCGTTGAGATTGAGTGGTAAAGTTGTTAGCACTTGTTCGCTGAAGAGAACTCGAAGAGTTGTAGTGCAGTACTAGGTTTGCCACTTGAGCTTAGTTTAGTGAAGACTTTGCCTGTGCCTGTGAGTGAGGGAATTTTAATTTCCAATTGAGTGTTTGCTTAGGGGGATGACATTGTGAGCTAATTGAACTACCGACTACAGCGGTACGTGTGAATTGATTGAAGAATGCAGTGGACGTCGTCGTCATCATACAGCTGCATCCTCCAACGAACGAACCGCATGTGATGAAAAATCAGGCCACGGTGAATGAACGTTGGAGCGGCGGAAAACGATCCGGTTTTTACTTGTAATTGGTCAATTAGCCTTCAAACGCTTCCACACCAACAAGGTAGTGTCGTATGTTATCCGAAGACGTCACCAAGCTTTTCTCTCTCTATCTCCGAGTCCCCTTAACTCTCCGCGAGGGCCGGTGGAAGGGACTTCGATCACCGTGGAGTTTACCCCCGTGGGCAAACTGCCCGCAATAAATTATCCATCATTAACGAGTTGTCAGTTGCCGGTGGGCACCAAACAGACAGCGGCGCACTGCTGCTCGAATGCCTCCGGGAATTTGGCGACCATTCCAAAAAAAAAAAAAAAACTAACTAACCATTGACATTCTTCTGCTTGCGTTCACTTTTCAGATGCTGAAACACGTGCAGATCTCGCCAATGCGCAGCCGATCCGATTCGCTCTCGATGCGGTCGTCGACCTCCTGCGCGTCGTCCCTGTGCGGAAGTCCTGAACCACCGAACGAGCAGCTCCGCAGCCACTCCCGGGCGTCCAGCTATTCCAGCCTAAATGAAACCATTCCGCAGGTGAGTTGCCGTTAAAGCGGGGCCTTACGTAAGTTGGTTAGGAATCAAGTGAGGACATCGTTTTTCGTATGACAATTTTCAGCAATCCAGTTTTGGTTCGCCGAATGAGACCCACAATAGAGTACTTAATTTTGAAGGATGCTCCCGGTAAGTCCTCGATTTTAATGAGGCCTTAATTATTGCCATTATGACCGGGTGCTTTCCTAACGCCCTACTTCCAATTTGGACCGAACTTTTGCAACCTGCAACGGCCAAATGCTCATCAGCGTCGTCGTTCATAATTGTCTATTGTTGGTGCAATCAAGAACCTGCCTCAACGCTCAAAGTGCTCATTTGGTCTGACTGTGGCAAAATTTAATTATGCAGCTCCCTTCCCGAACCTTCGCTGCTAGAATTGCGACGGTGGCATTGCATTGTAAAAATTGAATACAGAATCCACAGATAAAACTCACACATAGTTACTCGATCCATTCAATCTCTCACACGCCAACGTAACACAGTTATGGGCCTAATTTGTCGGGCCGATATGGTGTGGCGCCCGGCCGGGAGGGAGCAGAGTTGATGCTTCTTTTGTTTTCGCAAAAAGCGCCATTAACTGCAGGGCATGGTGGTGCACCGTTGCCCCACCAACGAACCATAATTGTGAAATACTACTAATTAAATCTCAGCCGTTGCTACGCTTTTTTTTATGTCGCTACAGCTTTTGCTCCACATCTCCGCGGTTGGTCGGGCTTATCTTGAATCTGACAGTTCTTTTTTTCGCCTCTGTTTACTCTGCCAGTGACGGAGATTTCCCAGCCCGAACGGGGGGGATTGAGAATCCGAGGAATTTAACGGTGGTCAACGACGATGGCCCAAATACCCGCGCGAAGTAAGAGTGAATGCCTGAGTGATAGAAAAGTGGATGATGGTTGTTGAATGGCGGTTTTTTTTTCGCCAATGAAAATCGAAAGTTTTGTTTCCGGCGTTTGAAGCGGCTAGTCTGGTGTAGTTGGTGATCTGGGCGATGTGGTGGCGACAGTTTTTAGTGGTCAACGAACTGGTTCGTTTTGAAACTGGCCAGCATCCTAATCAAGGTGATTCGAGGAAGTAAACCTTGAACTTGTTAAGCTGGAGCGGTTGGACGCTTAGCCGGACTGACTCTTTGAGTTTTGTGATCATTATTTTTATGATTTGTGAAAAATAGAATTATCTGTGGTATTTAACCTAAGTATTTCTTTGTTTTGTTTTATTCCAGCAGTATAGCACTCCTCCCGGATTTGTTGGTAAAACTACATTCAAAACTGTTTTGTCTACCAACACCTCCTCTATACTTCTTTAAAGCCGAGATTTGTAGAAAGTAGTTCAAGATTTTGAAAAAGGTTTTTGTGAAAGATGTTATCCTGGGGATCCTTTCCCCCATGCCAACCCGGAAAGGGGGTACCAGGGCAAAAAATGGGCGCCTGGTTGGACACCCCCTTTTCCAAAATCCCCCCCCCCTCATCTCCACCGCCTCTACAAAATTACCCCCCCCCCTGCGCTCTCCAACCCATCCAAACATTCCCTCCCCACCTCTGGGGCTCGCCCAGAATTCCTCCATTGCCTACCCCGCAATGAGGTATCATGGCAAAGAATTGTGCGCTTGATGGGACCCCGCCTTTTCAAAATACCCCCCCGCTAAATTTAAACCGCTTCTATACAATTTCACAGCCCGCCGTGTTCAAACAAACCTATAAACACTTTCTCTCCACATCTTTGGTTCTAGCAGAAATTGCTGTCCAAACTAAAGCTTGCTTCAGATAGAATTGGAACAAAAACAATTGCCTGTATTTCAGTTATTTATTATTGAATTCAAGATCTTTTTTATACAAATGTAGCGTTTTCTTCATACTTGTAAGAAAAAATACGGATAAAATTATTCGTCACGGTTTCGAAGGAATTCTCGAATTTTTCCTGTAACACGGCTCATTAGGCGGCGCACACCTTCTTCGTCCATCGTTTTAGCTATCTTATTCCACCAGGTCTTCATCTGATTGATGTCTTTGACAATCTTTCCCTTTGCCTTGAGTCTCCTCTTCATGATTGCCCAGTATTTCTCAATAGGGCGGAACTGGGGGCAGTTGGGTGGGTTAAGGTTTTTCGGAACAACCTGGACCCCTTTCTCTGCATACCATTCTTGAACGACTTTGCTGTAATGACAGCTTGCCAAATCTGGCCAAAACATTACGGGATGGTCGTGGGATCGAATGAACGGCAAAATTCGTTTTTGGAGACAGTCTTTTTGGTATAGTTCCGACGTAATTGTCTTATTTGTAACGAAAACTTTCGTTTTTTTTGCCACAGCTGCAAGTGCCCTGCCAAATCATGAATTTTCCGGCAAAAACAAATTTAAATTTGGCTGGAACATCCCCCCGAGCCGTTGCCAAGTAACATTTTTGACCTGGGATTTGCCCGAAGTCAGCTTTGACATAGGTTTCATCGTCCATCAGAAGACACCCGTCGAACTTGGTCAGACCCTGGTCGTATAGCTTCCGAGCACGGATTTTGGCCACACTATTCTGTTTTATGGTCCGATTTGGCTGTTTGCTAGCTCGATACGACTTGATTTCTTCCCGGAGTCGAGTTCTCCTCACGGTACTATGGGCAGCACCGAACTTTCTGGCCAAATCACGGTCCGACAGATTGGGATTCCTCTTAATCGTCTTCAAAATCTTACCACGCAGTTTCCGGTCGACAGTTCCACTCCGACGATTGGCTTGAGGCTTCCGAATCGTCGTCAATGTTTCCTTATACCGTTTGATAACGCGCCATACGGTATTTCTGGGCAATTTCAGCTGTTTAGCTAGCCTAGATGCAGCCCACAATGGTTTT
This sequence comes from Aedes koreicus, assembly GCA_024533555.2. NCBI lineage: Eukaryota > Metazoa > Arthropoda > Insecta > Diptera > Culicidae > Aedes > Aedes koreicus. The sequence goes on from JAHHFK020004505.1 coordinate 259,598, forward strand.
TCCAAATAACTGTGCACAATGTTTTCCCTTCTTTCGGCTTCCATGTTGATTGTTTACAAAGTACAGTCGATTTGCGGAATGTCAAAAATACATACGTGAAGCTGACAAAATTCCCGACAAGTGGGCGTCAAGAACTTCCAAATCCGTCCACCGGGAGCGCCACAATATGAGCAAAAGTTTGTTCCAATTCTAAATGAAGCAAGCTTTACTCATGTTGATGAGAAAAATTTTTCTTTTTTAAAAAAATAAAAAAAACTATATGTGTGTGTGTGTGTGTGTGTGTGTGTGTCAAAGGGACCCAAAAAAAGTGGGGGGGCGAATAACTGTTTGTTCAAATTTATTGGGAGGTGTTTTTGTTTTTTTAAGAAAAAAATTTTTTTGTAAGTGGTTTTTTTGTGTTTTTGTTGGGGTATCTCATTATATCTGTTACCCTTCCAGAATACTCACTTAATTTTGTCAAATACATATTGTAACTTTGTTTAGTCCATAAAGCTACAGTAACAGCTGTTGATTTTAAGTTTTGAACTTCAGGATAGTTTGAATAACCTAGAACATCCGAAAATTATCTCATAATGTCTGTTGTTCTTCCATAATGTTTGTTGACCTTGAATTGAATTGAATATGTTTGGATATTTATTGTAACTTTGTATTGCCTTAATATTACTGTTACAACTGTAAATCTTAGGTTCTGAACGCCAGGACAGTTTGGATGTCTTGTACCTTCCCAAGATTATCTTCTTATGTATTTTTACGTTCGAAAATATTCACTGAATATGTTCGAATACGTGACGTAAAAAAATAGCCCAAAAAGCTACTGTTACTACCGTAGATTTCAAGTTCTGAACTCCAGGACAGTTTGGATTACCTAGAGGATCATAAAGTTATTAAATAATGACTGTTGACATTCCAGACGATTCATTGAATATGTTTGAATACATATCGCCACATTATATAGCCCATAAAACTACTATTACAACTGTAGATCTTATGTTTTGAACTTAAGGACAGTTTGGATGACCTAGAATATCCCAAGGCTGTCGCATTATGTCTGTTGACCTTCCACACTAAACAATGAATAATGTTATATACATTTTGTCCTTTTGCATACTCCAGAAACCTACTGTTACAATTGTAGATCTTATGCTCTGAATCCAAGTATAGTTTGGATGACCTAGATTATCCCAGTTTATCTCAGAATGTTGTTTTTAACGTTCGAAAATATTCACTGAATATGGTTGAATACGTAGCGTAACTTTGTATTACCTTAAAAAGCTATATTTACTACTATAGATCCTACTTTCTGAACTCAAGGACAGTTTGGATGACCTTTAACATCCCAAAGTTATCAAATAATGACTGTTGACCTTCCGAAAGGTGCATTCAATATGTTTGAATGCTTATCGTAACTTTAAATAGCCCTAAAAGCTACTGTAACAGCTGCAGATCTGAAATTCTGAACTTAAGTACATTTTGGATAACCAAGAACCCAGAAAGATATTCAAAAATGATTAACGTTTATCAACTAGAATTTAATAGTACGTATGTACAGGTATACTTCGATAGTTCGTACATCAACTTTCTCACTTCAAATCGAAATTGCATAAAAACTACTCGTTGTATCTAAAATCTAATATAACCAACGATAGAGCAACCTTCTGTTCTTTTTTTCTTTCTAGAACGTAATTTTCTCTTGCATAACCTAAGATTTACTTTTTGTGCATAATGTATCACTTCGGGTAGCTCAAGCATCCCCCTTTCTCGACTAAGAAGGGGTTCAAACTTCTATCAGAACATGCTTCTTACTTGAGAAATACACATTTTGTGTTCTAGTTGCCTGGATAATTCTCATGTTTAGTTGAAATTTGTGTTTCATTTGTTCGAGACCCCCCCCCCCTTCCAGATGGGAGAGGGGTCTAAAACCACCATATAAACATTTCTTGCTTCCAAAACCCCCCACATGGCAAATTTGGCTCCATTTGCTTGATTAGTTCTCGAGTTATGCAAATACTTCTGTTTCATGTGTATGATAGCCCCCCCCCCCCCCCCAACACTTCCAGAGGAGGGAGAGGTCTCGAACCGTCATAAAAACCTTCCTTGGCCCAAGAACCCCTGCATACACATTTTCACGCCGATCGGCTCAGTATTCTCCGAGCATATAAGGGTCAGACAGACAGACAGACTGGGGGCCCGGTGCTATGGAACACGGTGTACGATGAGGTACTACGGCTTGAGTTCCCAAACAGGGTGATGATAGTCAGGTTCGAAAATCGGAGCAACACGTGACGATCAGTGCAGGCACAATCGAATCGAAGAGGGCTCTGAGGTACCTGGGGGTCATGATCGACGATAAACTGTCATTCATCAGTCACGTCGACTCAAAAAGCCTCTATGACTATATCGGCATTATCCCGCATGATGTTGAGTAGCTCAGCGGTACAGGGGAGTAAGCGCAGGCTCCTGGCAAGCGTCGCCTTTTCTATAATGAGGTATGGCGGGCTGGCATGGGCCACCGCCCTGAGTACTAAGAGCTACCTCGGTAAGCTCGAAAGTACTCACAGGCTAATGTGCCTGGGAGTGGTCAGCGCATACCGCCCAGTGTCACGCAACGCGGTATGCGTTTTAGCGGGGATGATGCCGATTGGCATCACAATAAAAGAGGATAGAGAGTGCTTCGAGCAAAGGGGCACAAGACGTATTCGCAAGACCACCAGAGTTACATCGATGGCCAGGTGTCAGAGGGAGTGGAATAATTCCACCAAAGGTCGGTGGACCCACCGACTAATTTCGGAAATATCTGGATGGGTTGAACGGCGTCATGGGGAAGTAACCTTCCACTTGACACAGATACTGTCAGGCCATGGCTGCTTCAGACAGTATCTGCAAAAGTACGGGCACTCCGAGACCTCAGCGTGTCCCGTATGCGTGGAAGTGGATGAAACTGCAGAACATGTGTTCTTCGGTTGCCCTCGCTTCAACGACTCGAGGAACGGGCATAATGGCCGTGAGCGGTTGGGACACGACACCGGACAATCTTGTCCAGATCAACTAACTACTAAAGCCCTAAGTAGTTAGACATAAGCGGGTGCTTAACGCACAATATTCCCTAAGTAATACTGAAAGGTGGTCCTGGAGGGAGACCAAGGCTAGAGGCACGGGTGGGTTTTTAGTGGGTCGAGGAGTTGGCACCCTCATCCCCACATCCTGAGTTCTTCAGGTGTCTGTAAGCAGATTTTCCATCCCGTTAAAAAAAAACAGACGGACAGATTTTGCAGCATCTTTGTCCACTCAAATACCACCTTTCGTTACCGAATCTTAACTGTTTTGAATCGGTTCAAATCGACTTTTAGGCGTAGTTCAAACATTATTTGCTTTCCCAATGAAGTTAACCGCCTTCACACTCTGTTAGTGGCCCCAATAGCATCTCTTGTGTTGGTTTAAATTGGTACTTATATTGAAATATTTTTTAGTTCTTCTTAAAACCAACTAGATACCATAGTAACACACTTGTTGCAAACCAGTTATAGCAACTTTGACTCAATTTAGTCATAATCAAGTTGCTGAAACCAATTATGACAGGTTTGTGTTGCTTGGGTAGAGAATAAACTGAAAACAAAGTTTACCAATACGAATCCTGCCCCCTACCCAACCCTTTTATCCAACATCCCGGTGATTTCTCGTGCAGATTTCTCTTCCGTAAATTCAGTATTGAATTCTTCTTCTCTTCAATAAATTCAGTATTGCGCCAACACACTTCTTACCTTTATATATTTGACATACATTCGGACGGGTCGGTTTTGTATTGGTATTGGTATTATTTAGGATCGTCAGTTTTTTCACATCGAGCCACAAACATCATCCATTGGTTCTCTGTGTAACTACAGTTGATCTAGCAATAACAGAGTAGCAACTTCTTGTGGCTAATCATGCTCATTCTCAAACTCAATGCACCACAGCAAATTGAACCTTAGATACCATTCAGCAACAACCAAGACAGATTACCTAAGAGCAAATAAATACTCCACCCCTGTGATCGGCATCGTTCGCACCCAAACTCAAACACACACACACACACACACGTCCTTTATTGTTCGCCCAATACCGAAAACCTTCAACATTTTCCCAGAGCTATTAGTTGCACCGACAGCTTCCCATAGTTCCTCGCATCAGTTGTCTCGGTGGAGTCTTGTTTCTACCGTTTCTCCGATTGCTCCGGCGCTAATAAATTAGTTTTTCCTGCAAACCGCAAACGCTTCGGTTGGTCTACCGTCGGCCGCCATCAAACTCCGTCCGAGAGTGAGTGGTGTGCACGCAAAATTGCTCAATTTTCCCACGCCTTCGCACGACGACGCTCTGTTGGGCTGATTTGCCTTTGCTTTTCGGCCACCTTAAACAATGAATGCCGGAGTTGTATTAAAACAATGACTTTGCACGAAGCTCAACCTGATGAAATAAATTAAAAGCGATCGCGAACGATTTTCTCGCGCTTTCTCCACTGGCGCTATTCATCTCCGGCCGATGCACGGGGAGGGGTTTTGAACCCTACGGGTGGATGTAGATGTGCAATAAGTTTGAACTGCAGCTTGCGCGTTTAGTTTATAGATTGGATGCTGATAAAAACGGCTGCTTTCTTGGCGTCTTTCGCGGGACGGCGAGATTGCAGAGATCCGCCCGGTGGGTTGTGTGGTGTAATTAATTGCATGTGAATGAAAGTGAACTTTTCCGATTGAATCATTTGAGGTGATTAGATAATCGGCGGTGTTGATTTTCCCTTCTTAGATAGGTTCCCATGTGCAATGAAATGTGCTTGTTGGAGATTTTTAAACATTTCTCAACGCCCCCCGATGAAAACATAAAAAGGTTTCGCCTGGAAAGTTAACTGTCATAAATCTCAATTAAACCCTTCTGCGTGCCATCTGTCCCTTCTTCTTCGTCGCCGACGACACACATGAAAACGAAAAAAGCAACCCGCTCGGTGACATCTTGCTACTAATTACAGTTCATTTTATGGCCTGCTATGGGTCCGAGTACCGCATTCCTTGAGTTTGCCCGAAATTATCTTAAATATGGGTAGCCCATCATCAAAAGCCTCCACCGCTTCCCCGCGTGGTGTTCCGTCCACTGTTGACTGTTGCGGTTACTTTCTTCCGAAAATATGTGCCCTAAACCTACAAGCCGTAGCGAGATTGGCACTTGCAGGTGGCTATCCATCCACCCATGCGAACTGCGTATCAAACTTGGCGACGGAATGCATCCGCTGAAAGTGAAAAGGCCTCGAATGGATTTCGTCTCTTCGGGATTTGTCGCTTCGCAGTCGGCGTTACGAAAAGCATAGACATAGGTGATCGCCTTCGGGGACAAATTTGTTAGCCAGACATTAGCGAATAATTAATTGGTTTCCAATGCCGTTTCGGTCGGTGGGATGGACCTAACATTTCAAATCGAAGAGAAAATTCAGCGATGCGGCCGGACGTTGTCTGAACAATATTGGATGGTTTGTAGTTGTTTCTGCCATATGTCAACGAAATGGGGAAGCATTGGATTTTCTTTCATTTGACAAATTAAGCGAATCAGTCGGCCAGAATAGGTTAAAAGATGGATGAGGTTTCGCAATCGATTGACCGATCAGAGGTGTGGATTATATTTTTTTTTACGCTTGTAAGGTGAATAAAAATTCTATGGGAGAAAATAGTACTACACGGCAACAAATTCAACACAGTGTGTCCAGAATCCATTTTACTCAGTCAAATGGGAACAAAGACACAGTTTCGTAAAAAGTTAGATAGTCATTTTATGAGTGACTCCACATTTTTTACGAAACTGAGTCGTCGTTCCCTTGTGGCTGATTGAAGTGGACTCTCCCACTGAGTAAAATGGGTGGCCGTGTAGTATTGGGAGTTGAAACTGGGATAATTCCATTAATTTTGCAGAATCTCGCTACCTACATATCGAATGAGATTCTTAGCACTTAAAAGCCGCACCATGCACTTAACACTAAAAAAATATTAACTCACTTTCCAGTAGATTTTAAGTTACTTTTGGAACGGCTCCGCTTTTTATAGCAGGGTTGCCAATGTTACCAATTATTCTGGTTCCAACTTTTCTGCACAACTTGTCCAGACGAACTGTTAAAAGTATCATGAAAACACCTTTTTTCTGAGCAATCCAAAAATCAAAACTGTTTAGCGAAAACGAATTAATTGTGGATTGAATTGAGCTTAAACAAATTTTGTTTAATAGGAATGGTCTCACCTAATTCTACTATTCGGTGAAATGTAGCTTCTTTAGGAAACAAGTTCATTCAAAGATAAAAATAAACTTATCAAACTCCTTGGCAGTGGTTCGGTTTCTTCGGCTACGCTAGATTTGAACGATGTCATATTTTATGCATAACGGCAATGATAGGCTTTTCAAACAAAAAATAAATGTCGTCAATATCGTACGCTCAGTTTGTTTTATTCAACTTTGAAGATAGGAAACGCTTAATGGAAAACCCTTTACTTAGGTAAGCTCGAGAGTACGCTCAGACTAATGTGTCTGAGAGTGGTCAGCGCATACCACACAATGTCTCGCGATGCGGTCTGCGTCTTAACGGGGATGATGTCCATCGACTGCTTTGAGCAACGTGGTACAAGGTATCCGGAAGATTATTAGAGCCGCATCTATGGTCAAGTGGCGGAGGGAATAGAATAGCTCCACCAAAGGTAATTCCGGAGTTATCCAGCTGGGTCGGTCGGCGACATGGTGAAGTAAACTTCCACTTGACGGAGATCCCTTCAGGCGATGGCTGTTTTGAATAGTACAGACACGCCGAGTCCTCCGCGTTACCCGGGTACACGGATGCAGAGGAAATCGTATAAAATGTGTGCTTCGATGGCGCGAAAAACGGCATGATGACTGTGAGTGGTCGGGACACAACCCCAGACAACCTTGTCCAGAAGAGGTGTCAAGACCGGAACATCTGGGACTCTGGGGCAAGTCAGAGGGACCAGCTAACTACATAGGTCCTAAGTAGTTAGGCAAAGCGGGTGCTTAACGCACAACAGTCCCCCCCCCCACACACACAAAAGTTATTCTGAAAGTTGGTTCTGGGGAGGGGCTAGGCTAGAGGCACGGGAGGGTTTTCAGTGGGTCAAGGGGTTGGCATCATCAACACAACACCCTGAGTTCCTCTGGGGTCTGATTGCAGATTTTCCCGGACGCATAAATAAAAAAAGGGCGACCCTTCAGAGAGTTATTGATTTTCCCGTTGAAAAAAGTCACGGAGCACTGTGTTTTTAAAAGTTATTAACACCAATTCTCTTTCATGTTTTTTTTCAACTCCTGTGATTCTCAGGAGATGTGCAGCGATCTTCTTTTCTTCGAGACTTGCGGTCTACGGTAAGGTGTACAGCACGAACTGTTTACCGGAAGTTGCGGCCTTCACTAAGAAACACCACTCAAACGACGAAGGTCGTGTTCTGGCCGTATCTGGCATCGGTACATTACGCGAAGCGGTCCCAGGAGAAGAAAGAACGTTTGTCGTCCCCAAGTACGAGTGGGGAGAAGAACCCGCCCTTTATCCACAAACTGTTAGCAACAAGGAGTTGGCATTTTCAATCTCTCTCTAGCTAATTTGCTTCAAGCGGGTGCCCTAATGGTCCCTCCCATATCCCGATGATATGAATATCAACTCAGGAGAATATAATATATGTATTAGGGTGGCAACGAAAATGAATTTTTTGAATTAAGAAAAACGACATTGCTGACAAGTTTCATTAACCCAAATTAGGACTTTATACAAAATTTGAGCTCAATCGAACTATCCAGGCAGCACACAATGATCAAAAATGGTTGCAGAAACTTAATTGTGACATAATTGAGTCACACTGAAGTAGCATTGACTGAATTGCAACAAATGTGCTACCAGGGTAGGTTTACAGGTGCCTTTAATTGATCAAAGTTTTGACCTTTTTTTTCACACGAAAGTTATCCCAAGGGCAATGATGATGATGATGATGATGTAATATTACCATCTATTGTAGCAAGGTTACTTTCCATAGTGGTGGAATAATCTGAAAAACGATTTGATCTTGATTCTATTGTTGTTTTTGATCATCAAGCTCCAGTATGAAGGGCTAAAAACGTTTGGGCGGATCCGTTTGCAGAGAAATTTACACGAAACCCACGAATATAGGGAAGAGAATCTACTTCCAAAAGCAAGCGCACTCACAGCACTAGAATCAAGCCCTCGATTGCCAGAATAAACTCTTTAGATGGAGTCGAAGATCCCACCCTCGTTCAGCAAAATGTTAACAATAGGGAGGATGCAGTCCCATGCTCCCTATCCAAATCGTTTCACTTTGGTGCCCTGGTGGTCCCTCCCTTTCCCCGTTATATGTTATCTAAAATTTAGTTTATTTTGTTGTGGTCATTTGATTGCTTACCTTGTTAAAAAATTGGCTTAAAGTAAGATTGGTTAGGGTTATACACCGTTCTTTACTTATTGCTTAAATTTCCTTCTGATTGTACAGGTTATCATCTCGATGTTTCTGCTTTTGAAAATCAGACTCACGATGTGTTATATGATATTGCTCGCGGTCAGAGATCATTCTCGATTAATTTCCACTCGTTTACTCAATTCCATCTGTTTTGGTTATAGAAGACTAGAAACAGCACTTAGTGTGCTACATTTTGGAATATCGGGGCAATGATCCCCTATCGCATATTCATTACAAGCTGTCCATTTGTTTCAGGCACTTTTGGAATTAGGAAATCTGCCGCGATGAAGTCGACAGAACGCGCCCATACCTCTTTCTCGACCGAAGCAGGGATGAAAGTAATCCCTAAAGCAATATCGAAAAACGAAATTTAATTTGTTCTCTTAGAAAATTTTTGGAGCATCGAAAAACATCATCTGAATAAAATGTCAAAAATATGTCACTCTGCCAAACTTGAGCTCATTCGGACATGGTTTAGGTGTGACAAAATTTTGAAATTTCTGGAACTTTGATTAACGCCCTCGAGCAGAGCCTTTAAGTGAACGTATGTAAACGTTCATGTAAACTATTATTTTAATTAAATAGTTGAAACAAGAGAGCGTTTCACTTTATTTTCACAGCATAAAAATTGTGCTCGAAAAAAATGCTACACTTTCTTTTGTGTGTAACTTTTTATTGCATGGGTAAAAATTGATGAAATTTTGGGTAAAACTAGTTAAGAGTACGAGGTTAACATGTGTTTTTTCTTCACAATCTGTCAAGTGGTTACACCCAACAGTTGAAATGGTGGCAAAAAATGCAATTGCAGTTTTTGCTATCATATCTTAAGAAATCCGCATGATTCAGAAAAGGCAATTTTGCTCATCATGATCTACAAAGCGTTTCATGATATGAACGAAGCCATGCAAGTGTGTGCGAGCGATTGGCACACAAAAGCCTCGAAACAATGTATCGCTGTGTGCTTAGTGCCTCGACAGTCGAAGCAACCGTTGGGTTTTTGTTCAACCGTCAACGACTTTTCAATACGGGTGAGATAATACTACAGAATGCCGCAACGCTATTGGCTACTGTTAGAATTCCGCTATCAAGTGTTTTATAATTATTTTCACTCGTCATCACTTTCAAATCTACCTCTCATCAAGTTTGCCCTTCTTTGTGAAATAAAGAAAGTCATGCAAGTGTGTGCGAGCTAGATTTGCTTCATTACTGTATCGCTGAGTGCCTCGACAATTGAAGCAACTGTAGGGCTTTTATTCCATTCGCTTCCAACTTTTTAAGTTGCTGAATGGTTACTATCTAGAGCCATAACGCTGGTGGCCACGGGTCGAATCTCGGCTACAAATCGCGATCGATTTTTTCCTAGAGACATTGAACTTCCGGACTCCAATATCATACTCATCAACTAATATACTGCACAACCTCACGCACACAATAAATTTTTCAAAGCGATTCGATGTGTTGCGTTTTTTTGCCCATGGCATGCATTTTTTCTCCAAGTTGCGATCCATTACGAGAAATGAAACAAAATCATGCAAAATTGCATTACAATCTTGCTTTTTAATTTCGGCGTGAACGCAGGGAAGGTGAGGGGTTAC